>RJWH01000153.1:88603-688603 GCA_004363575.1 Solenodon paradoxus | reverse complement strand
TCTGAACATATGAGAACCAAGGTCGTTGGTGTTTTAAATCGCATTCTGTGAGCAGAAGATGTCAGAGGTGTCCAACTCAAGCAGACAGGCAGCAAACAAAACCAGGCAAATTCTTCCTTCCCCTTCCTCATGTTCTATTAAAACTCTTCAGTGAATGATGAAGTACACCAATACCAGAAAAGACAATTTACTGAGTCCTATTGGAATGCTAATCTAATCCAGAAACATTAAGGACACAACTAGAAATAATGTATAATCCAGGCACTCCATATCTAGTCAAGTTGACACATAAATGAAGCGATCAGACTACCATAAATTAAATACTCTTAGCTTAGCACTGTCTCTAATAGAATTCAATTCAAATGTCAGTGCCATGAATATATTTAAGGACAGGGTCTTCATGCTCTCTATCCAGAGGCCAACATAAACCCTGAACTACATTTTTAAAATACAATTTTCAGAACTTTTTTTTTTTTTTTTTGCCTATCCCCAAATCACACTTTTATACTCCTAAATATCTGCTGTGAAGATATTTCAGCTCTGTCTAACCATCTGGAAATCAAGTCCCAGGGTCACAAAGAGAGTGAAGATGTTGGAAATTCTATATATTAGTGATTTGGGAATGACAATCTTGAATAGAGTGGTAAGAGAGAAATTAGTAAAGAAAATGAATATTAAATTATACTTGGAATACTTCTTCATGTCACAAAATAATGTTGAGAAAAATGAACATTTATATTCAAGCATTTAGAAGAATGAGGAAAACTATATGGAGAAAAAATAACTTTCCTAGTAATCTTTGTTTAAACCTTCTCTAAATACTCAAATCCTTAGTGTCTGCACAGAAATTCCTTTTTTTTCTGTCCTGTCTCCAAATTGTTGAAATTCAAGGAAACTACAATTGAAATTTTTTTTGGCAATAGCTAATATCTATTTATTTGTAATAATCAGTATAAGAGATTGTTTTATTTAGAGGTTTCACTATTCTGGTTTAGGATGGTGATTTCACTTTGAGATGTTTAGCACATAGAGTGAATTGTGGAACAAATACATGTATATTTACAAATGAATACTCAATTGTTGCCAGCAAAATTTTTTGAAATATTATTTTTCCCATTGAACTACCTTTTCCTCGCTATCATAAATTATCTGTCAATATTTATGTTCCATTTCTCGATGACAAACTATATTTCAATTGACATACTTACCTGTTTTCAACTCAGTATCACATTAGTGATTACTGTAATTCTTGAAATAGGGAAAAGTTCTCCTCAATTTATTCTTTTTAAAGATTATTTGGCAATTCTGGGTCTTTGCAGTTCCAAAGGAATTCTAGAATCAGCTTCTGAATATCTACAAACAATTCTGACATTTTAATGGGTATTGTGTTAATCTATAGTTGAACTTAGAAAGATTTATATTTTATTTAATTTATATTAGTTGTTTCAACACATGAATATAGCATACTTCTCTATGTGCTTTTTTTATTTTTAAGGAAAGGTACAGACAGGAATGAAAGCAAGTAGGTAGGAAGGAAGGAAGAAGAGGAATAGGCACTTCATTTTATTTAGTTGTTCAATTGGCTGTTCCCCCAGCCTCAGGTCTTGAACCCAGGCCCTTGGGATGTATGTGGGACTGCTCCCTGGTTGTAGTATACCAACCACTAGGCCACCAAGGAGCACCATTGTGTGCTTTCAGTGTTTACTGTTCTATGTCTTTAGGCAGATTTAACATAATGTTGAAATACTATGGCTGTAATTTCTTAGTCGTGTGTTACCTTTATTTTCTTAGAGTTGATGAATTTTGAGCATAGTATCTTCTAGTTTAATAAATTGTCCAATACTATTTTCAAATCTTAGTTTCAGTTCTCTTCCTTCTAACCTTTACCAAGTTTTAAAGTTTTTTTTTAAATCCTTTTTATATAGTATAACCATTGTTTTTCCTATGTTAGGAACCCTTATTTGCTTTCAGTTCTTACTATATTCTTTAAAAATAGGTGTTGTTATATATCTCAAATTAATATTTTCAGTATGTGTTTTAAAGAACAGGAGTTAAAATAGCTCCTTTTTATACTACTCTCTTAGTATCAGCTATTTGCAAATTCTCAGGGTATTTTTTAATTGCCTTTTTGATTCTTGTGAGCTGTTTTAACCATATCACTGCATTTTATATGTAATGTTATTTGGAAAGGAAATAAAAGTTTTCAGTTTAACATCAGATAGATTATTTCAAAATTAGAAATATAGGTTTCAATAAACCAATCAAAATACCGCATATTTCTCTTTGTTTAATAAACCTTTTAAACTGAAAAGTTAAATAGTATGTTTTGGTTTTGCAAATTACTTTTCAATGTTTATTTAATCAGAAAGTTTTTGCTTGAGTATCCTATGTGTGTCAGTATACACAGATATATTTCCTCACTTGAAAGAGGTCAAAAACTATAAGATATTGAAAGGTAAAGGTATGTTAACAGTCAATGATAAGATAATAGGGCAATCTAAAGGTAGTCCAAGATATGCCTTTTCTTATTTGATCTTAAAAAATCATATGTAAATGGAAGAAGTATTATTTTTATCATGTTTTTAAATTTGGAAAAGTAGACATAAAATGTGAAATGATTTGCTTAAAAATATCATCTAGAATAATACATCAATCTAAGAATTCCAATAGAAGAGTTAATTTTCTCTATTCCACTTGAGTACATTGGAAATAATTTATATTTATGGACCGTGAGTTCAAAATTACCCAGTATTCTAAGACATTTTATTTTAAATATGAAAATTTTCATTTAAAAATAAATTAATATAGTCTTGTTATTTTACTCTAGTAAATTTTGGAAGGAAATTAAGTTAGCTTTACTATATGATGATTCCTATAACCTTCTCTCTAAAATTTGTGCTATTTTATGATCTAATCTTTTAAAATTAATTTCAAATTTAAGTACATATATGTTAAAATTCATTTTTTTTAAAACTAACATTGTAATCGATGCTAGGGAGATGTTGCTATTTTAGGGATATTTCATTAGTGTTAATCCTTTAACAAAAATTAGAATTAGCTCTGTTAATTAATATAATACAATTTTTGCACTAAAATAGCATTTTGATAATATGACCTATGCACTCTAATATAAAATAAGTCTAAAACGAAGAAAGAGAATCTCCTGAAATTCAAGAATTTCCCAGATATTATGAGCTAGGACTTGTTTTTCCTAAAAGCTGGCATGACCTGCACCACGGAACTTGGTGCTCATGTATTTGACATAAACTATCTCACTGAACACAAACATCCCATACGACCACTTTGTGGCTATGAAGGAACAAAATGAAATGAGTCCAGTCTAAATCATGTCTAACCCAGACAAAACATGAAAATTATACAAACCTCAATAATTACTAAACCTTCCCCCCCACCCCCACCCCCACCACGATAATATGAATGATTGATGCTTTACCAATTACAGGTTTGCCTTTGGTCATGGGTTCCTTCTAGACAACATTTATTAAGGTAGTTAATCATACACTATTTTCTGCTTCCCGACTAGAGCCAATTAGTGGAAAGTCTCTCCTCAACTCATTTGTAAAATTACCCAATACAGGTGTACTATGGAGGAGTAGTAAATAAGTCAGTTGTCTCCAAAGGAGCTCAGGACATGTACCCCTCAGTTCCAGCCCTGGGCCTGGGGTGGAAACAACCAGTGTGAGCAACTAAATAAAAATAAAATAAATGGTTTCTTTTCTTTTCCTGCCTGACTACCTGTTCACCTTCATTTCTGCCTGCATCTTTACTCAAAAATAAATAAATAAATAAATAAATAAATAAATAAATAAATAAATAAGAAGAATGAAAAAAATATCACCCAATTCAAACTCAAATTCTACAAGATCTTTCTAACATTTTTTTTTTTTTAAAGAAAGGTACAGGCAGAAATGAAAGTGAGTCGGCAGGCGGGAAAGCAGGAAAAAACATTTTATTTATTTAATTGTTCATTTTGATCATCCCCCCAGGTCCTCCCCCTCCCCCTAAGATATCAAAACCTGGGTCCTTGGGATGTCTGTGGATTACACTGGAGGTAGTGGCCTTATCTGCTCCGCCACCAGGGCAGACCTCTGACACACTTTTACACTTATAATGAAACACGCTATGTTTTTTTTCTATGACGTGTGGCTCCCTGACAAACAAGGAGTGAAAAAACAATTTTTTCAGTACCAGATGTGTTCTAGGTTGTTTCTTGGCTGAGCTGGAGAGTACTGATAGCTAGCTGAGTGTGATTTTAGGCACTGTTTAGGGGAATGTATATACTGATGTATTACCTTCTCTCCATTTTTGTTGCTCACTTTCTCTCTTCCCTGATCACTTTTTCTATTCCTCTTCTTCCATCCCTCCTAGTTTTTCTCCTGCTCCCTCTCAATAAAGTCTCTCTCATACACAAATTTACCTTTATAAGCACTAAAACCAGCATAATCATCAGAAAATAGACTTTTTAAAATGCCTGCAAGTTTATTCACCTTCCATCAAACACCTATTTTTTTAAAATATGATAGCAGAATACTATGCAGCCATAATGGATCTTCCCATTTTTAACAATACAAATTGATGAGAATATTATGCTTTGTGAAATGAGTCAGATGAAAAAGGTCTAACTGTATGTTTGTACTGAGATGTGAGATATAGAGAATCCAAGTAAGTTAATGAAGCATATCAAACAAAAATGAACTTTGATTATGTAAGACCAAAATCAGTGGTAGCAGAGGTGAAGTGGGAATAAACTGAGAAAATTGAGTAAAAAGTGTCAGTTAAATGGTGAATCATAGAATGGGACTTTTAATAATGAACTTAATGTATCTATACACATGTTGATATATATAGTACACACCTGAAACATATGCTATAATGCAAAACAAAATTATTGTAAATAAATGATTAGATAAAACTATTAAAACTGTATTTTAAGAGAAAATAGGTGATAATAGTTGTAACTTGAAAGCAGTTATACATATTATTGAGAACAACGAATGTCTACATTTTGATTAACTATTGCCAAATGAAATTCATTTGTAAACAATGCTAATTTATGGATCCAAGGTCAATGTCAGAAAGAGGCATAAAAATGTACATGAGGTTATTAGGAAACTAGGTTTTACCGTGTAAAATAAGTCTGACATCCCTTGTTTAAAAACCATGAGATAGAGAGAAGCCATACCATAATACATGTCCTTATGGAAAAATAAGAACCATCAAAAAGAATTCATGCTTTCTACCAGGATTCCTGTCTTCTACTTTTAGTACAAAAACTTAGTGTTCATGTGTGGTTTTATCATCAGGGATTTTTACCATTTGTAAGAGAATTACCTTAGATCCCTTTCTGTCTCTCCCTCCCTTTCTCTCTTCATTTCCCATTCTACCTTTTACTGGTCCCTTGTGCAATATCTTGTGGTTTATATAGAACAGTTGTGAATAAAAGACAGTGGGATGTCTGTCCAAGGATTTTTAAGAAAAAAAAAATGAGAGCTTTCAATAAAATCAGTTTAGTATGTAGCAGAAAATAAATGGTTAAATTTGTCACCCAATATTTCATTAAAAAATGTGGTTTTTTTTTTGCTTTTTCCACTAAACTGTTAATTGGATAAAGAGAAAAACTTAACACTTCAAACATTTTATTCATATTGACTTGAAAATGAAAATAGTATTTGGTCATAGATCATTCGTCGTAGATGATGAATGTCATTGTATATGTAGTCCTCCTTCTTGTTTAGTTTAAATAACAACCAACCATGTTAGTGCACATTTTTACCTAATGGTTTACTCAAGTTATATAAATTTGCACAGTCAGGAAAATTTCTTAGCATAAAGACTAGGGTAAAATATGTCGCAATAGACAATAATCTATTTTATATATGTGTTTTTCTTAAAGGGCTATGTCTCTCTGGAAAATCTGTATGGAAGAATGTGCTGTTTCTTCCAGTGATATCTATTTATCATAGAGCTGTGGGACACCACTGGCAATTTAGAAAAGACTAATGCCCTTCAGGTTAGAGACCAACAGCAGGAATTTCTCCCATAAAGACAAATGTTCTGAAGATTTATCTGTTTACCTACATAATTTTTTCCTCTTTAAGATACCTAGGGATTTTTGTGCATCATTTGGCACTGATTTGTAAGGTACTGTTGTCAGGAGAGGGAAAAAAAAGAAAATGCTAAATTTCTCTCACTGAAAATAGCTCATTTTCAAGATATTTAGGGAGCTAGCTGCAGAACCTATTTTTTTCTTGAAAAAATGTTGTGATTTCCAAAATGAGACCACCTCAAAGCTAATTATTTTTGAGAATCTAAATAAATGCATGACTTCTGAATTTTCCTTATGAAAACATTATCCTTGATAATGTTTCAGTGCTCATTTAAACTTTAAAATATATTTTACCTATTTTATATTATAAAAGCTCTAACCTATTGTGAAATATATATGCTATAAATTGACAATTTTGAAATCTGATTTTATAGATAGGTAAGACATTCACTAGACCTAATAATGAATACTATGCTAAAATAGTTGGCACCAAATTGTAAGTATTTTTAAAAAATTGCTCCCAAAGATAGTACAGGAATATTAAAAAGTTAAAATAGTTTCTGTCAGGTATAGTCCTATTGTAATGTCAATACTTGTACCTCAATAAAATTTACAAATAATTGTACTGCCATTGATAGTAGTTTAATTTAATAATGAGATATCACTACACACCAGATTGATGATTAGCAGCTCATTTATTCCTCATGAAAATAATAAAAAGTCAACTTTTCTTACCATGATGTCAAAGATGAGAAATTTAGACATGGAACATATGTGTTTATGATTAATATAGTTGTTTTAAAAATAATGTTATAAAAACCTACCACTCTATAGTACCCCAAAACTGAAAATGCAAATAAAATGAAAATATTAAAGTTGTATGTGGATTTAGAGTAAAGTTTTCCATAGTTTTATATCCATGTCTAATTTTAAGCCAATTGAGTATTAGCTTGATACTAAAAGGTAATCTTATCTATTGTCTTTCGATGGATGATGTAAGATAACAAAATCTTCATACAAAAATTATTTTTCTCTCTCTGCTTCCTTTAGTCTCATCCTCTGAGAACTTTATTATGAAAGAGATGCTCTCTCCACAGTAGAGTGGCATCCTCATTGAATGGAAAATTGTCTACGCATCCCCATTCCTTACTTTGATGGCATACGTGAGGCATTTTATGCTCCATGGTAGAAAGGCCTGCTGTGCACTGAAGGTAGCATTATTGTTATTAGACCCAGGGTACTTGTTTAAAGATCTAGCTTTAAACAACAACTACAAGGCCCATTTAAGACTTACTATAGCTCCAAACATGCTTGCCATTTAACTTGAGAATACCCAAATCACCAGTGTACTATCTGTAAGGTGCAGTTTTGAGTCAATCTGCAAGGATCATTGCTGGCACTTAAAAATAGTTCAAAGAGATATAATTATGGAGCTGTAGAAGGTTTAATGAATCAAAAGAGGCCTATCAAATAGTCAAGCACGAGGATTTGGTAAAATCCTGAAAAATAAGGAAAAACATAGATCAAACTATTTGCTCTTTATATTTCAGCTATAGTTTTAAACAGTAGGAAAATAATTTATTTTACTCGTAAATTAGGGTCTTGAGTTGGAATCTGTCTCTAATAGGAAATACAAGAACTATCCCAAATAAGAAAATATCATGAATTTGCCTGTGTAGTTTCACATATATTTCTTTCATCTCCTGCTGGAGATCAACAGCTTCAGTGAGATTCTCAAAGGTTACCATGAGCTCTGAAATATTTATATTCATGACTTAAATGAACAATTTTCTCAGGACAATCAGGATTTACTTGAATATAAGTTAGAATTAATATCACTAGAAATACATAATCCAAAAATATTTTAACTTCCCTAGATTACTAAAAATTTCCCACCTATTTTCTAACCTCAATTTGCATATGTTAAGTCACAATTGGAAAGGGGAGAGATATGAATATTTAACATGTTTTAATGTGTTCTTTAACAGTTCAACTTGTGACCTACTTAAATAAAGATATTTTAATTTTTTTTTTTTTTTTTTTGGCTACCACATCTCTATGTACTTCTTCTTTGCTTAGAACATTCTGTACAGCAAATGTATATTATCTGTTATATGTCAAGTGTCAGGGGCACAGTTATGACCTAGAGATGGGGCCACTTTCACACTGAGCAGATAACCTGGCAGACAAGATAAATATTAAACAATACTTGCATGCATAACATGAAATTAAAGCTGTGACAAGTGATAATAAGGAATAAATACAGAACAATGTGTAAGTACATAAAATATCCTAACTGGACAAAGAGTAAAATGGTGACTTCAGAATATAAGTTCCTGAGATAGATGTTGGTTTAATGGACACTATATTTAAACAAATACAGTTAGAAAAATTGTTCAAGTTCTCATTCCCTAAAGTAAAATATATTTTTATTCATGCAATACCTGTTTCATATTATCAGATGATAGTACTTCCTTGTTTGCTATTTCTCTTTCCTGATGTCTTCATTTTACATATTTATTTATTTAGTCACATATTGGGATCATGTTTTTATTTTCAATTTTAATTTTAATGTAAGTAGTATTGGTTTCTAACATATATAGATTTCAATATAGATCAGCATCTATTTGTAGTACATTATGTTCACCATTAAAAGTCTCATTTCATCCTTCACCACATTTTTTTTGTTTTTGATTTAAAGAACTTTAGAATTTATGATTACTAGTCTTTGATGACTTTCTACCTATTCTGATATTAGATTGTGAATGTGTTTATACTTTTAATTCCTTTTTAATATAATTTACACTGTATACTTTTTTTGAGATTCAAGTTAGAGCATATCATTATTTTTTGTGTGTAAGATAGATTTCAAATGCTTTGACCCACTGACCAATAATGCAAAGTTAAGCAATATCTACAAATGTAAAGGCTGTCATCTGATATTTTTAAATATTTAGGTTTATGTTCATTGCTCAGGTTTGAGAAGTTAGGGGAGATTATACTGTCTACATGAGTGAATTCTTTTGTAACAAAGGGTCACAAAATGAAATTTATCTGAAAATCACTTGCACTCAAAGAAATATGTTGGTGCAAACTTCTCTAAAAACTTAAAGAGTATGAGGTACAAATACCTTGGCATAGTGACTCTATTACAGCTTTGAAATTTCTGAATGATGTGGACACTAACAGTGTTTTGTGATCAATATATAGTTTACCAACTCAATAATTTAGGTTGAGCCTTTGAAGGATACTGTGACATGCAAAATACCTGTAAATGTCATAACCTATGGGATGGGACTGAAATAACACACAGATTTTTACCAGGTAATAGGCTCTTCAACTTCTTGTTAGTCACTAAGTTTAGGTGCATCGTTAAGTCTAAATAAATATTTGTGTTCTGGTAAACTTTCTGAGGCGATTTCATTTTATAATATGAGTGTTAATTTAATAACGATAGAAATTGCTTTTATGTTTAAAATTGATAAAAGGAAATTTAGAATCTTGAGATAGCTTAGATGACTATAAAAGGCATTTAAATTTAGTACAAGTGATGACCTACTTAATATGAATGTTCATGGTCGAGTGCTTATGAAACATGTATGATTATGAAATCTATTTCTCTTAAGAATTAAGAGCACATGTTTAACTTTTTTATAAATATATTTTATATATCATTAGTTTTAATTATTACCCAGTATTCAATCATATGGATCTGCCAAAGTATAGAAAAACATTCAAATTTTGATTTTTATTAGATTATGAGCAATTATTTTTCATATAGTACATTCTACATTCATTTATCTTACATATAAATTGCGTATTTCATAATAAGCATATTACTAAAATAGACTATCAGTTCCTGGGTCAGTCATAATGATAGCTATCATTCAATAGGTTGTACTATTGATAATCAATTTTTTCAGCACTTTTATAAATATTAACTCATTGAATAATTATTATTACCACTATAGAGAAGTAGTATTATTACTGACAGTTTTAGACAACAATGAACAAGTTTTAATTTATGGAAAGTGTCTACCTAAGGCTATTTTGAATAATGTTAGTATTACTGAGTGAAGTTTATTTGTATACAGAACAACTGTGAAATAATAACTTGAAGTCTAATTTTATAATGGTAGAAGCTACCTGTTAGAACAGAAGCTGTTTAAAAATACTTAGTTTTCCATTTCCCTGAAGTCTCTCTAAAATAAAATCAATTCTTATCCTCTATCCCTATCACATTAAATAATAAACACAAATCAGAATTGAATTTTTAATTTAAATATTTTATTTCCTAGAGTGTTAGATTTTTTTTCCATGTCCCAGCAGAAACTATTCTTTTTACACAATGCCATGAACAACCTAGAGTCTATAAGTATAGCCATAAAGGATAAGACAGCTCAAAATTTGGTGCCACAGAGTAGTTCATATCTGTCGGAGAAGGTTAAAAGAGATTTATATAGCGCTATATCATTTCTATAAACATCAAAAGATAATGTCCAACTTTAGTTTCCAAAGCATTGAGATTTATAATATATTAGTTTCTCTATAATTTTTGACAAATGGCAACACATCTTAATCTAGTCAAAACACAAGAAGCAATTGATAATACACATTTCCTTGTCAGACTAAGCACTAGTTGTAGTCGATTGGCTACTTATCTAAGGGGAGAGTGGAATAAATGAAGCAGCCAAATCACATAACTCCTCTTTCTTATTGGAAAAAATGATAATATTTTGAGACTTGAATCATTGTTTAGTGTCCCTTTTCATTATTTTTAAATACACCATTAAATTGCACTGAGTACTTTGAAATACTTCCAGAAGACAGTTAGTGATATTACAAACTACTGATAATATCACATGATCTCTCCACACTGCTTCCCCACTAAAAAGAAAGAAGAAAGACTAAGGAAAATGTGACTTAAAGACATGGACAGTAATCAACATAATCTTACCAGAAAAGTCATCCATCCATTTTCTCCTTCGTAAAGTGCTTAATGCTACTTTTATTTTTTATTTATATTATATTATTTATATTATGATCCCACATAAGACATCTTAAAGAATATTGGTCCAGGGGTTTTACCAAGAGATTTCGGGAGTACAAGAGCATTCTACATTTGGCATCCTGGACACCAGTAGAGCTTGAACATCAAATAATAGCCAGAGACCATAATAAACAGTGATTATACTATAGGTATTTGACAAAATCTAGTCTTGGAACTCACTGTCCAGGAGCAATGCGATGAATATGTTGATACATTAGGTAAACAACAATATGAATAAGAGATCTAATGAAACATTTCAAGCATTTCAAGGATAAGATATGAAGGAAATGTGATCCTTTATACCAGGTTCTGTTCAAGGAGAGAAGGTCTAGTCATTTCACTTCTTCACAGTGGTATTGATAAGTGGAATGTTAAATACAAAATATGAATTTTAATTATCATGTGTGTGAGTGCAGTGTATCCCAGGATACACAGATCTTTGTCATCAAACCTGAAAATAAAATCATCAAGGTTGTCTCTAAGCACTCACTAAGTAGACGATAGATGATATTTATATACGTTAACTGTCTACTATTTCTTTCAATACATTTTACATTTCAAATCTCATCCATATAAACAAAGGAAAAATATTAATCAAATTAAATTAGTAGAAATAAGTAAGAAGCAAATATGCAAAGAATGAAATGCATGTATTTGATACCACAATGTTAATTTCCTTGAAGCCAGTAAAAACAAAACAAACATGCTTTGTGTGATCAGATTGAGGAAATTTACTATCAATCACTTTTTTGTTGAATAGGTTATCTTATTTAAGTCAGCTATCAAATCTAGCTCCCTAAATCCTCTGTCACTCATCCCAGAAGTTGACCACTGTTCTCACTTTTACACTATGGATTGATTTTGGAATCATATGACAAATACCCTGAGCGTGGTCCCTTTATCTTAGCGTTGAGTTTGTAAGAATCAACCACTTCATGAGGTAGAACTGTATTTCCTTCATTTTTATTGCTATTTAGTGTTCCTTGAGCATATAACTTCAACCGAAGCACAAATTTGTCTTTTTCTCAGATCATGATCTAGATCAATCAATGGGTAAGAAAGCAGTGTAGCATAATATTGAAGGGCACAGGTTCTGGAGAGTGTTTTTTTTCTATGTAGGCTTGGGCAAGGTAATTTCAAACAAATTTTTTTTTGGTTAAGATTTATTTTCTTCTGAGAATGGTGATGTAAATATTACTACCACATGCATCTGGGTAATTGACAGACCAAAAAATGTTTTGTTTTGTTTTTCTATGTAAGTTCAAGATAAATCTGCCAAATATAAGCAATGTTATAAGGACAACAAAAAATTGTACTAATAGCTCCATGTAAAAATTAAGGAATATGCTCCATTAATTGGAACTTCACCACCAATTTAATTCATACCTTCATTTTCTATCACTTTTTCAACAGAAATTGAACAGAAGTGAAATGTGTGCTCTAAAGAACTGAAGTAATTCCTTCCATTTAAACCATTTGTTATTTTCCCAAATTAAAATGTCAAAATAAATCAAAATGTTCATCCAGTTCTCTAAAAAATATGGAGTATTTGTTTATAAATGTGTTATTTTCTTATCTTAGTTTTCCCTTTTAATTTAATTTAATATATATAAAACTGTTTTACAAATCACTTTTTTATTTTTGTCATCAAAAATGTTTTAAATATTGTGCCTTTGTTTCCATCCCAAATCAAATATTGTGCCTTTGTTTCCATCCCAAATCTTCTCATCAACCTTTCTTTTTCATTATAAACCCTAAGTATGTTCACATATGTGTGCACACACAATATTAATAAATGTATTTATATCACTTAATTTTTTCTTCTTAATAAATTACCTGATTTTGAGACTCATATTCGGGTTTTTGATTGTAAAATATTTACAAAATCCAAACACAAAGAATGTTCAGTTTAGAAAATTTGTAGACTACACTGCTTTAAAAACAAATTATATATTTTATATATATGCAAATATGTGTACACATATATTCATAACTCAAATTAGGGGAAAAAGGGAGATTGAAAGAGAAAAGAGGGAGAGAAAGTAAGAATAGGGGTAGAGGGAGGGTCAGAAGGAGAGAGACAGATAAAGGGAAAAAATGTGCTAAGCAGAAATCTAAGAACCCTTCAGGTTCCTGAACTCTGCTTTATGTACACCTCCCAGTTACTTTTTTATAAATGCCTCCTAGTTACTCTGTCAAATATTAATTATGTGGTTCTGTGAAAACAATTTTTCAGATATAAATAACTGAAAAGCTGGTGAATTTTTATGCAGACAGAAAATAAATGTGGTTTATATTTAGGTATTCCTTAGAATACTCGAATAAAAGTTAAAGCTCTTCTCAGTCCTGAGATCCCTCCTCACGTAATGATTGATTCCTTAAAAATGTCCAAACACAAATAATGTACTTGCTTTATGGATTATAATTTAAATAAAATGTAATCCATAGAAAATATTTTATAGCTTGTTTCTTTTAAAGCTCTCATGATTTCTGAAAATTAACTGGAAGAGGAGACATAGAGATTAACTTCATTTGTTTTGATGTATGTATCATACAGCATTTTATGTTTTGCACTTTACTTAACCATTTCTCTGTGGACACTGTAATTGCTTCCATATTTTCACTATTGCAAAAAATTTGCAAAATAATAACGTTTCTCTTGCAAAACTTAAATTATGACTGAGGTTAATTCTCATTTTATGTAGTTGCTGAGAATTTGAAATTATTTTGCTGTAAAATTTCTCATATATTTCTTATATTTTCTGTTGATATGTATCATATTATATTGTATCAGTAATTAATATTTAAATTTAATGTATAAAATAAATTAATGTCATTAGTTATGCCCACGTTGGTCTTATATAAATATTGTTAAATTGTCACAAATTGTCCAGTATTACATTGAGACATATTTCCCTCATTTATATTAATTCTGGATGTAAGATTGATGCTTCTTGTTAGCTTTATTCTCAAATGTGGATTTGCTTTTGTTAATTTTCTGAATGAATACTTTTTTCATTCATTTTTTAGTGACATGGAAGTATAAGAAATTTTTTACTTTCATCAGTTGATTTTCTAATGTGGCATGTGAAGCGTCAATTTTATTAGTTTCTGGTACTTTTTCAGTTGATTTTGGGGGAATTTTTCTAAGTGTTTGGCCTATCATATTAAATAAATTCTTTCTAATATTTGTAACTTGAAAATGTGTCCTGTCTCATATTATCAGTTGCTAATATTAGCAGTAATAGAAGATCTTTTCTCTTGAATTTTAAGTGAGACAACTTTGTTATTTTACATTTTAGAGTGCTTTTTGAAAGTTCATAGTATATGTAGCTTAAAAATATGACTAAGCAATTTAATTTGAAAGATCAAGAATATATGTTGAATTTTCTCAAATGTTTTAGAGCTATCCCATCTTCTTTCATTTTTAAAATTACTTTATAGAGTGGCTTGAACAAAAAGATGCCTTGATATTGAGAGTTTTTAATGTGCATTTATATGCTATTATCATTAAATTATTTGTTAATTTATGGCTTTTTGCATATACTAAAATTTATAATTTTAACTGTTTTATGAATGAGGTTGCTTTCAAGTTATCCTTATTTTTATCATTTTATTACTTGATAATATTTGGTACAGTAGGCTTATTGAATAATTTGGAGTCTTTTATGTAGTATGCCCATGGTTTTAGATACTTTTACAGAATTTAGCTAAAAATATATTTAATATGCAAATAGTGGACAGTGAAAACATTTTGCATTTGTTCAATGCATACATTCCTGCTTATTTGTACATTAATTTTGAACATTCATATTTCTTGCAGGAAATACTGTGTTCTTGATTCTTTATATATTTTGCCTTAAGTTTGCAAAAGCAGACTGTATATTTTTAAATATGTTTTATTTATTCTTAGCATGAATTTTTAACTTAATATTGCTACAGCTAAAAAAATTTTGAATTCTTAAGGATTGTCTAGTGATTGTCCCATTTTATAGGACAACAAATCTAGAATAAAAAATCCCATAGTGCACTTTTGATACAGTTGCATCTCCTGCATTTGTAAATTACTAAACAGAACTAGAAGAGTGATTATATAGTCAAATGCTATTCTGATACATGAATGGAAAAATCCAGGCTCAGTTATGTGACCTAGTGAATGCTTTTATACATGTCCTCTTTCCTATTTTCTTACTTATGAATCTACAAGGCTCTTAGATTTTGTAGTAGTAGCTTCTGTTTTATTTTTTTTTCAATTTTATAGATAGTAAACATTTAAAAATAATTGAAGTTTTAAATCAGAATTAAAATATTTTAATCAGTGGGATTATGGTAATCTGTGTTGTTAAAAAATTCTATTTGCACATTTGTCACTTATGTTCCAACTTTTCTGATAAAGCTGGAGATTTTTAAGGGTTTATTAACACACACTGTTCTATTATACAAAAGAGGCTATAAATAATAAGGGAGATGATTCTGTGAATATTTTCAGAATAAAGGATCAAATTTCTTATCCCCAGAACTTGACCCTTCTATCCATATAGATATTATGAAGTTATATCAATTGTTTTATTTGTGACTCCAAAAATGTCAAATAAGTTTGCCTGGGAGATATTTTTATTTTGTTGTCACATGTTTTTGAAAGCAGCCCCCCAAAATTAAATAGGTTATGAATAGAATACTTTTAACTACCTCTGAAGTTTGGGAAAAAAGCAGCATATTGCTCAGTAGCTTAGTGTTTTCTCCTGTTTTATCATTGCTTCTTAATTTAGAGGCTCATACAGTAGGAAGAATTCTTAAGAAATGATTCAGGGATGTATGGTAGAACCACATACCCTTCATCATTTGTTTATACAACACTTATTTTCATCATTCTAATGCTTTCTGTTCCCCTTTAACTTAAAAACATTGCCTCTTACTTTAGAGAGAAGCATCCATTCTTGTCCTTAGAAAAAAGTTACAAACGAACATATTTTTATCTTCAAATGAATGCTAGGTGATCATGATTTCTTCTTTACTTCTTTTGGAGGCACAAAGGCACAAGGTCAATATTTTCTCTATGAATTCCTTGTAGATTCTGTTTGACAAATTGTGATGAAGACTTTACTTCCTCCTTCAGGCTTACAAGTTATGCAATTCTCAGAGATGTCCACTACTGAGCTTTAACAAATTCTCTTTCTTAATGCATCAAAAATAAGCAATGTGCCAAACACATCTGTCTATATAAATATCACAAACTGTACTGACAAGTTGCAGTCTGTTATGTGTTAACATTTAACTGATATTAGCCATTAAATGACACAGTGACCCAGAATATTTGGTGGCTTCTAATACTGGATGCATAGAGTTGAATGAAACACAGCGTTTAGATCTTTCTATAAGCAGACCTGACTCACTCACAGCTATAGAATCTAGAATGTTTTCATTATGCCAGTTCCCTTACTCATTCCCTATAGTAAATGTAAATACTCATAGCACCTATTTTTGCAAAAGGCAAAGAGCGCTGTTGTGGACCAACCAACAAGGAGGTCAGAGCAGTTGACTCAGATTGGCCTCCCCAACCTAAATTGGCCCAGGAGTTATAAGGATAAAAACAGGGAGGGAAGGGGAGACATGGGACAATGATTGGAAAAAAGAATTAGAAAAGACCTCAGCCAGATATGCACTGTGCTGTGTCTATATGCTCATGGATCACGTGTGCTTTTTTTTTTGTGGGTATGTAACATGCAGGGTAGTTAAGGTCTGTGATTCCGTTAGTTAATTGTCAACATCAGTGTAAATGCATAGAGACCCTTGCTTATCTGGTCCTCAGCCTTCAAGAAAATAATACCTAAGAATCAGATTAATCTTTGTTCATTAGCTCTGACCAACTAAACTTAATTCATCTTTACATCAGTCTATGGAATTTGATAATTAACTTTTTAAAGCATGTTTATTTGTAGGGATAGTAATTGTTTCTTAAAGAATGCTTTTTATTACATTTTTCATTCTGGTAACATTGTTTTACATCATTATATAAGTTTTAGATGTTTTAGTTCACAATATACTTTCTTAATTTTTTTATAAAATTGACTTCGATTTCACAATGTAGTTATATATTTTGTTGTAAATCCCTTGACAACTATTTCCATATATAAATTTGCATAAATTCAAAGCTACTACAAAATCGGTTCTATGTATATATTAAATTAAATGATTCATTAAATATATTGTTTAGTTTTTCCTGCTTTTTTTTTTTTTTTTTTTGATGCCATCTCTGGTTCTCTGTTTTCAGTTTAATTTAATTGGAGGACTGTTGCATCATAATGTCCTATAGGTTTAGGGTGCGTATCATCGTAAATCAACATCTGTATATAATACGTCAAGTTTACCATCTAGTTCAATTTGATCCTTCACCATATAATTGACCCCTTTTATCCTATTTTCCTCCACTTTCTCTTTTGGAAATCACAAATTTTATTCTTTTGACTGAAAGTCTATTTTTGTTTGATTTGGTTCATTTGACCGGTTGGTTTCTTTATCACATGAGTGGAGTCATATGATGTTTGTCTTTGTCCTTCTGATCTGTCTCATTAAACATAATTCTGTCTAGGTTTATTCATGCAGTTGCAGTTACCAGGATTTCATCTTTTTAAAAAGCTGAATAGCATGCCATTGTGTATATATACCACATCTTTTTTTGTCTTTTTTGTTTTGTTTTCTTTTTTTTTTTTGATGTTCTATTATTCTACTATTTTTGGCTTTCACTGAACATGTATATTTTTCTATCTTATATATTTTCTATGTATAAATTGTACTTAGAAAAACACTTTTGATGGGTTGCCCTAGAATTTAAAATATGTATTAAAAAAATCAAATACACTGTCAAGAAACAGTTTGACTTGCACTGTAGTGTGACAAATGATTTATAACATAGCATTACAATATTTTGCTCTCACTTGTGATTTTACTAGCATTCATGTCAGTTTCAAAATGGAATAATTGGAAATACTGCTATAAAAAATTATCTTGTAGATAGACTAAGATAAGGAAAATGAATATATTTTACTTTTATGTATTGCTTTTTCCGTTGGTGTCTTTCCTTTATGAAGAGCTAAGATTTCTGATGTAGATCATTTTCTTCCACCTGAACTACTTCTTTTAACTTTAATGCAGGCCAGGTACATTTGCAATGAATTTCACTTTTTTTTGTTTGAAAAAAATATTTATATCTTGCCAGTTGGATGGGTAATTTGAATGAATATGTAAATACTGGTTTAGGATTTTTTTTTTTCAACATTTAAAGCTTTTACGCTATTTCCCTGAGGGGATGATTTCTAATGCAAATTCCACTGTAATTCTTAGCTTTCTGCCTGTGTAGTTGTATCCCTTCCATCTCTGTCTTTTCTTCAATTTGAATTTGCTATTCCCATTCCATGTACATGTCTATGTGTGTCTGTGTGTATGTTGTATTCATCTTGCTTGATATTCTCCAACATTCTTAGATGTGTCTGATACTAATTTTGAAAAGTTATCTATTATTACTGCTCAAATATTTCTTCTGCCCTCTTTTTATTTTCTTATTTTGATATTACAATGATGGGTAAATTACGGCTTTTGGTATTGTTTTATAGTTTCTAGATGTCATAATAATTTTTTCTTTATTTTTTTCCCTTTGAGTTTTAGTTTGAAAAGTTTATATTGAACTATCTTCAAGCTCGCTAGTTCTTTTCTCAGTTGTTTTGAAATCTATGCATGAACCTGTTAATAGTTTTCTCTATATTTTAAAGTGTTTTTGATTTGGAGATTTTCTTTTCTTTTGTTATTTTTTCCTTATTGTTCCCAATTATTTTCTGAAATTACTCATTTGGTATTGAATATTATGTTTTTCATTAGCTACTTTAATGTACTAAAAAAGAGGAGGCTAGAACCCTGTAATTCTGTTTTAGATATTGGGCAAAAATAAATATATATGCATATATATATACACATATGTGTGTATGTGTGTACATATATATAGTTATAGTTACACTGTGTTGTAAACTCCTTTATTTCCTAAATTGTCTTCTGAGAGTGCCTAGATGAATAATATCCAATAACAATGAAAACATTCATGATCTAAATATTTATTTTTACATACATTTAGTCAAAGAGAAAGGAATCATTCCTCTTCATAGAAATAGGGTAAGTATCAGACAGAGAATCTGGAATGTCTTGCATTATCAGAATGTAAATAAGAGTTTTAAGAAGTGGGGACATAACAGGAATACAGAAATCAATTTGAAAGTGCTCTTAATTATCAAAGTTAGAATTTTTAAACCAATATTTGTGATTTTTATTGTATGATAAAATAAAGAATAAAAGGAGTATCTATGATTCTAGAAAAATATAAAAAATTAGATAGAATATTAAACAGCAGACAAGGGACAGTAATCTATATATAATAATTTCAAATAACAGCAGTAGTAACCATGAGAGAAATAGATGAAAAACACCATTACATAACCAGAGCTAAAATGATTTGAAAATTGCAAATTTTAAAGTACAATTTGAAATAGCATAAACTTTGTCTTACTTTAAAAAATCTGCAAGAGTTCTACATTGAAACTAAATAAAATTGATAAATAATGTAAAACTAGACATATATTATGAAGAGATATACCATTTTTATAAATTGTACAATTTAATATTGTGAAGAAGTAAAATTTTCTAAATTTATCTTCTGATACTATTCAAATAGAAGCATAAAAAAGTTAAAACTGCAGAGAAACAAAATGTTAATAATGCATTGTTGGTTTGAAATATGTCAATATTGGAACATCAAATTATTTTATGTAGGTTTTCTATTTAACATTATATATCCTAGAGAAGTATTTGGTAAATCCTGAAAAAAATGTTTCCTTTGAATGAAGAGGTACATATCTATGAGACCATACCTCAAATAGACTCATGTGAGTGCAATGTAACAGATTTATGATAAAGTCCATTTGCAGTCTTAAAAATAGAAAAGAATCTAAAAGCAAACCAAATGTCTGTCATTAAAGGATGATTAAATTATTAAGCATGCATAATAAATTGACCATAATACAGGTGGTCCCTGATTTACTATGTTCAACTTATGATTTATCTATTTTGCAATGGTGTGAAAGAGATAAGTATTTAGTAGAAATTATAATTTGAATTTTGATATATTCCCAGACTAGTGCTATGTGATGATATTCTCTTGTGATGCTTTATACTAAAATTGCTTTTGTGTTAGACGATTTTCCTATCTGTAAATTAATGTTTGAGTGCTCTGAGTATGTTTTAAGTAGGCTAGTTTAAACTATGATATTCAGTAGATTAAGTTTATTAGATGCATTTTTTTTCTTGTTACTTTTAACTTAAAATAGGTATATTGGGATATTACTCCATCATAAATTAAGGAATATCTGTACAGTTATTAAATTAATGGGGTTATATTCTTTGACTTGATATGGAATGATCAACAAGCTATTAAAATTAAAAAAGGAAAGTACAGAAGAGTTAACTCAATCAACATGTATTTTTAAAAAGTGTTGTATCTGAAGAGAGTGTTTTAATTCTTTAACATGATTCTATTTATGTCTCATTATATATATTTAATTATTAATATGTGACTTAGTAACAAATTTAAGTATAATGAACAAAATGTTTAAATAATTACTTTTGGTTAGAAGTACCTCAACACTGTGTTTAGCTGGGAGAGTTTTTATGTTGTCTCAGTCTACCATTTAGGATTGAATTCTTCCAGTTTTCAAAAACATGAAACAGCCAATTTGTCTCTAGAAGTAAAGTGACAGATTCAGTGAAAACAAACTATAAAGTATATAGAAATAAGGAAATAAAAGTAAATAATTTTTTTTCTATCTATGGTATCACATGAAGATAGGTATTTTTGACAATCATCTCATCTTTCACTAATTCTCTTTTATACCTTCTAATGAAGCATGCTTTATGTTCCATTCCCTAACAAAACTAGTGTTCTCTTTTCTGTGCATGTGGCTTGTGCTTATGATGATTGACCTTCCGAGGTGTCATGACCTGAAATATTTTTAACAAAAATAAATTTAAATAGCACATAATCAAACAATTTAAAAAAATTAAATAGAATTTAGAATGACAATGCTTAGCAATAGTCTTGCACTTCAGCATATTAATTGAAGAATATGTTTCAGAATTAGACACGAATGTTATGATCTCTCTTTTCTTAATAACTTACCATGTTTTTCTCCATCCCCATCTCAACTCCTCATTTGTTATTTTGTTTTTTATTTATGTAATCATCAGTGTAGGGCTTGGAATCAAATTTATTTACTAGAGAAGCAAGGAAAAATATGGGAAATCTACCACTGTCATTAGTCATTCAGATTATTTATGAGCTTTCAGTTTGATTCCTCAGTAGTCCTGCAGGGATATAGTTTGGTTTTTTTTTTTGTTTTTTTTTTATCAACATCATAGTTTACCTTTCTTGGACCCAGTTGTGATTTATTTCTATACAGTCTAGAAGTCATTTGTAATTTGCAATTACTAACCCTCTGAAAAGCCTGGAATTACATTTCTATCCTCTTAATTACCAAGCTATGCATTTCATATCCTAATAAATTGTTACATAACTGCAATTGTATTATTTTAATCATAACACTTTAATTCTACAGTGGTAAGTCCTGAAGTAGCTTCAAAAAAAAAAAGCAAAACCAAAGCATATACAGTATGTGTGCCCTTATGGTTACTGTAGATTGAAGCACTGGAAAAGTTGGATCGGAATTTGTCTCCAGGATATATTTTGATTGACTCTTATCAGGTCTCCATGCTCTAGGGTGAAGGATTTGAATGTCTCTTGACAGAGTATCATGCACTTCTCAGATATTATTCTGTCTGCTACTTCTATTGCACAGACTGTCCATTCAGTGATTTTATGCATGAATTCTCTGGGGCTGTGGTTACTTGATGTTATGATCTGTGATCTTTTAGAAGACGAAAAATTCAAATAGGAAATAAATTAATGAGAAATTCCGACTTATGAGAAGCTCAAAGTTGTGTCAGAGAAGATTGTCTTAGCAAGAGATTTTGTAAGTTGTATTTGAAAACATGTTTGAGGTTTCCTGGGTAGAGCAGGAGATTGAAGTAGAATAAAGAAAAAGTAACATGAATAATTTTTTTAATGAGGAGTTTCTCAAGATATGGTCTGTGCACCCCTGAAGGGTCCCTGTGATTGTTTCAGAGCATCTATGAGTTGAAACCTATGATGTATAATATGTTGAGATTCACACTAATCATGTACTAATGATGGTAGGATATAGTGCTGGTAACTCAGCACAAATCAATACAAGCCCTCAAATAGAATGAATAGGCATTTTATTCTTTATGATCACTCATTTGCAAAGTATACAAATTCCTGTTTCACTTAAGAAAGATCTTGGTAACAAAGTGAGCATTTAAATTTTCTTTATATAACGATGCTTCAGTATCTGTCCTTTATTCTGTATGACAAACCGGAAGTACTGACAACGTTCTTCTGTTGAATGTATAAGGGTTGTGTCGAGGATGAGAAGTTTCATGATCTTTTGAATTGAGAGTGGAACTAGTTAAATTTTTTAATTTTTTTATCTGAAGCAACATTACATTATAAAATGATATGTGCATAAGTATAAACCAGATCTGTATATACTACAATACGTTCACCACTGACAATCCAAGGAGCTATACTTTTTTTATGGAACACCATTTCTACTTACTTAGCAGTATGGTTAAAAAAATGTAGAAATGTTTGATGAGAAACAGATCATGGAGGAAATCTTAGGCTACATTATTGACAGTACTTTTTAACATAGGGACTAACAGAAGGCATTTAAAGAATTGAAAATTCCTTACCTGGAAAAAATTATAAAATTTAATTTACCAATTTTATTTTAAATGAATTATTTTAAACTTAAAATTAGGCCTCAATAATATCTCGTTTCAGCCATGGTTCTCTTTCAAATTTAATAATAAGTTCAACGCTAAAATTTGCCAGATCCTTTGATGGTTTCATATTTCTCATATACTTCCAATATACCTTCCCCTATTCAATGTCTAAGGTAGTAATCTAACTTGTATACACTCAATGAAAAAGAATCCATTAGATGGCAACTCTTTTATCATATTAAGAATCTAATATTGGGTTTATAGAAACTATATAATCCTTTATATATGTTAGGAAAGTATAGGATTAATTTCCTATAATTTTTAGTTACATATTTAAAAGCCAGATTTATGATCTGCTAGCTTAGCAATATTAATAACTAATATCTTTATAAAAATATTTAAGTCAATATTTTAGCCTTCAATTAATAATATCATTGTGGTCAAGCTTTGAAAAATAAGAATACATTACTACTATATATTCATAATCCTAAAGCTAAAGTATTCTTTACCTTTTTGGAAAAATTTTACCTTAGATCCACTTTCTAGAAGGAGTTCTTAGAGCATGTAGAGATATAAAATACCTAACCAAGACACTTCAGAACAAAAGACTTCCCATAATAAAGATGTTTTCTAACATCAAATGTTCAAAAGTCACTTATTTTTATAGGCAGTTTTGTCAACAACTAGAGGAAATAATCTTCAGTTCTCCAGGCAAGTCAACATAAAATTCTTTTCTTTGCTGTCAATTATTGTTATTGACTGTTATCCCTAACTTTTTGTTGAAATTTTTAGGTTTTATATTTCTCATCTAATCATCTTCCTTACTAAAGTGAATTGGTGACCCTGAAAACAAAACTCTAACATGTCCTAAAGAAGCTGTGGACAGTGTTCAAATAAATGTCCATTTTTATAGCTAGAAAAAATGAAAAATAAATGACCACAAATGAATGGATAAAAGGTCTATCCCTGATGGGCCAGGGGAACATTTATAAGGAGCTTCAAGTTCAGATTTTGTACCAAACGTCTCCATTGTGCTGTACATAAATCCATGGGGATAAACAATGCAATTTTCCATTTGAAACCTAAGTGATCATGATGTGTACGGCCTGATACATAATTTTATAAATCTTAATACCATAGCTAGAGTAAAGCACATATGCAATATTGTGTTTATCTGTGTTAAAGACATTTATTTGCTACATATATATATATTAAAATAGCCTACCTCTGCTGTTGCCCATTTTTCCCCCAATTCTTCACTTTTTAATACCATCAAAACTTCTATAGACACAAGTATCATCCTCTAAGAATCTCATGTTGATAAAAATACAAGGAAAAATTCCCAGTCTGTTTTATAACACTAAGACTCTATTAGGCCAATTAGAAATAATTGTTTATAAGGAACTTACTGCAGCATAAAATTATTAAGTCAATTTTTGTTTAAAGTAAGGTTTTAATGTCCTGTTATTATTCGTTATTTCTTTTTTCTCATAACATGATAGAATTTACTCAGGAATAATTTATCAATGGAAATTAGCTATAATTAACTTTAATAAATGATCACTTTCTGAGATCAAAGTGAAGGAAAAATGAAGTATAATATGTATTTAATCAGATACATTGACTCTGAAAAGAAAAATAGTGGGAAAAATGGGAAACTCAATTAGAATAAAAATTTTAAATCTTAATCTGATTCAATAAAATATAGAAACAGTCAGTCAAATTTACATTTATTTTAAAGCAGCATTAACAGTGGAGAGAGTGAGACAAAAGTACAAAGTGATTGTTTTCATTTTAAAATTGTTATTTCATAAATACTGATGAACTTTTGCCAAATGTTATTTTTCCATTTATCCTATTTATTAAAACTATTTTTTCCATTTTTATAATAGAAAATTCTTGTTTCCAACTCTAGTAAGAAGCAATCATGCACACCTATTCACATTTTCCTTATGCAGACCTTTGATCATGTTGCAATTTATTTCATGTTTTATTTTTTATTGATAGTGGAATCTGTTTTTCCTCCAGTTGAATCTGGTATGTCCTTGTGACTTTCTTTGTGTAATACAATGTAGTAGAAATATGGTGTTTCATTTCTAAGCCAGGTTTCCTTCCAGTCTGTCCTGGGAGTCCTGGCCCCCAGGTGACATGTCTGGGCAGGCCTGCAGTAGACTTAGAGTATGTAGACCCAGAGCCACATCGCCAGAAGGGAAGCCGCTAGCACTTCAGATAGGTGAGACGTGATTAATCCAGATCCCTAAAGCCAACCTCAGGTATTGACAGGACATGGATGAGAAAAACCTGCTTAAAACAGAAAAATCACCAAGATGAACCCAGCCCAAACTGACAAACCTTAGAATCTTAATCTAAAGAAATCACTAGCTACTGTATTGGGGGATACTATCATTAGCAGTAACAATTAACTTACACTCTAACCTATATTACCTAGATGGAATTATATTTAGTGAGATAAATGAAAAGGAGAGAGACAAATACCATCTGAGGTCATTAATATGTGGTCTATAGAGAAACAAAGCAAACAAATTAACCCAAACAAAACATAGACCTTTAGTCTATAGAATCACGGTGTGGTAGAGAGGGAGGGAAAATCAGGTAAATGGATTCAGTATCTAGTCAAGGACAGAACTGGGCTATCAGTGATTAACTTAATGTATCATGTACAGATTAATGATCATATCCAACTTAAGCCTATATAATGATAACATTAATCAATGTTATGATTCAATGTTCCTGCAATGAAATTAAAATTAAAAAATTTAAACTACATTGACATGTGTTAACTCAAACACAAGAATTTCTATAAATTGATTTTTCATCTGGAAAATGTGTTATCTTTTCATTTGGTGTCAATAAGAGAAGATAAAATTAGAAAATCTTCATATTACCTCATTTTCCTTGTATTACTATTTTTAGCATTTTTATTTTTAAGTGATGTTTAGTATAAAAATAATTTTATGTGATTAAATATGAAATTATTTTCATATAGTATAAAAACCATTGTTCACTTATATATATTAATTGAAAATATTTCATATGAATATGAATGAATTCTACTTGTTTTGCAGATTTATCAGAAATATTCTGTTGGTTTTACAATTTACCTTTATTTACTTGTAAATGGAATTTATAACTAAATTATTTAAATTTTTAAAAGTTTCATTGAAAAGTCAACAATTTTAAATTAACATATATGGAACAAAAACAAATACTATAATGCTGCATTGTCTGCACTCTGTAAAATGTGGTTCAGTAAAATAAAATGTTAGGTATCATTAATTTCATTAATTTGTACTAACTTGGAAAACCAAAAACCTGATAATCAATGCTTGTTCTGAAAACTTTGATTTTCTCTCAGATTATATTTCGTTTGCATGGCTCTTGTGTAGAATTCATAAGTATGTATTTCCTAATTCATATAAAATATATATTTAATTTCTGTGGAAAATGCTTATTATAGAATATAGATATGTAAATATATGCATGCTTATGTATATATACATTAATTTTATACAATTTTTACAATAATGTGATATAAGATAGTTTTAACACACTCATTAAAATTGCTTGGAAACGCTGAACTTCATAGTGCCTATAAAAATAATTCAATTTGGCATTATGCTCATAAATCACCTCTGGTGTTGAGAGTAAAAATATAGTGGTTTCAAATGCACAAACATAGGTACTTGTTTCAACTTATTTTAAAATTTCCAATTGATTATATTCTCTTTGAATATACAGATTTCAAGGTATATACTCTTTATTATCTTTTTTAAAAATTTCCTTATTTTTGATATGCACTTCAGTTTGTTAAAGTCACAAAATGATGCTTAATTTAGCATGAAGAAGGAAATTACAGCATAGAATTAAAATGTGAATATCTTTGAGTTTTAGCCCATAATTTGAAAATACCATATTTCTAAAAACTAAACTTTGATGGTGGTGACCTGAATGTATTATATACAGATGTTTATTTACACTAGGCCACATTATATTTTATTATATGTATTTGTATAAATGGTATATTTCTTTCAACCTAATGGTATGCAAAAGTAAAATCATTTCTTCATATTGATAATATAATCTCCAAAATTTTTAAGCACACTTATTAGTTCTAACAGTTTTTATTTTCTTGGCATATTAGTTCATATTTTCAAAATGAACAGTCCTGTTATCTGAAAATAGGATTTTTATTTTATGAAAGGAACAATACATCATAACACTTTAATAAAGAAGATGTGTATCCTCAAAAATCAACATCTGTATTATAATGCATCGGGTTTACTACTCATACTCCAATTCTATTCTTAACCCTGTAATTGAACTCCTTTAGCTGACTTGTCTATCCTCTCACCCATTCCATTTTAGTGAACACTAATTTGTTTCTATAGACTAAAAGTCTATTTTTGTTTCATTTTGTTAATTTTTTGTTTGGTTTCTCTACATCTCCCATTCAGAAGGGCTTTTTTTTTTTATTCTGATAATAATTTCTTTGTGCTGAAGTTTTTTTTCCTGTTGTTTGTTTGATGTAATACCATTAAAATTAAGAATCACTCCAAGAGTTACCTGGCTGGTTTAGGAAATGCAGCATAAGAATAGTAGGTATCCCAGAAGGTGAAGAGAGAGAAGGGAGCAGAGAACTTAGTAAATAAATTATAGCTAAAAATTTCCTAAACCCAAGGAAGGAGCTGAATATACATGTCAATGAAGCCAATAGAACACCTGTTTATCTAAAAGCCAAGAGATTTATCCCAAGATAAATAATTGTGAAGCTATTAAAAGTCCAAGACAAAGAAAGAGTACTAAAAGTAGCCGGAGGGAGGGAGAGACAAGTAACATAAATATATCCTTATCTGTCAGAAATTGTTAATTCTTCATTTCTAGTGTGAATGCCTTAAAAAAATAAAAGAAAGAAACCATCCTATCCCCCTTGCAATTGTTAGAGACAACAATAAAATGTTGAATATTTTGATAAGAGCAGACATCTTTGTTCTGGTCCTAACATTACTGGAAAACATTCGCTATTCATATATAGTCACATTTAGTATGTTGTTCCTTATAAGCCATTATGTCTCACTACAGGAAATTGGGCAATATCTGCTGCTACTTTGGGTTGTCATAACCTGAAAGGTAGTGTGTTACTGGCATGGAGCAGGTAGAAATTAGGAAACTAGAAACTACTACTAAAAATCCTTCAGCAACCCATACAGCCCCCCATTTTACTTTCAATTTTAAAAAGTAAGTCCTACTCTCTTCTTATCATCACAGATTTCTATAAAAAATAATATTCTAGTAATGTCTAAAATTAAATTGAAAAAAACAGTCTCAAACAAAACTGGCTATCTTCATAAAAATGATTTTGGAATAAGTATATTGTATAACCTGATGACTCGTCTAAAGTGTAATGTAATGTAAAAAGTTGACAACTACTATATTTTTGGACTCTTCTGTTGTTTTTCTTTTAATATCATCAAAATATGTTATACTCATTTGTTTTAAAGAAACGGATTACTAACTACTAGAAGAGCTCAGGTGAGTTCTTTGTATTAAAAAAAAAGAAAGAAAACTAATTATTTTAATTAATTCAAAATTTAAATTACTCATTATTCACACAACATATTTCTTATCTATTTACATGTAACATTTCTTAAATTTAAAACATTAAACAATTCCAATGACATCATTACATTTTTTTCATTTATGTCTTGCTAAATATTACGGTTATATGGGCAAAAATTTGCAAAAATAATGGCATAGGTGATATATGTGCATAAAATATATTCCATCACTCCAATTTTAGGTAAAAATATAGACTCCTTGAACTATCACACAAAATTTCTCTACCCATTGCTGTTTGCAATTTGTAGAAAGATAAAAATGAGTTCTAGTGTTTTTGTGAAAGTGTGATCCATCGGGTTGCATTTAGAATGAATACAGAAAATTCACCAGAGGAAAAATCCATGTCTGTCAATCAAACTAAAATGGATGCATTAGATTTCATAGAGAATCAAAACAAAACAATTGCCCAGCTGATTGTCGGAAAAGTCAGTGAAGCCTCCTGCAACATCTGCTGGAAGTTGTTCAACGTATTTGCTGACGTGAAGCCTGCCTTCTATTCTCAGTCATCATTCAGAGAAGTCCTGACCAGGATAAAAATCAGTGTTCAGAGATGTACGCACATCACTAGAGAGGAAGGTCGTATTTTCAAAAAAATGTCTTTTGTCTCTTTCACCTCTAAAAGAATAATGAATAATTTCATAGGCATTTTCATGTTAATTTTTCTGAAGCTCTTAACATGATCAACAAAAATTTTCACCAAACTTTACTTGTAAAGGTAAAAATGATATTAATATTTACTTAGCAATCAACTGCTTTATTGAGTCCTATCTTCAAGTTGCAGAATTGTAAAGCTACAGAAAGTAAGAAGAAAAGAATCAGAGCTCGGACTCCATCCAGACTGAAGATTGCAATGTGATTGGTTTTGGAAAATGGGTCAAGAATTATCAGTCACATAGTTTTCTATCAGCCTCTTCTAACTCCACTTTGAGTTCTCTCTGGTCTTAACTCTATTTCACTTCTATAGAAGTGCATCCCGTTACCTACTATAAAAAAGATATGTTTTAGGGAGGTTATAAAGAACATTTTTAGATTTACAAGTCCTAATAAACATACTTTAACAGTAATGTCTAACTTAGAATATTGGATTGCACTATTTACATAAGAAAATGCTTAAAGCAGTGTCTGATACATATTAAGAAATACGTCGATATTGTCTATTATCATCATTACCCTCATTATCATAATGAAAAATAATTTGTTGATTAGGAACAATGAATGTAGACATTCACTTTGCTTCAGAAATTAAAAATGAAACTCTGAAATGCAGACAAAGTAAGGCATTAGCGATTTCCCAGGAGCATTATCCAGAATTTGATTCCTGAACTATCTTAGTCCTTGATGTTTGACTCTCCTCAGCAGAATCATTAGAGGATACTCTATGGAATTCTCTGCTTCCACCTACTTTTTTATCTATGGACTTAAATTGCCTGTTAACATTGATAATTAAGATTAATCACTTGCCCAGCAAGATAACCCTTGCTGTTGCTTACTAGACCAGTAAAAATCTTTTCTTCATTCTTAAAGGATTCAATAAATATATGCCAATGAAATATTATCACTTGGAGAGCAAAAATTTTAAGTCAGATGATCCCACTAGGCCAGGTGGGAGAAAAGCAGAAATTATTTTTTTCCAGTGAATCGGGAGGAAAAGCAGAAATTATTTTTTTCCAGTGAATCATCAAATAGAATAGTGAATGATGTGATAATTCCTTTTTCCAATTCTTGGTTGTTGTTGTATTTTTGTTTTGATTTGGTTTAGTTTTTTGCTTTTATTTTTTTAACTCGAATTTCTGATTTAGAGAAAGCACCATCATCCATTGCCAATTCATACCTACAGTCCTCAACTAACCTCTGAGTATATTATCACCGACTTGTTTCATCACTAAATTTTCAAACTATTTCATGCCATAAGGACTGTGTTTTCAGTATGATGAAGAAAATGATAAACTCAATAAAGGAGGTGTTTTTTTAAATTATATTTATGATACATATAGAAACATTTTTGAAGTTTCTAAGAAAAATGAAGATAGTATTAATAAATATACAGCAAAATTAATCTAATCCAGTACTATAATAGACAAACCCAGATTCAAAGTTATCCCTTCACCAAATTCCATATCCTTACCCATTATATTAAATAGATGTTTGTAAAACCTTTTATTTTTATGAAATCATTGCCACATGATGCTTCTCTTAATGTTGTTTAAGATTTTAAGCAATCCCATGTATGCTTAGGCTGACTGTAAATAGAAGAAATCCAAAACCTAAAAAAACCTTTTCAGATGAGAAAACATTATGATTATTCCAAATATAATCAACCTGCCACCATATGTCTTCTTTGCCTAAATGCAGTTGGACATGTAGAAATCTTTTATTTCTTTACTTGCAAGTCAGCAACAATATACTAAATGTGGTTTTTGTTGCTTTAAAGATGACTATAAAGAATCACATCTCTTCATTCATTTTGGAAATGATTATTTTGCATTCCATGATCATGAAACCAAAGGAAATTTAGGAAAGACTCCTAAATTTTATGTAATTAGTATTTGACTTTACACTCCAAATAATTCTTACCAACATATATCTAAAATCTTATGTTCTCCAAATCATAGCAGCATGGAGATAAAAGGAATGTATGCCCTAATCCCCTCTGGGATGTTAGACAATTAAGGTTCCTTTATTCTAATATGTGTCATAGAAAAAAAAAGCTGATAAAATCCAATTTGATAAGATAAGTATATACCATCATCTCTATTTTCTGTTTCTGTATTCTCTATCTATGGGAATTAGAGGGAAACAAAGCCACATTTGCCAGTTTAATTGTTGTTTACCAAATACTAAGTTTGTATTGATTTGCTCAAGGAAGGAGTACACATCAGATAAAATCTTTGAATTTAAAATTACCAATTAATAAAACTTATGTTGCTCTATTATCTTTCACCCAAAGTTATCTCTGACTTTTTCTTAAGAACACACATCAATAACATATTTCTGTCTTTCATAGTGATATTGTTTCAGAAAAGACTATTTCAGTATCCCACCGTACTGCAAAGTCAATAGCTGAACAGTGGGCATTGGAAGTGGGGCAACTTATTATCCAGAGGCACCAATCAAAGAAGTAGCAGACCTTCTTTGTCTCAGACCCACTTCCTGGATTGTTGGGGTTACAGAGATTATACAGGCAAAGTATACAGGGAAGAGGAAACTCGGGGAAAGGTAAGGTATTTGTAAACATGGAGGAAGAAATGTAGATGAGGTATTTGGAGAATTCCACAGAGAGGCAATGGTAGATACTGTGGGGAAAGGTATTTCTTTTTGGTCCTTTATGCTCAAATAATCATATAAGGATTAGAGCTATTATGACATATCTGTCAAATGTTGTTACAAATATATGTTTAAAAACCAGAAAAATAATGTTAGATTGGATTAAAAGACTAAGATATATTTATTTATCACTGAACAAGTAAGTTCTACTCTGAGCAATGGACCACAGAAGTGTTCAGTTTCAGAGTCAGTGAGTTTCATATATTTTCTGTAATGCTAAGACTAGTTATTTTGGCTTCCTTGTATGTATTTATTCTGAAAAAAAATAACAGCAGTTACATTTCAGGAAATCTAGGAACAAGATTTATAGAATATGCTTGTAATTTTTTATGAAATACTTTCCCAGCTTTTGCTATCATTGGAATCTGGATATTCCAATTGAAATTAGAAATCCCATTTAACTGAAGTATCTCCCTACAGGGAACAATTAATCTACAACCACTTTTTAAAGATGCTGATGGCCTCTCTTGATGGGATTTCTTAATGACTTGGTGAGTGAATTGACCTCTAGGTCTATTCAGAGGGCATTGTTTGGGATAAATGAGTGTCTTACACCTGATCAATCTATTTAAATTTTATTTCTCTGTGTTCTTGAAGTCTATTCACAATATGATAATCAGGGATTTCTGACATCTCAAATTTAGTTTTCATTGCCCACTACTGAATCCAAATGTGTCAACTAATCAACAAGAGTGATTACAAACACTCCCATCTGCTTGACCTAGAACACTGAGTGCAGAATATCTGGCAAATGCTCTCATATACACAAATCCAAGCCAAACTAAAATTATGTTCAGCCCTAATGTTTTACAGCTTTCAGAAATCACTTACAAATATATGTCTCTGATTTTGTCCTAAATAATATAATTTGGTACAACTTTATAGAACTTACATGTGAGATTGCTGTTTGTTTTTGTTTTTCAATCCCAGGTAATATTTTTGTGATTAATCCACAGAGCATCATTTAATTTAATTCAGTCTGGATAAATGAGAGGCAAGTAGAATAAGGCTTTCATTATATTTCTTGCAGGTTTATTTTTGAAGTTGTTAATGAATCTTTAGAAAGGAGAGGAAGAGATGATACTGTCTGTAGCTAAGGAGACTGTTAATTTTTATGACATATATATTATATACAATTTATATCTATGTATCTAGAATAGGCCCTGGCATATAATAAACCCTAAATAAAGAATTGAATGAATTAGTCAATCTAAACCTTCAAATTATCCTTGCATCTTTTCCAATCAATTCCCAAGTTTTTACATACAAAGGATATAAATTCAAGTGACACTGAAATTCAATAACAAAGCATTTGAAATTTGAACTTTTTGTTAGTAAACTTAGCTATGTGGTTGAAAGAGATTTTTTTTTTTTCCTAGTCTAATCATGTACTTGCTTTGGAATTTAGTGAGTCAAGGAAGATAGAAATAACAACCTAGAATATCAATATAATACTTAATAAGAAGAGGCATTCCGAAGGACTCACATTACCTAATTTTAAGCCTTCCTCTAAGGCTACAGTAATTAAAGCAGTGTGTCCTCAACAAAAGAAGTGACAGATCGGTGGCACAAAATAGATTCCAGAACTAGATTTACCAAAAAAACACAGTAAACTGACATTTGACAAAGAAGTAAATTTATAAAAATGAAAATTAAGGAAACCATTTTATTTATTATAGCATTCAAAAGTATTAAATTAATTTCAGAAATCAATTGCCTTCTCATATAACAGCCACAGGTAGAAAATATATAAAATTAAAAAGCCAGTTATAGTTGCCAACACTGTTAAAGTCTCTAAACATAATATTAAAGAGCATGATCATTCTGAAAATATTTAAAATATTATTAAGAGACCATAAGATGGCATAAACAATGCAGTGTATAACATTCTGTACAATGATATTCAAAAATTAAAAAATTACATATCTCCACATGTTCAACCATGAATACAATAAAATCCCAATACAAATAAAAATAGTATTATGTGGAAAAATTATAATCAGAGACTCTGGTTTTAAAGATTAAATGAAAAAATAGCATCATTGTTCAAGAATTCATAGTGAAAGGGTAGGGGGTCATTAATCCTGCAAGATATTAAAATGTAAAGATACATAGTTCAAAGTCAAAATTCTAGAAATATCCTCCACACAATTCTGGTATCTAGTGTATAAATGGTACATTTAAAACCAATGGGAAGAAAGAATGGGTGATTTCATAAATTATAATATGAGGCAACTATGCTATCAGATGTGGAAGCGGGGGGAAGGCATATTTTTTAAAGAGACACTTTTCATTTAATATTCATCATATATAAATTATATATTTAAAACATAAATGTGATTCATGTTATACTTTTAAATGTTATGTTATATCTGTTATGTTATGTTATATACATTAAATTTTGCATTTAATTTTTGTAAGTTCAAATAACTTTAAAAATTCCATATTATATTTGGAATCAGAACTAGAAATCCTTTAAATTTTAGACAGGAATGAAACCTTATATTCCAGCATAAGAAATTGAGCAAACTTCCTACGTGATCTGATGTTTAGGTAGCTTTTTCCCCACTCTACAAATTTATCCGTTAGGAGTTATATAATTTCCATTTTACTTGTTAATGATGCAATAAGAAGTGGGTATATAACTCTACTTGCAAGATTGTCCTTAGAAATTTGATGATATGGAGAGATTATTTGTAATAAATAGTATTATTGAATATATTAGTCATGACCTTATATTGATTTTCAAAGTTTCTAAATTATTTAATGTGCTACATAAGTATATTCATCAGGAAAATAGAAATGTACCCTCAAATCTTAAAATAATCTATGAAATAATTATAATAATGGTTTTCCTCAGTAGCTTATATTTCAGCATATAGTCACTTTTTAATTTCTGGTTGATATATATCTCAATTTTAGATATAATTAAACATATGCACTGAACAAAAAAATTGCAATAGTTTGATAATGAATCAAACTGTCATGCTAATATTAAGAGGGAAAAAATATGTTTCACAGACTGAGTAAATTCATATGTGGTTATATGAAAAAAAAAAGGGGGGGGCACCCTGGTGGAGCTACAGATCAGTCGTCTCTAAATGAGCAAGCTACCTACCTATAGGTTTGAGTCCCATGACTGGGCGGAAACAGCCAGCATGATTAACTAAATAAAATAAAATAAAGATGCTTCTTCCACTTCTCTTTTCCGGGCTTCCTGTCTACTTGCTTTTATTCTTTCCTGCACTTTTCCTAAAAAAAAAAAAAGAAATCAATGATCTTATGAAGAGGCAGTGAGCTGATAAAACTCAGATATATCAGATAATTGAATCTTTGGTAAGATCATCTCATCCTAATTTATCTTTACACGTGCTTTCTCAATACATTTTCAGAGATTCTTAAGTCATTTCAATTTTAAAGAACATTGTAAGTCGTCATATTACTAAGGAAATAGAAATTTTAAGCTAGGCCCTTTTTACTTCTGTCATAGAATGCTTTGCAACGTAGTAATGAAACCCTTAGGTACTCAAAGCTGAAAACTGGCAAATGCTATACTGGATTACACAACTTCTGTGTGTTTCTAGAGTTCAGCGTGTTATAAATACATGAAGAATGCATGAATGATTGAAAAGGGGAATAGAAGGAATAAAGTTTCACCAACATGACTTGACACACAATAAGCTGCAATTATTTACAAATTAAATGACCTAATAAGTAGTAACTTGTCCTGAATATAATTTTGTTATCTATTATAGAAATGTAAATACTAAGATATTTCTAATGATACCCTTCATGGGTGCTGATTTTTCAGTGTAGTCATAAATTAAATGATGTCCTGAACTTTGAGGAGGTTTGCTAAATGGCATAAATATTTATGTGTGACAGTAACACACGGGGACCCAAGTTGTCATAATATATTTTGTAATTGTCCTTCCTAGATTCGAAGGACAATTATAAAACAAATATTTTGAAATGAAATAAATTTATATAGATGCAGGCTGTGTTGTCTCATAAAATATCAGTTTATACCTGTTTCTCTCATTGTCCCCTCGTTGTCTATTCTTTTCTACTTCCTTGTCTTGCACTGTATAAAAAAGCAAAGTTAAAATGCAGAAAAATGTAGCAACACATTTCTCCCAAATATTGATTTAGAATATTGATCATGTTTCAAAGTCTTCATACATTAAAGAATTAAAAAGTAAAAAAGAATTTTTTTCCCTGTATCCCCAGTTATCTTGCATGATGGATATAATGCCACATTTTATTGATTAATGGAGGTCTTAGCACAAATTCCTGTGTGCTTTGTTAATATGTATTTTAGTCAACCAGAAATTATATGTTATATATCTTCAAGTTATTCACTGAGCATTGTTAATATTAGAGTATATTGTGCTTTTTTTTTTTTTTACTTTGTAACAGGGAGACCAGGATGAAGGAAGTGAACTGATTTGTGCCTACCTCTACAAGATATCCCTAGGCAGACGTTCTCTCAAGCTTCTAGTTGCCCCACCCTTAAATATTCAAATGATCCCCATAGTAACTAATGTTTTCAGTCTTTCCTTGCTTTGCATTTCTTATTATCTGATTATAACCCAGCCCTATAAAATAAATCATGTGTCTAGGTCGAGTTCACTGCTCTTCAAACAGCCAGCAGTGTCCCACCTGGCCCTCACTTTTCTAGATGTATGCTGTCTGTCTGTCTTTCTTTAGGCTCCTGTAGCCTCCTCTCAGGGACCCTTTCGATCAACCACATGGGTCGCAGCACCAGTCCAAAGGGAGAAAAGGGAATATAGATACCATTGTTAAAAACATAATTTTTTCAGTGTTCCTTGGTAGCCTAGTGGATGAGTCCACCACCTCTACCAGAGCACAGTCCGTATGCATCCCATGGGCCCCTGTTCGAGTCAGGGCCAGGGGCAGCAATCTATAATGAACTACTAATAAAATAAATAATTCTTCTGCCTTCCTGGTTTTCTTCATACCTGCCTGCACCTTTTCTTAAAGAAAAGGTAATTTTCAAAAGAGTCATGACTAATAGAGACTTTTGAATAGAATAACTATATTCCCACTGAGTTGTTTATTTTTGTTTTTCAGTCCCCAGCCCTGTCTTTCAAACCTGGTTCTGGAGGCTTTATCTGGTCTACATTTAAGCCACCTTAGTCACCTGACCCTGAGATCTTCTTTATGCTTGTGGCATTCTCTTGATAACAGAACTCTAAATGAACTTCTCAGAACATTAACAAGAGAAGCTAGTCAATATAATGACAATAAAAGTAAACAAAATTCTGTAAGACAACTTTCAAATTGTTCATAGAACTCCTTTAATGTTTTTCCTTGTAAGTAGAAAACTGAATATTGCACCTAATAGAATTACAAATCTAAAATCACTGGAAATGTATTGTAATGATTAGGTCATTTGAAATAGTAGCATCAGTAGTAAGCTTAATTGTGGCCCTTATTTTCACACGCATATTGTTTTAAAAATATATTAATTATATATAGATACACTGGTGTTAGGAAAATAACTCTATAAGTAAAATTGCAATTTTATCCACAGGAAAGCTACTATAATCAGAAGTTTAGATTGTACTCTCTTTAATCTTTGCAGTACATTTCTGTTCTTTAATTTTACAGGAACTAATTCTGTTTATTTCGTGAAAGTTAGGCTATAGCTTGTACAACTGCTTTTATAAGGAACCATTATTTTATAACTTTAAGTATGTCATCTAGATATTCTCTAGTGAATTAATTCTCCTTTATATTTAGAAAGAAGTGACTCAAAATTTCAAATTCTACTGCATCTGGAGGGCCACAACCATCTTCAAAACTTCTGCAGATAATCAAGATTATTTGTTCCTTTCTATGAATATTATTTCTGTTTTACAGTTTATTGGAATGATCTATAATTCAGATTCTTCATTAATTTTGTCACATGCTATGATCATGCACATATTCATCCATTTAGTCGACTGTATTAAATATGTGAATATTTTAAGTATTCACATATTTAATATGTGAATCATTAACCTGAACATTTCAAATCAGTAAGGAATTTGTATCTAGAATATGCAGGATGCTCTTCCAAATCAACAAGAAAAAAGATAACTATTCATAATCACATAAATGCAAGTTTTAAAATGTATTTTCATTTGTTCACTTAATAGCTACCAGGATAGCAAAATACAGACAGTCAGATAATGACAAATATTGGTAAGAAATCAGGGCTTCAGGGACCTTGACATATTGCTGGTGGGAGAGGAGACTAGCAGAGCAATTTTACAGAGCAATCTGAGTCTAGTGAAGTTGCACCTCTGCTCCCCTTATTCCAAGAACAAAGTAAAATAGCTGAGAGGGAGACCCTTATCTTTGTCTCTTTGCATATTCTCCCTGGTACTGTATTCCGAATGAAAAAAATCTCAAAATTTTGTAATTGAACATCTTAAACAACTGTCTTCTTCATCAGTAATATTAAAATTTTGAATACCCCGCTAAATCATATCTTCAGGCTTTCATCGTGAAGCAAAGTTTTTTGTCAAAAGAAAGGAATTCCATCTCAATAGATGATCTTTCAGCTTTCAAGAAAATTTTAAAAAATTACTCTTTTGCGGTTATTTTATGAAAAGCATTCTTATGTTCACCAGTGGAAAGTTCTCTAAGGAATTTTAAATATATATATCTACTATAACTAACATAAAATAATCTGAATTAAAGTTTGGGTACATTCTATAGATTTAAATTTTTATGTTTCTCTTTAATAAAAGATAATCTGAAAGAATTACTCTTAAGAGATAGATTGCAATAGAAATATTCAACTATCCTATGAATAGATTAAGGAAGCAAGTAACAGATTTTAAGGGTGAATCAGAACTAAACATAATCTCAATTGACAGATTTCAAGGTTCCTTCATATGTCATGTTCCATCTTTAGTCTCTACAGTTAATATGAAGAACTATAAAAGTTACTAAATTAGCAATAAGGACTCATGGATGGGAAAAAACTGTTAGGTAGAACATGTTTCACTGATACATTGATTAAAGCCTATTGTTTGTATTGTTTCCTTTTTTGCTTCGTTTTGGCTTATTTTGTTCTACTTTCTTTTCTTTTGGTAGACATTTAATTTATTTGAGATCTTTTCTCTTTACTAATACAAGTACCCAGGGCATAAATTTCCAATTCAATATAATTTTAGTTGTATTCCACATATTTTGATATATCAAATTTTTATTTCCATTAAATTGAGTCCTTTAAAAAATCTTTTTTCTATTTCTCATTCAGCCAGAGTTTAGCGATGTGTAACTTAATTTCCAAATGTTTGGAAAATTTCTTCTAATTTCTATTATTTATTTCTAGTTTAATTCATTATGATCAGAGAACATATTCCTGAGAATTCTGATTTTTTGATTTGTTCAGGTTTGTTGAATAGCTCAAGATATCATCTATCTTGGTATCATTTCTGTGGTTACTTGAAAAGAATATTTATTCTATTGTAAGATGGAGTGTTCTATAAGTATCAATTAGTGCTGGTTGTGATGCTTTGGAGTCAATATCCTTGCTGATTTTCTTTCTAGTTGTTTATCAGTTGTTGAATGAGAGCTACTGAAATCTTCAATTACAGTGCTGGGTAACTACTTATTCTTTCAGTTCTGTTAACTTTTACTTCCCGTAATTGATAGCTATGTTCTTTATCACATAACATTTAGGATTGCTCTGTCTGCTTGCTTGGTTGAACCACTATATTGTAATAGTTTTCTCTGCTCAGATATCAGATTGATCAGATATTAGTATAGCTAATCATGCTTAATTTTTATTAATGTTTTCATGGTATGGATTCTCACATTCATTACTTTTTATACCACCTATGTCATTATATTTTAAATGAATTTCTTGTATAAAGCATGTAGTAAATTTTATTAATCCAAGCTCTCTCCTTTAATCGGTGTATGTGGAATTTTCACATTTCATGCAACAATTTATATGTTGAAGTTAAATCTGACATTTTGAAGTTTTATTTTAGTGCAGTCTTTGTATTTTGTTTCTGCTTCCTTTATCCTTCTTTCCTGAAGGTTTCATGAATCTGCTTTAGAATTCTATTTTTTATTTATTTATATCTTTGAGTATATCTTTTAATAATTTTAAATGGTTGATATATAAACAAATGTTCTAACAGGAGTCTAAAGGTTGTCGCATGAATTAACAGTAATCACAAAAGTCTGCTAAAAATTACCATTCTAATATTACTGTGTGTCTAGTCACTCTAAACTCTAATCCATTTGGAGTACCTGTTCTAGACTGGGAAATTCATTTCTAGAAAGCCACTGAGAGTGCTGTTAATATGGTTGTCAAGGACTTAGATAACTTCAAATGAATATATTATCTTTGGGCAATCTATATTACTGTTTTGTATTTTTTTTTGCTATATAACTAATTTAATTAAAAACATTGAAAATAATATAAAAATAAAGCACAAACCTGCAAGGAAGAGTACACTGTATATAAAAATGAATAAACATATCATTTTTAATTATATCAATACCAATATTCCTTTTATTTTACTTTTCATTTAGTTCCATACAACTTACATTGAGAATTCATGTTTTTTCCTCCTTTAGACATGTTTTTTTGAAAACTACTAATGTGACACAATATGACTATTTAATTAATAGTAATAATAATCATTGTCTAGAAGGTCTTCTCTAAAATATTTTATATAAAATGTAAAACAGATACAAATCTAAAATTGTGATATACCTTAAATACTTGATATTCATTAACTTTTTTTAAAAGATGACTGGAATATTTGTGTAATGATGAATTGTTGAAATTAAATTGTCTTTAAACCATTCAAGTGTTCATATTTTTTCTTGTCTAATAACCTATTTCTTTTAGATCATTTATCATTAATTTAATTATTTCTATAATTATCTTCATAATGTTTAATTACATTGCAAAACTGTAACTCATCATCTGCGTAAAGTTAAAAAATAGCAAACTGCAGATTTTCTAATATCGCCATAGTTTTAATTATACTTCCAAAAATGACTTGGTCACTTAGAAATACTAATAAAACATATTGAATATGCTTTTATAGTCTATTGATCTGGAGAAGAAAATTACTCTTTATATTACAGTTGTGCATCATATTGAAAATGGAAGTTTTTAAAAAAATTAAATTATTTTTGACTCAAATAGTATTAGAATTTAGCTTCTAAGAAGAAATTAAAATCAACCCCATAAACAGCAAATCTCACATGGCACCTAATTTGCAGATTGCTTATTTTCTGTATAAGTTGATCTTTCATTGCTTTTCCACTAGCTATTCTCAATAACAAGCTGGCATCAAAGGTTTGCTAATCTCTTACCTCTAGTAATTCTATTCATAATACCCCCATAGGTGGTATATTTATGAAATACAATTACACAGTAATAAATTTTTAAATACAGACACTCAAACAGTTCGCTTTGGGAAGGTGTCTACTAACATTATATGTTTTAAAGGATCTGTAAAATAGATCTAAGAACTAACTAGAAGAGCCTTTAGTGTATGTCTAAATCTAAGATGATGATTTAAATCACAGTTATATAATAATGACTAGTAAATCATGTGTCATACTTTCAAGCTAAATCGATAAAACAGATTTGGGGGTATTCATCATGGATATAAGTATTTTATTTATTTTAATTTTAAAATTTACAAATGTTTAAACTTCTCCAAATGATTCTTATGTAAGTCATATAAAACCACTGATTTAAGTAATCCAAATAGTAAAGGGATATAATGGTAAATTAACAAAAATTGAGAAAAATAGAAACTGTGATGATATACTATTAAACCCATAGCACATATTTTAAGATAACATTTTAGATTTCTGAAAATATAATTTCATAATTAGAATGAATGTGAATATTCATTGTATCCTTGTTTTAAGCCAATGTTTTTTTTTAACCATTCAGGTTAATTTAAATATTGTAATTCCTTAATGATTAACAAGATAATATGGGTTTTGGGAAACATCCTCTTCATTCTGATATTGGTAATTAGGTCAATACTGGCAACTTTACTAAAATCACTAATTATGGGGGGAATAGCTTTAATAAAAACAATTAGAAGAAATGACAAATACTAAATAATGATCTATGTTCTACACCATTAAGTGCAGTTGACCTTTAAACATTATGAGTTTGAGGTATGTGGATCAACTTACACTCAGATTTTTTTCTATGGGTTCCATACTCACAGATTCAACCAACCATGGATGGAGGTTGGTTATGGATGAGAACTCATGGCAGTAGGAACCCACACATAGGAACTCATGGCTAGGGAAGGCCAATTATAAAAGACTTGAGAATCCATGAATTTGGTTCCTCTAATCAATTCTCTGTGGATATCAAGGAATGACTATAGTTCTGCTTTGGGGGAATCAAAAGTAATACATAGATATTTTTGTGTGCCCTAGTAGAGTAGCAGTTGGGTGCTGCCTATGGCTTGGCATAATCCACGTACATTCCCAGGGACCCGGGTTTGTGTCCTTGGGCCAAGGGAAACAACCAAGGTAAACAACTAAATGAAATAAATAAATTGCTTCTTCCCCACTCTCTTCCTACCTGCCTGTTTATTTGATTTGATTCCTACTTGTACCTTTCCTTTAAAAAAAATTAAAAGTTATACATAAATTTTTGACAGCTTGAAATTCAGTTCCCCTAACCATAGTTTTTTTAAGGGTCAACATTATAGGTAGATTTAGCAGCCACTGTTTTGTGTACGTTATAAACAGTAAATGACAAAAAAAAAAAAAAAAAGACAAATAGTTTTAGTAAAAGTACTGAATAACCATGTATTTCACATTATCAAAGAAATAGCTCACGTTTCATTTAAGGTTTTTTTTTTGGGGGGTGGGGAGCAATATATCATCTTTCATTTTGGCTTGTCCTTGCTAAGTATCATTTTACTAAATAGTTCTCCTTCTAAATGGTTTAAAGTATAATTTTATGACATTAACAGTAAAAAAAAAAAATCTTTCTTCTATGGTTTATACAGTAGTTCCGGATTCTCTTATCTTATTGTTACTCCTTGTCCATTTGTCCATCTCTCAGGAAAATAAATAAGATATCTAGATAGACATGAATCACATGCTTATGGCTGAGGGTTTAGTTTTGTTCTTTAGCCATAATAAAGAAGTTGGGAAATTTTATATGCAGAGCAAAATATAAACTACCACAGTTCACCCTATGATGATTAAGAAGATAGTATAAGTATTGAGATAAACTTCTCTCCATTTTATCAATAACCCATCTTGAAAAATCAATGCCTATTTCTTCCTTTTGAATTATGTTATTATAAACAATAAATCTGTATTTCCCCTAAAGGCTGTTGAGTGCTACATAATATTAAATTTATTTTCTATTGTGAAGAACCGAATAGAAACTACTGATGAGTTAGTTAGATAATTGTATTTCTTCTGCTCCCTTAAATCAGTAGTTTTAAAACTTGTTTTTACCAAGTTCCCAGGTGTTGATAAAGATGTTGGTCTGGAGGCCACACTTTAAGAAATATTATCCCTGAAATCTATAAGTTATATGAATATGTTATGAAATATCTCCATTAATATTTTTAGAGGCTTATAAACATCATTATCAGGAAATGTATAAATATTTTTATAAGAAATAAATAATGATGAAAACCTTATAGAAAATCACATAGCATTTATGAAATATTGAGTTAGGTCAGGATGTGATAAGTAATATAAAATCTAACTCTAGCCTCCGGAAAATTGATTTTATTGATTCAAGTAATGAAAATGATCAAGACTGTTATTGGATTCAATCAAGAATAAATATGTCACTAATATGATACTCATTTATTGTCTCACCTATTGTCACTAAGATCATTGTCACTAGGATTATTTTGCTATACTTTTTATCAACAGGCTTTATTGGGTGATATGTCTAGCCACCAAGGCTTACAGGATGTAATACACTAATTATTTAAGGAAATCAAAGTCTACTTCTGTGTCCATTGAGGGTAATTCTCCCCAAACATAATGAGTTAAGAGTCAGAGATTTTCTTCCTTTAGAAGAAAGTTGAAATATCCATTTATCAAGAATGTGACTATTTTGAATAAAGAATGAGAAAGGAACAGTTTCTATCGTGCTAATATATAAATATCACATATAATTTTTATAATTAGTTTGTGTAATCATATATATACATATATATGCATATAAATGGATATATTCTAACATTGTTATATATGAGGAAGGACAAAAACAAAGTTATATGTTTATATATTCAATTTGCAATTTAATTATATTTAATGTTTTTAAAGGAGTATTCTCAAACTTAGGTTATTTTTATGACTAACCTTGGAATTTTGTAAGTAAAACTTTTGGTTTCTACTTTCAAATAATCTCATTTGTAATAATGTGTTTTTTAAAAAAAATTAGTAAACACTGCAAGTAACCCCCCATCTAATTGACCACCTCCCAACACATGATCTCAGAGTTTTGAACATAATTATTTTATTGAAGGAACTTTACATATCAGTATATAGGTTTCAGGTATATATCAGTATAAATCAACATCTGTATATAATACATTAAGTTTACCACCACAGGTCCAGTTCTTCCTTCATAATGTAATTGAGCTCTCTCGCCTACTTTGCCTGCCCCTTACCTTCTGGTAACCATTTATTTGATTTTATGACTAAAAGTCTATTTTTTTGTTTGATTTAGTTCATTTGTTTGCTTTAATTCTCCATATACCACCTATGAGTGAAATCATATGATGTCTCTCTGTCTCCTTACTGCTTGTCTCAATAAGAGTATTTCCATCTAGGCTCACCCATGTTGCTGCAAATGGCAGGATTTTATCCTTTGTTCATAGCTGAGTTTTGTTTCACTGTTTGATTCAAAATTCAGATCAAAGTTTTATATGTAATATTCAGGTTGGTAAAATATAGGATAGAATGTTTTTAATGTAACAGAGAAAATAAACTCTAATATCAACAACAAAAAAAGAAATTTTAGATTTAGGGAAGAGAATTGTAATAGTATCAGCAGAATTTGTCTTTTCTCAGGTTCTTTGTGGTCCTCTACTTCTCCATTGCTTTAGGCTCTCCAATTACAGAGGGCTATCATTTCAAAATTTGAAATCTCCATCTACCAAATATGAAAGAGAAAGAAACATGCAACTTTGCAGCAACTCCAATAAATGTTTTCAATGTTTCTTTGTTTCTTACTAGGTAGTGGGTTTACTCCAGAACCAAAAACATTTGCTAGGAGAATTAAATATATTATATGGCCAGTTCATACTAAGGATACTGTCATTTTGTGATGCCAAACTGCTTGGAATGGGAAAATGTTATTTCTCAAATGGAAACCAGAAGACTCTTCTGGAAGAATGGTGAAATGGATATTATGATCAGAGTCACCTTGGTTGGGTATAATATGATGTATTTATTTTCTTTGCTGTCGTTAAAAATTACCAAACGTAGTGACTAAAATCAACACAACTATTGATCATGTGTTTGACATGTTTTTATCTGAGCTAAAATCAAGATATTGATAAGGTTGTATTCCTTTTTGAAAATTCTGGAAAATGATTTTTATTTACTTGAAAATTCAATGGTTGAGGGAATTCATTTATTTAAGTAAATATCCTCTGGGGAAGAAGAAGCTCCTAAATTTATTACTATGAAATGTAAACCAATGTCTCTGAAGAATATAAAGATAGGACCTGAACTTTGACATCATTTGATGCCCCCAGAGAGTTTATCTCTAGATGTCTTGTAGGGAGAGGGGAGAAGATAAACTAACACTAGATTCCAAGGCATTTATGATAGTCAAACATGCCCTTTTCTCAGAAAGCCCAGATCATCCAAAACAACTTAAATATATACAGGATTTGTCTTCCAACATTGATAGTCCCATTCTAATTTTCTCCGGGTGAGTCAAACCAGATTATTCAAATCTTTAGATATAAGTGAAACATTAAGTGGAGAAAGTCCTCTCTTTCATAAAATTTGAATAAGTTCAAAGATGGAAACCCCTCAAGTCTTTGAATAGCACATGGGTAATTCATTATGCAGGTTAGACATAATAAATTGGATTATGTCTAGCTACATGCTGTATAGCAAATTTAAGCATGCATCACGTATTACTGTTTTCACTATGTGGTAGTGAAAAAAAATTGTGTGACTTAGTGATAACTTCACCTAATACTCAAGATATTTTAATTTGCCAGGAAGTTTTTGATGTGGATAATTTAACTTCTAATCCTCCACTAAATTTTCTGCAAATTGTAATGTATACTATAAATACAGAAATAATATATAGGGGATTTTGTTATAAAACATACAGTAAAAAAAACTACTTACAGAGTTAGATTTTTAAATCTATGTATATCAAAATTTATACTTATTGATGTGCCCTTGTAGTTTAGGTGCTAAGCTGGCTTCTGGGGTGATGACTATGTAAAGACAGAAAACTGGGTTCATGATCCGGGACCAGTGGAACAAGTGAAAATAAACGAACAGATAAATTAAAGTAATACTACCAGAAGTAAATTAGTTCTAATCCTTGCAATCTAATAATAAAAATATTTTCAACACATTGTGGTTTCTTATATATTTTTTATATTAGCAAAAAGGAACTTTAAATATACAACATTAAATTTACTCTTGTAATATCTCACTTATTTTTGTTGCTGTATCTCAGGATTTTATGTTTTTCTCCAAAAATTTATATTTATTTCTATAGTCTGGAAATATTGTTTCTTTCATTGTTATCGAGCAAATTCAATATTTTATTATTTTTGATGCCTTTATTTTTGCCCTCTTTGAGAAGCAGATATAATGGTTGCTACTGCAAAATTTTTGGTCAAATGAACAATAAACTACAGTGAAATAGCAGAAGAAACCACTGGCTTTTCACATTTAAATAAACTTTTTATTCCGCACATTGAAATGGCATCTCATTTTTCAGTGAGTCCCTGAACAGCAGGCATATACAACTCCATCAAAGCACATGAATCAATAGACTAAACAAGTTACACTGTAGCAGTTTATACATCAAAACCACTTGTCTATTTCTTTGAACAGTATCATTAAAATCAATAAATCCTCCAATCTACAGTTATTCCCTAAACTACTCTTTCATATTACATATTCAAACATCTGTAAACAAATTAATAAATTGCTCTGGACTTTTGTTTTCTCTCCTCCTGAATTTTAATTGATTTGTATCATTGGAAAAATCCATGCAGGCTTATTATCTTGGCGTTTTTCCCTTTTCTGGCACAAAGACGAATACAGTAAATAAGAGCTTCCGCCTCACACTTCACTAACCACATGTAGTTTGGATGTTAAACTCTAAGAGAGTTATTCTGTTAAACATTTAGTATGTAATTTTATTCTATCATTGAAACGCAAAGCAAGCGTTTTCTTCTGCAGATCATGGTGACGATTCCTATAATGCAGTGAAGCACAAAATGTACAGATGCTATTAGAAGTCATCCAATCTACATCAGCTAATAAAGTTGTGATTAGGTAACTGACATCTGCATAAGCTAGAGTACGAAAGCACTGCTAATTACTAAATTTCTTACGTGTGTGTTATATTAAGGGAATCACCCTATTGAATTTCTTCTTTTCATTTATTATTTATGTATGTATTTATTTACTTACTTTTAATTGGTGGTATGTTTTGTGTTCTTACAGTGAAACCTTATCTTTTAAGTTTGGGATGTTATACCTAGAGAAATATTCAACCTACTCAACAATTTCATCTTTCATTGTTTAGTTAAAAATAAATTTCATTTCAAGCATGGTTTATATTTGATCCAATCATAGGTATAATATTGTAGATATTATGTATGGTCAATAAGAGAGCATAAAAGGCAAGAATTCTATCATGCAAGAATGCAAGAATTCTGTTAACCTGGCCATGTTATGTGACTAATGTTAGGCATCATATTTTTAACTGCTAAGTGGTAATAAAGATATATACCTCATGGTTATTTTCAAGGTTAAAACTAAATGTCAAAAGTTTGTAGCATACTATTCAATAAAGTGTTTTGTTTTCTTTTATTTTCTGTGTACCCTCACTCCACCACATTTATTTGCTCAGGTAGTTGGAAGAATTGCAGCTATTTTGCGGTAAGAATTGAGTGGACACAAATCCAGGAGATTTGTCAGATAAAATAATGCAAAGTCCTACCAAAACAACTTTAGTCACTTCTTTATTTGTGTTAGGTCAGAAGTACAATATAGTCACTATGTCTCATGTAAATATAGGTTTGCTTCTGGTCTTCAATAATTTCTACCTCTCAGGTTTACATTTGAGATGGAATTCCAGGGTGATGAACATGTGATAGAGGCAGTCAAAACAAATATAGTTATACTGCCACTTGTTAAATCTTACATAAAAGATAGTACAATGGACTGAATAGTGTATTCTCCAAATTCACATAATAAATCTAAACCTTCAATGTAATGGCAGAAAGAAGTGGAGCCTTTGGGAGTTAAATAAGTCATAAAGGTCGAGCCCTCATAAATGGAATTAGTGCCTTTTTAACAGAGATTGCAGAGCACTCTCTTCCTTTTTCATATGGGAAACACAGCTAGAAGACAGCTCTCAAGAACCAAGACAAAGATTCTCAGCACACACTGAATCCGCTTTGACCTTTATCTTGGTCTTTTCAGTTTTGAGAACTGTGAGAAATAAATATTTGTTGTTTGCACCACCTTGTGTATGGCATTTTTGTTTTAGCAGCCAAAACTGTGATTGCTTGCCAGAACAACCATGTTGTTTTTCTGTTACATGGAAACAAAATGATAATTCATTTCATAGTGCTTATAGGACAGAGGTCCTATTTCCTTGCTTACTGTCAGTCGGTTATTCATCTTTGGCCATAGATGGCTGAGGTGAGTCTCATGCTTTCCTTAGATCCCAGAGGTGTCTTTCATTTCATGCCTGTGAGACCTTAAGCCATTAAGCCATCAATTCACTTCTTCTCATGTTTTGGATCTCTGTATGTCTCTGACTTCAGCTGCAGAAAGTTCTATGCTGGTAAGGGTTTAAGATATTAGACTAGGTCCACCTAGATAAACCAGATAATCTTATTTTTTTAAAAAAATGGTCCCCTTAACTGCATTTGTAAAGACCCTTTTGCTATATAACATAGTATTTTATGGGTTCTAGGGATTGGGTGTGTACATCTTTGGGACATTACATTTATACTATTTCAGTAACTATGCTTTAAATAAGAATTTAAATACTCCAGTTTCATAATAATAATATTTTATGTTTCATCAAAATGTATTCAAATGTAGACCCTGTATATTTTTTGTGAACTGGATAAGTAAGGAGTGACTGGTTCACCCCTCTGAACTTCTTTGAAGAGGTGAATATAACAATTGCAGCACATAGTAGAAAAGAAAGTATAAATAAATCGACTTGCCCTATTACAGTAGTTGATACACAGTTGGTACCCAGAAATCATTCTCCACTTTGCCTCACCTTTTCATAGGGCAGCCATTCTCTCCATACTTTTAGTTTTGGAGTGGTAAACACTTGTTAAATTCACAACCGTAGGAAGTGGGTATGACTTCGGGACACTCGTCAGTGTTACCCTGATAATGAAGAGTAGAGAAAGGTTCCTGATTCTAAAAACTGTTATTTTCATTAAACCAAAATACAATTTACTGCATTGAAAGATCCACTGAATTGTTTTTCTGATATTATTAATCTAGTTCTTATAAGTATGTGTCACTTCTCAACTGTAGGAAAAAATATATTTCTCAGCCTGAAGCTGTCTAGAAAATGACCAATAACTGAAGACAACTATATTAAAAATGCGAATAATATGATAGCTGGCAATGCCTTTTTTCAGATAAAACAAACATTAGTGGTAGTTATTATTGCTAGACCTGACTTACAGGAAATACTAAGGGGGCTCTTCAAAAGGGGCCCTGGAAACAAAAGGACTCTAACAACATAAAATAGGAAAATATAAAACTTACCGTGGAGGTAAGAATATTGCCAAATTCAAATGCTCTATTATTGCAATGATGAGAAATTTAATTTTAATTTTAGTATAAAAATTAATAGAACAATGTGCTCAAAGACACATAATCTATAAAAGATGCAAATTATGACAATAGCAAAGTCTAGAGGGAGAAGTTAAAGAATAGCTCTTATGTGAGGTTAAGGTCAATGTATAACATGAAGTTCAGCATCAGCGGTCCTCTCTTTGCTATGTTATTGACCCCTCTTGCCCAATATGCCCAGCCTTTACCCCTCCCTTCTGATAAACACTAATTTGAGTTTGAGTTCATGTTTAATCAAAAGGCTGGATGTTCAATACCATCCTTGGCAAAAATTAAAACCTTTCACTTAACTTCTCCTGTGCTACACTTAGGCAAATTCATCTGCACAAGTGGTTCTTTCCCCATCAGCTCCTTACATCACAAGAGACATTTTTCTCTAATTGGCTGTGTCTCCTTTAAGCCCTTAATCCCTCCTAGGCTGGAGGAATAAAATTACTTTTGGTTCAAACTTTTATCTTATTTATAGACAGGTGTAAATACTGTTTTCACTAAGTTATGATAATCATTATAAAGCTACCTGAACTTGATAATGTGTTTTAGGTTGAAACTCACTACTTATCTAAACTATAAACTTGTCAGTCACCTTAAACTGTAAACATTGTCAATTGTGTTTCGCTTTCCAAAACACAAACCTTCAAATGTGTCTAAAATAATTTTCAGAGGAGACTGGCATTTTCCTTAATTACTCCAGTTTGCTGTTGAGTTCATCACACACACACACACACACACACACACACACACACACACACATCTTCAAAATACCAGAAAGTTAACATTGAAATATTCAGCCTGGACACCGGGAAAAAGGAAAAGAATGTTATCTGATGAATACTTGCTTTATTCAGAATTTTTCTCATTTAAATCTGAAAACAGAGTATGAAGTCAGTATGATTATTTCTTTCTACATATAAAAAAAAATAAAATGACTCATTTGAGATACTACATCTCCTGAATGGTGGAGCAAAAATTCCAAGTCTTGGCTCAACCTATAGTGTTATTAACTATGAAATGATATGAAATAACACAACATAGAAACCAATTAATTCTGGAATGAGAAAGCTTTCATTTATACCCTGGCTTCATCACAAAATTTAAAGTATCCTGGAAAGGTAATCATCATGTCTATCAGTTTATATAAAATAAAAAAAATCAGAATGCATATCTCAAATAAATTGTGAAAAGTAAATGAGATAATTCAGGAAGAATCCTTAGGAAGTGAGCTATCAAAATTGTATTGAGTCAATTTAACATAAGTTAAAATTCTAAGTTCCTAATTAAAATCATACAGATTGAATATGTATCATTTTCAACAACAAACATTCCTTTTCTAGTGTATGACAGAAAAAGGAAATAGCGTTTTGATGGCTGAAAACTTTTTAGAAAATTTATCATATACTTAGAAATTAGCAATCAGATTTGAGATTTCAGGCTATCTCAGATCAATCCTATTTTCATAAAACGAACAACCATGGGGATATAAATTTAAGGAAATCATGCTAATAGTATCTATTGAAATCCACTCCCAATTCCTTCCTTAACTAGTCTTCATTTCATCAAGAGATAGCCTCTATGATTACTCAGATTGATTCTTTAGATACCTGAGAATCAATCTCAATTTTTCTTTATCGTATATCGCTCAAGGTCAACCCATCAGTATATTTCACTGATACCTGACTTCAAAACACCTCTTGGAGGCACACACTTTCCTCTGCCTCCTCTGCCAGCACGCTAGTCTAACTTACCAAAAGTGTTCAAGTAGACAACTTAAAAAGGTTTCTAATAATTCTCCCTAGTAAATGCTAGTCTGTCCCTCTGCTTTTTCCCCACAGTACCCAGAGTAGTATTCAGAAACATAAACCTAATCACAATACTTTAAATGTTATTCAATATATTGTCATTACATATTTATCATGTGTTATAAATACAAGTTTGTGTCTTTTAATAGCCCCTACAGACACTCTTGCTCATAGAATAGGCTCTCCTTTTTCTTCATAGACCTTGCTTCTTGTCTTCCTATGGGTGCATGTGTTGCTTTGTCAGAAAAGCTGTGACTCATTGTATCAATTAGATCTTTCACTGCATATTCTTTCATAGCTTCCTGTTTATTTTTATGTATCTTTTAATATATTTTATTTGAAGCTTATTTGATTCAAAATTATTTTAAAATTTTGTTAAAATAACATTGCATGATAATATTATATAGGCTAAAGATGTGCATCATTAAAATTAATGTTGGTACATAATAAGTTACCTTATAGACTAAAAGTCTATTCTTGTCCTATTTGATTCATTTGTTTGTTTGAGTTCTCTATAGCCCACATTAGAGAAATCATATAGAGTTTGTTTCTGTCTGTGTAACTTATTTCGTGAAACATAATTGGCTTATATTCGTCCCTCTTGTTGCAAAGGACAGGGTTTCATCTTTTTATATATATAAATAGCTGAGTATATCCCACAAATGAACAGTATAGATGTAGATGTAGAGATAGAGATAGAGATCACAGCTTCTTTATTTACTCTTCTGTCAGTGGGCACTTAACGTTGTTTCCAGCTCTTGACTGTTGTAAATAGGCTGCAATAGACATGGGGGCACTGATATCTCACCAAACTGTAAGAAGCATGAAAGCAGGACCTCTGTTTTCTGATCCAAACTATGATAATCATTTGGTATGACTATCTTTAAAACAAATTTATTGATTTCTACATTTGTGGTTTGGTTTCTAATCTGCCAAAGACAGAAGAGATGTATTATTCTATGTCCTGAGGCAAATTATGAATAACACTGACTAGAAAATCTATTAATACCCTAGATTCATAGAATTTTAGAAGATGCAAATGCCATGAATTTTTGAAATGCTTCCTAATTAGATATGTTGAATAGGAATTTTGCTTTTTTAAGTCTGATACTCAGAGGTATAGACTTAATAAAGAAAACATCAAATTAAAAAAAATCCTTGACCAAACTTGCATTATTATGTCTAAAGTCAATGTAATTTTATGAATATTCACAACTGGGCTGACTTTTATATCTATTTAAATTTATCAAACTTTTAGGCAAAGTTTTAGGCAAAATTTAATGTAATTCTTTCTCCTGTAAGTTAATTATCCACCCAACATAACTTTCTTGCCTTATATCATTTTCATAATTGAAAAGTCAAACTTGATGGCTAAGGAGATAAGGTAATGCCATTTGGCATTTATTTCAATACTGATAAGCAAACTTGAAAACTTTGAATTGAAGAAATAAAAATTTCTATGAACTTATTAGTAAGAATATATATTATATATAGGGTATATAAGTGAGCCTGATCTCAGATTTAACTGCAAAATGCAAGTGGTACAGATAATGAAATCCCTACTGAATACTGATGAGAAAATTCTGTGATAAAAAAACCCAGACACTGTCATTTATTTATGACACTTACAATAAGTAAACATGAAAAACATATCACTAAGATAAACTTACCCCCCAAATAAAAGTATGGTTATTTATATCAGAAATGTTCTCAAAAATAAGAATTTAATGGGAAGTCATGGGATTAAAGAGTGTATGTTTAGCAAGGCGATAACATTTCCCTGGTGCATATTTCAAAACTCTTTTGATTACCTAACTGACAAATTCTTCATTCAAGGTACCTGAAGCAAAATCAAAACAAAAAATAACTAAGTAGATTGACAGATGTCACTAACATATTTGAAATGTCTAGGGAAAACAAGTTGAGGTCTAACTGAAATTTCAAACAAAGTTCAGATAGCTTCCTTTCTAAGCACGGAGTTTATATTATTTTCATTTCAATTATGTATGAAATACTTAACAAAATTGATCAGGTATTGGATCATAAATAAAATTTCACAGATGAAATCATTAAGAATTTATTACTTTAACACAGTGGAATTAAGCCAAAATTCAAGACTCAAAGTTAAATACTGATGTTAGCATGAAAGCAGAATAAGCAAACCTTCATGAAAATGTTCGAGAAAGTATTGTTACTGCTTGGATAAAATATGTATTGCTACCAAGGAGGAGGTCTTGCTCATAAAATTTGGGATATGAAGATTAATACACTTTGGATAGTTTTCTAGAGCAAGATTTCTCAGAACATTTAATTGGCAAATATAAATTGTAAATTTTCAAGTATAAATAATATACAGATTTACTAAAAATTATTCTACCCTAGAGCTCTTCTTTCCAGAAATAATTATTATCATTTTACACTCTAATGTTCCATGGAATACAACCAGAGCCATTTTGTTCTAGAACTATTATTTCCAAGTGTTTCCTTTATGTTTCCATAATTTTATTATAGGATCAACATAAGATTATAAGAGAAAAAATAATAAGGAGGGTGTTCCTTAGGAGTCTGAAACTGTGATTTTTTTTTATGAAAATTTATTGTCCTTAAGAGGTTTGGAAATAAATCAGGATGTGGAAATAATTTTTTTAAAGTCTCATGAAAAACATACATCATAATTTGTTGGGGAATCTTAAGTTACACATAAATCTATTACATATATAATTTTAGATACTTACAATGTTTATCATCTAGCAGACTGACTTGGTCTAAGATCAGTTTTAAATACTTCTGCAATTTAATGTATCATGTGTTCAAAGACAACATGTTGATATTTACTATATATATGAAAAAATAAATTAACAATAAATATTGAATAAACATTGCAAAATGTACATCCTGTCAATATAAGTGAGAAATATAATAGGAAGAATAATTGATAAAATCCAAACACAACTGTGAACTCCTTACTGATTTCCCTATTGTAACAAAATAACCCTACGATCTCATTTTGAAAGTAACCATATGGAACTGACAAGTCAGCTGACTCTTAACATATTTTGAAATTTCCTGGAAGCTTAGTTAATCAGAGGCATGATTTCCAAATTGTTCCTATAAGCTGACTGGTCAAACCTCATGAGACTGGAGAGACATTTTGGCAACAGTTTGATTTTATGTAAATGAAATTGTTATGCTATTTAAATATCTACACAGAATGTAAAATATTAAAATGACTTAAATGTCACCCTAACATTCATGTCTTAATTATTTAAGTTACAGTTTTTAGTTATGTTTTTTTTATACCAATATCTTTAGAAGTTGCCACAGTTTTCTTTTAGTATGAAAATTCAGTGTCAACTACATTAAAACATTGTCTCCTCCACTGTTCAGTTCAAATGTCACCTCTTTTATCAAAACAATCTTATTCGTATGGATATTTGTTCCTTCTATTGTCCTTAGGATATGCTTCCACATCAAACTCTGTGTTTTAAATGTGACTCTTCAATGATCAATTAACAATATTTACAGGAATTATATAATGCACATAGTAAATTATTGCTGAACAATTTCTGTTGCTTGAATAATAATATCATTTATCTTAAGGACAGTGCGTTTCCTTGATCTGCCATGTCACATAACATCATAGGTACTTTTAAATTTAACTTTAATGTAATAAAAGATTAAGAAGGAGGTTTTTAATACCACAAATTTCGTTTCTGCTTACCACATGGGCAAGTTTGTCTCAATGTGCACTGAATTCTTCCTTGAAAAAACAGTTGATTCCATTTAGGTACCTTTTATTTGGAAAGCCAAACATCAGTTTCTTACTCCTGAACTATTATGAAGAATGAATATTATTTTAAAACACTCAGAAATGTGACTTCTAAAGTTCTTTGGCCTCTCAGAGGAGAAGCGAACAGCTCCAATTCCTAGATTCCAAGTCATTTTCAAAATTGGAAGATGGAAGGGAAGGGGTAGCCATTATTTTACAGATAGAGTTGTAACCTGGTGGGTGAACTTGAGTCAAAGAAGTCTTTTCTCAGGTGAATCCTTGAGAGTTCTCCACTTTCTCTGCAAACCGAGTTGATCCAGGAAGCGTCTGTAAGGTTCAATGTCAGAGGTGTGAAGTTTTGAGAACTGTCCTCTTCGCACTGGAGGTATGAGTCAAGATCCTTGGAGACAGGTCTCCTGAATTTACTGTTCTAGATTTTCAACAGTAGTATGAGCCCCTTTCATCTATATTAAAGTCTTCATATTTGAATGAATGCAAAACTATTTTAATTTCTGTAAATTAATAGTGTATTAAATATTTCTCATTGCTTTAGTCTAGTGACACAATATTTCTCTGTGATGAGATTTAACATTCATTCACTCATGCAATTTCTAAATACAGAGTTTTAAAATATATGAAATTATCTTTACCCTCTTTCAGATAGCTGATATAATTTTGGCGAATGGGAAATATTTCCTCGGTGCTGATATTATTAACATAAAAAGTTTACAGCTTGTTCACATCACAATAGTGAGAAATCCAGAGACAGCTGCATTAAATCTATCAGTGGTATTGCTGGAGGCAGTGTTCTGAAAAGCTCTATGTGATGTAGTGGATGTGAAATCTGGACTTTCCTGGGTTCCAGTCTATTTGTCAAGACTGGTATTCTAGGTTCCTGCTTGATGTGTAGACAACAAAATGGCTTCCCAAAAAATTCTTTCTGTTTCTGTAACCAAGAGTAGGTTTCTACTTCACATAGTTAGGAGCCACAACCCAGACTGCTAACCAGTCTCTCTCTCTCTCTTCTCTTCTCTCTCTCCGCCGTCTCCCCACCCCCCGTCTCTCTCTGTCTCTCTCTGTCTCTCTCTCTGTCTCTCTGTCTCTTTCTGTCTCTCTCTTTCCCCCCATCTCCCTCCCCCCCTCTGTCTCTGTCTCTGTCTCTCTCTGTCTCTCTGTCTCTCTCTCTCTCTCTCTCTCTCTCTCTCTCTCTCTCTCTCTCTCTCACACACACACACACACACACACACAAAATGTTTATATGTGAATGATGTGTATATACGTATTCCTGACAAATGGGTATCCATCAATTTCAATTCTACAGTTTGTTTTTTTTTCACCAGAATATGTATGTAGGTCAAATCATCTTCCTTAAAATCCTGTAAAAAACCTTCTTTCTCTAATGAATTGCATTTTAATATTCACTTTATTTTTTTCAAAATCATTTCTAAATTTGCATTATACAATGGATTAAATTTTACTATAGTATTTTTAAGTGAATTTTTTAAAAAGGAAAACAAGATGGCATTTTCATTATTGGAAGTTTATCTTTGACATTCCTACAATACTTAAATTATGATTATTAGACCATTGTTAGGAAGCAGACACTTCAAGAAATCCAAGGTTCAAGCAGGTTCAAGTTTACAAGTTTTGTATAGTTGTGTTTTATGTAGTTCCCAGATATTTTCTTTAGGTTTCAAGATAATATTCTGGGACTAATCAATAAAGTGAAGAAGCAATTTGAAGAAATAATATTTTACATGGTAACTTACTTTTTGATTATAATAGCAGTCATACACATTTGGAAGTACATCTTAAAAAATGAATTCTAAGTATTTATTATTACTTTTGGAAAATAAGGATGGTCACCGAGAGTGTGTATCAGTATTTATCTATTGCAAAAGAGCTGTTATAGTGTTGAAATATGAAAATAAGCAAGGCGCAATACTACCTTAAAATTTCATTATTACTGTATTTTCACTATGATTACAAGCCTAAAAATACTCAGTTGAAAACCCTGGAAGGTACCGACTCAGATTGAAACACTCTAGTAAATTAGAGGGATTATAGAATTGGTATTTTTGTCCAGAGGATTTTAATTAGTTGATGTATTTGAATGTAATTTTTGTCATGTGTTGAACCAGTTTTGGATCAAATTTCTTTTTTTTTACAGAAAGTAATTCAATGTGACCTCTATGTCATTGGTATAGTTAAAGAAATGTGTAATTTCTTCAAGTGAGCATATTATTCTCTGGAAACATTTGCTAAATATCACTGGTAAGGAAGCTGACTGTAGACATGAAATTACTCAATATGCTCATTCAAACATATTGGATAGAAATTAATTCAATACTTTGTAGCACTTACTTGACATGAGTCCAAATATTACTACTTCAAATTGTAAATATTGATAAAAAATTTGCAGAAAGTTTTAATTGTGTGTTTAAAACATATTTGACCAGATATTATCAGACAAAATATATTCAACTGAAAGTTAAATCAGTCAGGTAAATTTTCATAGCTTAGTAATGTAATACAACTATGTTATTCAACAATTCATGCAAGAATTCTTGCAAATCTCTACATTATTTTCTAGCTACTACACTGGTTACTTAATTCTGTATTCAAGAAACTGACAACAAAGTTACTTACAAATGGGTAAGCATAGTTTCAAATAAATTTGGTACCTATAACAATGAGTTTTTAAAATAATAAGGAACATTCATATCGAAGTTAAATCATGAATATTTAGTCCAAATTGGAGGGGTAAATCTTTATATATAAATCTGAAAAATCCATGTCTTGTCAAAATGTTTAATATTTTATGTAGAAGTAAGTGGCAAGCATTAATTTATCTTGGTTATATAGCTCTAATTCCAATAATAAACTCTCAGACAATGATAAAATCAACTAAGACTCTCTATAGTAAATAATTTATGACTTCTTTTTGCCTTACCTCATTTTCCCTTATTTGTTTTGGGAGTTTATACCATTTCTTCCAGAGAAGGAAGATAAATAACATGATTTCATTGCTACTTCTCCTAATTTTAATTAAAATAGCCTTGAAATGTTCTGAGACACATCATTTGACTTTTCCTCTGCTCAGAATTCTGGAAACATTGTTTGGCTTGTAATATAGCTCATTTTGTATTTGATAGAGAAACTCCAAAATGTATCTTTTTTCATAAGCATGCTAAACTCTCCAGAGAGGATATGTTTGCCTGAGATAAGTAACCCAGAGTGATATCCTAATAAAATCATGGCCATAGTACAGAAATCACAGGGTCCCAAATTTCATATTTTTACCTTATATTCTCAATCTTAGTTTGTTCTTTTTATTGTGTTGATTAAAAATGTCCAAATGATATGGCCAGCTAACCATCACTTTGGTGAAGAAAGTTACTACATGAAACTGTGTTGTGTCAATAAAACTTCTAATGCACTATTTCTTGAGAAGGATGCATCAGCCATGCTAAATCTCATGGCTGGTAAAGAAACAAGCCCTTTTTAAACTCAGACAATTTGTTACTTACATAGATAATGAAAGCATGAATAGCACAGATGTCAACTCCTAATGTCCGTTGTCCTGCTGGATGAGATTGAAACAAAGCTTCATGTAGGCTCTCTTGTTGCTGAAGAGCTAATTCACTTTGCTGCTCTGAATGTGAAAGTACTGTTATGTACTTGAAAGGGGGTTTGGGGACACACATCAAAAGCTGCAGAGTTCTTCAGCATCCAGAAAGTGCTAAGAAACTGTTTCATGACAGCCTCCTTGATCAATAGGGAGGAGAAAGAGTAAAGGCTTAGTATCCGCTCCGCCTAGAACCTCTCATGTTCCTACATTCCAGCATTATTCTGCCACAATGCAGATCAACTGTCATTAAACATTGCCTACATGATCTACAGGGATATGGCAAAGGTCATCAGGGGACCATGCCAGGCAGGGCTAGTATTGATGGTTAGGACTATGCTATTACACATTTCCTCTGAGTGTATATATATATATATATATATGTATATGTATATGTATATATATGGGATACACAGACATGCACACACACACACACACACACACACACACACATAAACACACATACACACACATTAGTGAGAACACCCAACATCATATTTTCAATGTTGACAGTAAAAAATAGGTAAATGACTCTCTGGAGTCACCGCTCTCTGAAAATGAAAACAAAGAAAAAACCTTTAATATTTAAAAGAATAATAATACAAAATACCCCTGTGTTATAGCACTTGGACTCAATATAAACTTTAAAACAAAAAAAAAAAATACACAGAGAAATAGATGGAGACCTGCTGGTGCTGTCTTGGTCTCACTTAGATATTACAATTAGTATGGTCCTAAGAGATTCAAACACATTTTTAAACTATAGATTTAAAGTAAGACTAAATTATACATAACGTTACTTCAGATTAAATTTTGAAGTTAAAGCCGAAGCCTCCCTCTAAAATATCTTGGCTCGTAGTACTGGAAGAGGTCACTGAGAAGACGAGATCACAGGTTGATCCCTCAGCTGGACGCAGGCAATCACTCCTCCCCAGTCCTCGAACTAACTAACGCGTTTCACCTGCTGTCCCAACACTGGGCACTGCCTCGGGCACAGAGCTTTGAGTGGCCTGGATTCTCTGGGCGGTATATGTAACTAAATTCAGTGAAGCCCTCTGTCTAAACCTTTTAATATTCTGAACAATGGGTGCATATTTCTACTGGTCTGTGACCGCCCAGGAGAAGCCTCGTAAGTAAGTTCCCATGTTTTTTAACTCTGCCGCCTACCTATCCCGATTCTCATGCCTCTTTCTTAGATCAAGCTTGACCTCTGCTTATGGAACGAACCGGTTTTAGATTTCACCTGAAATTCTCCAGGGTGGCAAACCGATCTGGGGATATAAAACCTTTGATAATTCGATGAACATTTATCCCAGAATATAAGCATTACAAGGTTTCATGTGTAAGCTGTTTTCTTTTCCAAAATTTAAATTTTAGTATATCTCTACTTACGTTGAGAGATATTCTCTATGTTTGATATCTTTTTGCTGACTTTTAGTGTTTGTTTTAATGTCTTTTAATCTAATTGCCTAAACGCATGCTTTACAACTTAATCTACATTATATTTGTATACATTTTTAATATATTTGTATTGTGACTTTATGATTACCTTGCCCCCCCCCAAATCTGTTATTTCTACTGGAAAAATGTGTTATGCATTATATTTATTAGATAGCCTTATTTGTACGTTTGTTTGTGTGTGTGTAGTATGTTTTTAATTTCCCTTTTCAGTTCAACCTTTCTATTTTACTTCATATCTAATTTATCAGATTCTGGCTAGTGATGATGCTGCTGCTCTATGTATTGGTTATGGTTGTTTTTGTTTTCAATATAATAAGCTGATAGCTTGGGATTTCTTAGAAATAAGATGGAAAACTTTGTTCCCTTTATATTTCAACTTATTCATAAAATATCATTAGTTTTGCACTAGAGTTGAAACTAAGAGTAGTTTCTGAACAATGTAATATTTGTAGAACAAATTTTCCAGTCAACAATACGGTCTATAACAGCAGGGGATATTGTTGGAATTGAAAGTGTTTAATGTTTTGTTGATATGCAATTGGACAGTAATGGCAAATTTTTATGTGTAAGACATTTGATTAGAGTGTCAATATTTTTCTTTCATGTCTGCTGTGTTTCCCAAATGGAGGCAGGAAATTCCAGTGGAAAGCACATTAGACAAACAATAGAGTGAACTATAGTCAATATCAGTTCTACAGTGCAGTTTAAATGTGTGGATGCTTTTGGCAATTTATATTTTTGTATTTCTACATGAAAATGTAAAAATAAATAAAATCTATTTTAAGATGAAATACAAAAGAGCACAGAATTTGGACATGATAGGAAGATTGAAAACCAGTTTTCTTCTTATAATTAAGTAGCATCTATGAAAGGCTTCGATTCATTTAGTATTATATTTACTTTAGATGATTATTGTGTCTTTAAATTGTTCATAGCAATCATGAAAGAGGAAGTGATTTATATCATAAGAGTTATGTTTTTAAGTCATACTACTATAGCAACATTATATATGTTTTATATAAAAATATATATTTATAAATATACAGTCTTTAAAATACTAAACAAATAATGAAATATAAGCCATAAGACAGCAGTGTGAAACAGTGCAGCTAAATTCACTTGTTTTTTTAATTCTGATAGCTATAACTGTCCTTTCAAAGAGTAAGAGTGAAATAAAATTCCACAATATTTAAGTTTATTCATTGAAGCAATAAAAGACAAAGCACAGTAGTAAACTGGAAACCTGCATTACAGGTCTTCAAACAAGGTGATCATATGCGATGTTGAATATTAAGTTAAAAACTAATCCAATCAAAGGAATGGTTTTCACAAGCTGAACTTTCAGCAAAAGAGTCCATACAAAGACAACATTTATGTAAAGTTAAAAGAACAACAACAAAAAAAAAATAAAGCACAGTTTACTATGTTGTCAGAAACCAAGGTCACAGATACCTCTGTGAGATATTGTAAGGGAATGAGAAATGGAGGTTCAGGATGCTGGTGATAATTCATTGCTTCATCTGTTTCCCATTGCATGGTTGTGCTCAATTTCAGAAAATACATTCAACTTGATGCTCATTCCACACTTTTATATATGTATATTTACTACAGTAATATGCAACAAATATTGCATTCATTTAGTTGTTTTTATGTCAGATGATTTTTAGTGACATAAAGATTGTTGCAATAATAAATATATTTGAAAAAATAGAATTTCATGTAGATTTAAGTTTGCTTACTAGTGACAAACTCCCCCCTTAACTTTGGATAACTTTTGGTATAATTAAACAAGAAATAAGACATCATTAAGACAATGATATTGTAGTTTGTAATAGTATGTTTTTTAGTGTTAGATATTAGAGGTTATTAATAAACTTAAACACTGGGCCATTTGGACATATAAAAAAATATAATGCCCTAATATCATTCCTGAAGAGAGTATCTGTCCCAGATACAGCCATGTACTTTCAAGCACCAGGGGTGTTTTCTCACCATTTTACCTCCTGCTTTCAATCCTGGAGAGTGTAAACATTCTGCATTTAAATGCAGTTCTTAAATTTTAAGTATATTGCTTTGACCACAAGAAAATGTTGATGTTAAAATATTTAAACAACTCAAAATAACATTACATTGTGTAAGTCATAGTAATGTGAGAAAAGTTATGTTACTATAAAGTAAAAAACTCTCTTCTTAGAAAAAGATACATATTAAAAGAATCTAACTTCCTTGCATGTCCTTAACTATAATGAAAAAGTAACAGTTTATGAAAATCAATTCATCATTGTAATCACTGACCACCATTGTCACATTTGTCTGATTAAAAGATAAGAGGGATCACCTCCTTAAATATTATAGAATTTTATTTCATTCTTACTCTTTGAAAAGGACCATTAGGGTAAATGCCTGTTACTGATCCTGATTTATTTGGCTTTCACACAGACCAAACATGAGAATTAATTATGTACCTGTTAGAAATCACCTCTCATATGTAACCATTTCATGACTTCATTGCTATCTACAACTCCCTCCTGAAATAAGGGAGGAAGCAAAATTACTTTAAGTTTAATATTTTGGATAAGTAGATGAAGTTACCAAGTGTTTCACTTGACTTTTCCTACAATAAAAATGTGTGTTCCACAGTTACTGACTCTATATAGAGATTCTGAGAAAGGCTGACTGCATTTTGAAATGTTTTTAGAAAAAGAATAAGCACCAAAGTTAGAGGATATGATACACTGTAAAATTGTGAGACTCGTTTGAGATAAAACTCTATTTATCACCTGAACTCCTCAAATACCTGTTTTAATTAGACCGACTCAGAGGTCATAACTAATAATCCCTAAAATGGTAACTATATGCAGAGCACTGTGGACAAGTGTGGAGACTTACAGATATGTTGGCAATATTTCAGGTTTCTTTCTAACAGAGGGATCCAGTCATTTTCCAGTCAGAAGGTTTATAATTTGAGGGTGGTTTAGATCTGAAAACAAGATGAAAGAGTCTAAATTTTAATTTGGCAACTTTTTGGACTATCTAAAACATTTCCATGTGTAGTGATAAAGCAATACTTTTATAGGCTGCATTTATTTCAGTTTTAAGAAGACTGGGAAGGATTTCCCACTGTAACAGATCCCTTCTGGCCTATACTTTTAACACTTTTAATAATTTTCAAATAGTTTTAACCTTATGTTTGAGAGGGTTGTTTTTGTACATAGCCATTTGTTTAAAAATTCAGAATGCATATTATTTTATTATAATTGCCATGTTCATCAAGTTACCTAAGTTAGTTATCAATATATTTGCAATAATTTCTTCCACCTTAATAATAATTTCTATTGTATTTTATCCTGTTTCTTAGTTCTCAATTACTGCCTTCTAATGACTCTATGGATTCACTATACATTTGTCTCTTCTCAGCTCTGAGAAAAATTATTATTATTGTGAAATTGACCAAAATAATTTAAATATATTATAAATTATAATCTACAAAAACTATTTTTTCAAGTAAGCAGGATAATTTTAGATCATGACTTCTTCAAAAATCAATGTCCAAGATATATAGGATTTTAAAACATAATATTTTTCCCACTGTTCTGTATAGTCAGTATTTGTACAGTTTTGGTCTCAAATTCACCATTTCCTTCAGAATTATTTACTTTGACATCTTGAATCTGCCAGGGATGACTTTCCTTATTCCTAAGTCTCTTGGTTTATCTTAAAAAACAGTTTTTATTTTGCCTTTATTTTTGAAAAATATTTCACAGGGCTTTTATTCCTTTCTCACTTTCTTCATCGGTGAAAAAGGATTATATAGTACATATGTTAGAGGATTATTTTGGAAGAGGAACTGACAAAATGCACAAAATACATGGCATATCTAGCATAAATTAATTCTAACTACTAATATATGTAATTGGCACCAATATGATCTGTAAAGTGACCAAGGAGTATTAATTTTTAATTATTTTAATTTTATTTCAATTCATCAAATGTCAACATTTTTTTATTATGATTCCATATATATTTGCATTATTTAACTATAAAGTTTTTTTTATGTTCTGTTTTGAAGTTATCTATATCTTTACACTATGCAGGTTTTATTCTACAGCTCTTGTTTAATTATTTTTTTCCTCTGACTTAATTGAGCTCTGCTTTCCCAATTTGATCACTTTGATATTTTTTGTGTGCCTGTTGTAAGTCTATTTGTGGTATTACTTTGGGGCATTAGTTTAAAATCTATTGTTTCACAAGAATTTACATTCAGCTAGAGCAACAAGTTTACTAGACCCAAAGGGCAAAGATTTAAGCTGTTTTATCCCTCAAGGATAATAGGTAGGGGGACAAGAGGCTTGAGGAAGGGTGTATAGAAAAACAAAGTGTAAATTCAAACTCCAAAACAACATGAACTCATATTTGGGTTCAGTTATTATTTGGGGACATTTATTTTTTCTCTATTCAAAACTAAAGCTGAACCAGGGAGCATTTTCCATGAGAGAGCCCCTCCAAACTAATACAGTTTCTGCTGAAGTTTAAATATTTCAGGGGTCCTTGGTTTCTGGGAAGATTTCCTATTTACCTTACACAGCACCTCCAATGTACATGACATGCACTGAACCTTGTTATTCCATTTTCCAGATATGTACAGCCCCACATGCAAAGTTACATGTCTCAGTTATTGAACTATTATCTTGATTCTGCTTAGATGCCCTGAGCATTTACTCACATTACTGCATTTCTATTAATTTTTCATTTTTTTCTCAAATTTCCCCCTCCAGATTTTACAGGTCCTTTTCTTTCTATACTTCAAAAAAAGTCAACTCTATTAAAATATAATTTACATGCCACAATATTTACCCATTTGAAGTAAATAGTTAAATGGTTTTAAATAGCTACAGAGTGTGCAGTCCTCACCACAATCTGATTTTTCCAAAAAGAAGCCTCAGACCTATTATCTTTCATTCCCCATTTCTCCTCATGCTAGTGATATTAAACCAGTACTCTACTATCTTGCCCTATAGATTTGTCTATTCTGGACATTTAATTTAATGGAATTGTTACTGTGAGAAGTGTCTTATCTTCCAGTTCTTGTGAGTCCAGGAGAACATTTCACTCAGGCTCACTCATGTCAGCGAGAGAGGTGAGTCAGAATCCAAGTGTGAGACAAAAGGTGATTTATACAGGAAAGGATAGTATACTCAGATGTGAGCTGGTTGTTCTGATAGGGAGCAAGAAGAGGAATTTAGGGACTTGGGCTTTTAAGGAGTCCTAGAGCTGGTTGTCTACCTTTACTGTCTCCCAGGGATGTTTGGGGTTGGGGTCTTAACCATTGGGGTTGTCACTTAACCATTTAAACTAAATTTCTGTAAGTGTATTTAGTGTCCTCTAATGATTTAAAATAATTTAATAACATTTTATTTTGTTTGAAGTTTAAAAATAGATGTTTCAATGTTCTTTATAAGGAAGGAAAGTGTTTTCCCATGAATCATTATAAAAACATGAGCTTCTGTGTTCAGATTTTTAAATAAAAATTATGATTCAGCTTGAACAGTATTCACTAATAAGTCATGAAGTAACACAATGATACTTCCAAAATATTTAGTCTCAGTAAATTCAATTCACTTAGGTATTTCATACCTTAAAAAGGGATGTGGAATCAAAATCATCCTTTTCTTCCTTTTAGATTGGAGAAAGATACAATTAAATTTGAAGTACTTGAATTCAATTTTAAAGCATTTCAGTACTTATGGTATATAATCGACATACAATTTATCTACTTTCAGGATTATTTCCATTTAATTGTCAGATTAACTATAGCTTTCAGTACTACAAAATAAATACAACACCCACTATCTAATCTACATGGGCAGAACAAATGTGTTGCTTTGTCTTTCCTAGATTAAAAAAAAAATTATTCTCAACATTTGAAGTGAGAACAAAAAGCAAGAATGTTATCAAATGACATTTCTACAGTTGACGTCTTACTATTAGTCAAATGTAAAATTTTATAATTGATGAGCCTTGCCAAATGGTGGATACTAGGGAAATATATTCTGCCTAAAGTTTATTGAAAAATAAAGCGTATACATAGGACATTTATTGAGTCTGGTGTCCATGTGTGTCCTTACATCCAGTATTTATCTTCCTTTCTAGTTCTGTCAGAGTGAAATGACTGGGGTACAACTCACTGTAAAAGACAGCCCAGTGTGAGAAAGTAAAGGAGATGTATGAAAAAATAGTTTTATACAAACCAGACTTCTACAACATATCTGCTTCAGTAAAAGACATTTCTAATGAATACTGCCTGAACTTATTTCAGCATGTTTGCTGGTAAACCTTAATTATATACCACTTAAAATTCTGCTAATAAGTTTTGTGACTATAAATTGATATTAACTTTTTTTACAACAGTGATGTTAATTAACACATAATTCCTAAAAATTGCAATTTTCTTGCTGATATGAATGTCACTTTTCAAATCAATTCTTGCAAGGAAAAACTTTTGTCAGCTCTTTGGAAGCTTCTCTTCTGCAAAAGAAAAAATTACTTATAGTTTATCCAAGAGGTAGGAAAGGAAAAATTAATATTGAAAATGTCAATTTTAGCAGGGTGAAAGGGCATGTGAGCAAAATCCTGAAGGAATATGTATAAGTTCTATATTTCTAGTAGTCCAATGGGAATTTCCTTGTATATTCTTATAATAACATGACAAGAAAGAGCCTATTAAAATGCTCAGTTCTACTTATTCATAATATCTGTCAATGAATAGAAATTATATGAATGTGTTATAAATTTCAAATGTGGTTTGTTCATTAATAATAAAAATTAATCTTTTGTGGAGGGAGAAAGAATAAAATCACTTGTTTATCTAACCCATGAGACATTTTTAAAGATGATTTGGTGTCCTAAAACAAATCAGATTATCCCACTATATACTCCTATCAGATTTTTTTCTATTTAAAAATTTTTCAGTTTCCCTGCACAGAATGCTATTTTAAGAAGCCAATAATTTTCTACAGAATGTTTGGAAAATGTACCTGAATCTATGTTTCTTATACAAAAATGTAGCAGAGAAGTATATTTTAAAATTTATGCTACAAAATTTATTACTCTTGACTTTTAAAATGTATTTTTCATTGAAATATTTTTGGAAAATTTCAAATATTATTAGTATTAATTTTGATTTTATAAAACCTTCCTATAATAAGAAAATAATTTATACCACCAAGGAACAGAACTAATATATGTTAGTGAAAGGATGCCTGTCAGTATATTTGTTTCTTTCCTTAATCACTTTACATATAATTAGATGTCTTTAAAAGGTTTTAAAGGTATGAATACTGTCATATAAAGAAATATCCTTAAATTCATGCATGTGTACTTAATAGCAAGTAAGAGATAGAAATAGATTTGAAATCAATATACTATGAGGATTGTAGCATTTTATACATTTCTAAAATAAGAGTTGAAATGGTTTAAATGGAAAACATTCTGATTATGCACACACCCACACACACCCATACCCATACACACACATACCCACACACACGCGTATCTTCAATTTCAGAGGAACTGGGGTCAGAAATATGGGAATCTTAGAATTAATTATTGGTTATTGCAGTTTAGTTCTTTAGGGTAGAACTAGATTTTCAAATATGAATAACTAGAAAAAATATTTGAAAAATAAGGATGATTCAGATTACTGGATAATGTCCTATGGAGGCAGGTTAGCCAGCTGTAGGAAAAATTAACCAGCAGCTGAAAAGTGAAACTACACCAAAAATAAATGAAAAATAACACAGCCCATTTGGGGGCCAAGCCTTTATGGAGGAAAACCATTCAAGAATATAAACTTAAGGTCTCTAAGAAAGAAAGACCTCCTCCTTAAGGAAAGCCCACCATGTTCATAGGAATCTCATGAATATTCATCAGTCTGATGCAGTCACTCCCCAGCACTTTCGTAGTCCAGCGCCTCTCTATCTTGGAGTATGCCCTCACGCTTGTTTCCTGGGTGTTCCTTTCTGTCTTTGTTTATATTAGATATACGCTCACCTACTTCTGAGTGTGTGCTTTCCTTTTCTAATCAAACCTTTCTTGCACCCATTGCCTATTCTTGAATTCTTTCTCAAGGGATTAGAAGGGCCTCTGGGTGAAAGTGAGGTCCCCAGTTTGCTCGGTCTTTTCAAAAACCTCCCCAGCCTCTGAATCACTCGTATAATTTTTTATAAACATTGTATAAATGTAGGCTCTGTCTTTAATCATAGAACAACATACGGTTTTCATGTAGTCATTCAGATTATATTCAAATTTGATATTTTAGAGTATCAAAGATAAAAAAACATTCTCAAAATTCATTAACAGCCAAAAGAATTGCTGTTTGAAAAACATGAAAGTTGATAACTATTTGCTTGTTAAACAGAATTATAACTCAAATTGCTTGTCTAGAAATCATTACTCTGGTTGAAAAGTTTTACAATAAAATATGACAGTGAGAAGACCAAAATCTGTAGACACAGAACTCATTAAGAAACTGTAAAACAGGGAAATTAAATAAAATGGAGCCAGTAGAAAGTATGTTGCACAATATAGAGAAATATTGCTCTCAAAATGCTGTGAATAAAATATAACTAGTGAAAAATATTTGCAATAGGAGATGTTTGAATAATTTAATTAAAAGCAAGATCTGAGTATACAGAGGTTTATTTATAATTTCTTAACTTTCTAATCTACATGATTAAATTATAAAATATTATTTAAGTATTTTTATAAAAATTAAGCAATTATTAATAATCTCTTACTTGCTAATCAATTTGTAGTTTGTAGAACACTAATGCAATCAGTTTTATTATAGATATTTCAAATACTTCTATCTATCAGTATATCAATATTGTATCTATACAACAGTCTTTTAGAAAATTTAAAAATTGGTAGGATAAAGAACTTAAAAAGTTGGGGTGCCCTGGTGGCCTAGCACTTAAGGTCACTGGACGCAGTCCATGAACATCCCAAGACCCCAGGTTCAAGACCTGGTGTTAGAGGGAACAATCAAGCTGAATAACTAAATGAAACAAATAAAAAGTGCTTCTTCTTTTCTCTTCCTGCCTGCCTAACTCTGCTTGCCTTATTCCTCCCTATATCTTTCCTTAAAAACAAAGCAAAACAAAACAAAACAAAACTTTAGAAAGTAATTGACAGTGGGGACATATTTTAAGAAGATTCGTCAGGTATTCCCTGGTGGCTTAGTAGTTAAGTCTATGGGCTCCACTTGGCATAGTCAACATACATCTCAATAACCTAGATTCAAGACTGGGGATTTGGGGAAACAACCAAGATGAACTATTAAATAAAATAAATACTGCTTCTTCCTCTCTCTTCCTACCTGCCCATATAATATTTAGCGAAGCTCCAGCTGGGCTCCAGTAACTCTGTAAGTTGAAACATTTCCAGAGCTAGTAGTTGTGCTTACATTTGTCCAATTATGACTTGTTCAAAATAAAGTTTTCATGCCTTTCACCCTCTCATTTTATTGCCAAAAAATCCCCAAATCCTATAGAAATAATTAGTGTTATAACTAAATTATATTTTTATGTTGATAGAAAGTATTTGACTGGGGGCAAAAGCCATCTGAGCAGCGTGGCCTCTGGTATGTAATATGGGGATTTGAACTTGCCCAGTTGTGGGAACGAATGACTAATCTCCGGAAGGGTCGCTGCATCTGGTGGTGAGTCCTGAGTCCCTGTGTGCCCTCAGAACCTGCAGTTCCTAAGGAAAACGCCATGGAATCACAAGCAGCCCTAATACTCCGGAACCCTTGCGGGAAACCGGGGAGGGGCGTGCCGTTACGTCAGTCTGATCTGTGGAGTCACGTTGGATCACCGTTTAAGTGTATTGGTCCAGAATGCAGAGAGGCTGAGCAAGAACCTTAGTGCAAGAGGCTGCTGGGGACCTGGAGTATCGCAGCTCCCACACCCCAAGAGGGTAAGCCAGCAGATTACTGCCAACCTATGAACACGGCAGCAACACATTTGCCCTTCTCCAGTCTTCAGAACTGTCCTTGTACGTCACTTTATCACCTCACTGTACACTTTTCTTGTGACTGATTATAAGAATCCCACAGAGAGAGGGATTGTGGGAATTGTAAAGAAAGCTTACGTAAGCTGACTTCGGTCAAAACCACCAGAGAGAAAATAATAATTGCTTAAATTGTTTTGAAAGACAGTTTTAGGTAATAGAAAAATGTTTGCCATATACTCATCATTAAAAAAGAAAAATATGTAACTGGAGATTCACTGTAATGACAAAAATTAATTTAAAATGATGAAATGTATAATACCTTATAAAATAAGGTAGGATGGGGAGAATTTATTTTATTTTTCTTAATATTCTCAAATAAGCATATTGAAAAGATGTTATGCAGAAAAAGCAGAAAGTCAAATAAAGATAATTTCTACTTTATTTCTGATGTTGCTCTAGGTCTCTAGTGAAGATTATAATCAATCTTATATAAGGGTAATTCTTTACTATATAAATTATAGTATATATATGTCCCAGTAGTTATTCTTAAATTGTTTAGCTATTCTCTTTGCTGGCCTCATATTTTTCTCATATTATCAATTCTGAATTTGTCTAAACAACTCATTCCAGAAATGAGCTTGAGATGTCAAGAAAAGACCTGACTTGATTTCTATGTTGAAGTCGTAATGCTCTAGAGCTCCTGAAACAATGGAGGCACTCATCTTTGAAAGGCTTTCATTCTGAAAACTTGACTCCATTAGGATCAGAATTATCATATATTAAATCTGGTACCCCTGCCTCCAGTGCTATCCCAGGTCTAACTTAGTGCCCCATTTGCTACCAATGCACTTTCCACTAATCTGCCTTATGTGTTATCCTCAGCACCAAACACTCCCCAGATTTCTTCCACGATGTCTTCAGTTATTTTGGTCTTGGAACTGTTTTTTTTTTTTTTTTTTTCTGGAACAATACACATACTTCTAAGTACTGACTGTGCCAAGAACTAACCCCGCCATGTTCCTAAAGTCAGAGAAGGGTGTGAGTATGGATGTCGAGGTGAAAAGGTAGCACTCTATTCTGAAGGGAATGTTCCAGTTCTGACCACCAGAGAGTTCTCAGAGTAGGAGGTTACTTTTTGCCAGTGTTTTGGGTGATTTTGTCAGCCAGAGATTTGCAAGAGATTATAATAAAGATTCCCAATCTTGTCCACCGAAATCTCAGTTCACAGTTGCCACTCCTGCTTTACTGCTCTCCTGCATTTTACATAGGGTATTGAACTTTATCTGAGTTGCTCTGCTACATTCTGGGCTTGATTTCAGCACAAAATTGCCTGTGGTTATAAGACCCATGGACAAGTTTGAAGCTACTTTAAGCAGCTTCTGAATTTGGGGGCTTGTCTTAAATTTGAAATGAAATGTCCTGATCATATCATTTTCTTTTTTGTTTTGGCAAGATCAGCAAGGTCTTAAAAAAAAAACAATTTACACCCTAATCCTTCTAGTGTCATAACATTTAAATCAGCAAGTACACCAGTCCTTCCATCTTCTAATGCTTTGCTTCTATCTATACTCTATACAAATTCAAAAAGTTGACAGCTTTAAGAATGGATTATTTTATAACATATCACAGGTACCTCACTAAAAAGGGCAAAGCGGTTCTGTTTTCCCCTAGGCAGGTGAGCTATCTAACCCAGCAGCCCATCCTGTGTGTTGTGCTTTCAGGGTCATTCCCGATATTGTTTTATTCTAGGTTCCCTAGAAATGGAGCAAGAGAAAAATCCATATTTTATGTATTTGAAGAAAATGCCAAGCCAACAAAGGAGGTAGGAAAGTAAATTGACTGAGATGCCTTGCTAAACTGAGCATAGCCTCTCAAATACTGTATCTTGTTGGATAGAGTAAGACCTTATGGAACTACTGCCCCTTACAGCTGATAGGAGAAGTGTACAGATTTAATTTCTGTATTTTCCTCTTTTTCTTTCACTAAAACAGTTCAGTCCATCACACATCTATTTGCTTTCTCTTCTGTACCAAGTTCTAAAAATCCTCTAAATAAATTTTGGGGAAAATGAGAGGTTCTGTGTTCTAATTATTTGGGACCTACTGGGCTTGGCCTATCAGTACATTCTGGGCTCTGACCTAGGTAGTCACAGAAGAGAATGAGCCAAAGCCAAGTCCTTATCCCATAGAGGAAACTAAAACCATCAGTGATATTACATAGAAAACATTTCAACTAATCTTTCAAATATGGGTACTTTTGATGTTGAAAGGATTGCTCTTAATTATGCTATGGATAATTATCCTACTAAGAACACAGGCACAAATTGGGATTGTCTTGTTCAAAGCAGGGCACACAATCAACCTTGGGAGATATGGTGTCACATCTCAGTTCTCTTACTAAAGAAGCAGTTGAAGCTAGATTATGTGAAACCACTTGAATCCTTTCAATGCATACAGTCAGAAAATACTGGGTTTGGTACACACTATACAATAGGTACTGTTATTATCCAATCCTCTAGGTAAGGAAATTGAGTTACAGTATTCTGATTGTATATGGTGGACTTTGTGGAAAACAAATACACTACTCTATCCTATTAAAAATCAGTTGACTGATAAAAGAGCAAGCAGATGAAGAATAAGAGTAATATAGATGAAAGGTGATATTCTTGAATTTGGCTGAGGTGTAGAATATTCTTACATTTTAAATAATTACATCTTTGATTAGGTACAAGTCCCCTGGGGCAGAACCTTTATCACTAACCTGGTAGCATGTCACAGAGTAATTGAAAGTGTTTTATTTTGTTTTTCCTAGAGATGACCCCAAAAGAGAATGGTAGATCATTATGATTGACAAATCTGGCCAAGTTCTTCATCCCACAGCCACCAGTAAGATGACGGAGAAGGACATAAGCAGCCAGTTAAGAGTGTTGATAGTGAGATTCCCTCTACATCAAAGGAGCTATCAGGAATAAGATCTTCCAAGAATAGATATTTAAATTATTTAATAAAAGTATCCTATCACAAAAATATTATAATAGCTTTCAAGGTATAAGTAATTTTTTGCATATTATAGTATGTGATAACATTCCTTACAGTGCATGCATATGTTTCAGTCTGGATACATGATACCCAACATACCATAGAAAGGTGATACCCATTTACACTCCCATTCACACAAGGGGATATTAAAAATATTTTGCAATTACTAGAACACAGAAACTGACCCATTAGAACAGATGCCGACATCAGTTGGAACATATGGCCACTGAAATATTCAGCCTAAATATCAGCCCTTCATAGATGGTACATGCAAATGACGAATTCCCCACTTAACTGTTAGTTTCTGGTCTTCTTATCCTTTTAGCTTTGTGGTGAACCCAGTGCAGGAAAAATGTAATATTATCTGATTTGCATTTTTAACTGAAGCGTAATTGACATCAACATTATATTAGTTTCAGGTGTACAACATAGTGACTCAAACTTGTATGTACTGCAAAATGATCATCAGAATGTGTCTATTTACAATCTCTTCTTAACATATTTTCAAATTTATAATATAAAAATGTTAAATTAAGTTTCATGCTGTACATTACATACTGGTAAATTACCTATTTTATAACTATAAATTTGTTCCTCTTGATCTGTCACCCATCTTGTCCTCTTCCAACCTTCTTCTGTGTTGTGTGTGTGTGTGTGTGTGTGTGTGTGTGTGTGTGTCCACATTTCTTTAAGCAGGAATAAGTGTGGGAATATTTTTAAAATTTCTCTGGCTATTTACACTTAATAGTACCATATTTGTTTTATTTATCCATTTTTCCTTTTGTATATATGAAACATTTTAATTATTTATGAATTTCTGACAAATGAAAAAAATTAGATTAATGCCTTTAATATATTGCATATGTCTATCATATAAATATGTGTATATTTATAAGACGGACATGTATAACATTAAACATATACATATATGTATATGTGACAGATGCATAGATACATATGATGTACCTATGTGTGTGTGTGCACATGCATACACATTAGTTTTATGATGTCTCTTAACCATACCAGATTTTCAAATATTTTATTTTTGCTTCACTTCTTCATATTTTAGGACATTCCTTATTGCTTCTTTTTTTCCTTCTTAAAATAATTATGAAAATCAAGATTAAAAATAGCTCAAGTATTTTTTAATATTTAAATTTATAAGCTGACTCACTGGAAATTAATTTTGGTACAAAGATTAAATTAGTGGTCAACATTTTCTTTAAAGAGCTCCTTGCATGCATCGTCATCATTTATTGTTTAATTCACCTCTTTTATCATTAATTACCATGTGCCATACATACAATTTAATAAATATCTACAAATATCTCTATTTATGGATTGACGTTTTTATTTCTACTATATTTTAACGAATTCCTACAGTGGTAATTTTAGTACCCAATAACACCAATGCATTTAATTATTTGCTTTATCTGACAACGAAAATGAAAATTTCTGTACTAATACTTATCACAATATACTAACTGAATTTGAAGATTTATTTGCAGTTAATTTTGTTCTTAGAATAAATATCCCATCAAGGGTGAACTATTATAGTATTGTGTTATAAAGCAACATACATGGATTCTTTGTAGAGGTGGTTGTTAGGAATTTGGCATTTTTTCTGTTTAAAGGCTTATTGTAAAGTTTTATGCTTATTAGGAATTTAACTTACATTTTAGAAAATGTCTTTTTTTGAAACATGGACATTCTAAATACACTTAATCAAAATTATCATATACTCAATTTTCAGTCAACCTCTTAAAATGAATTTTTATTAGTTTGGTATTTGTATTTTCTGTATTTCTTGTACTTTTAGAGAAAATATGGAAGTACGTTTAAATATGTTTAATTTCTTTATAGCGTTCTGCACCTGCTGCAGTTCACTCTACAGCAGCTGAGGGAGATGACATAGTTCTTTCATTCCTTTTTTTTTTTTTCCCTTTTACTACTGTGTAGTATCCCCATTGTATGAATCTGAATCGAGTCTTTTCTATGCATGGGTGTCTGTTTTCCAACATATTGCATTATACATTCTGCCACATTATATTTCGTTTCAATAAATTCAAGATATAACCTTGGTGTTATGTCTGCAAGTGGGATAATTGGGGTCAAGGGTTAATGCTTGTGTAGTTCTGCTGGTTGGTGCCGTATTTTCTGGTAGTGTAGTCCATTTTGATTTCCTACAAGCAGTACATGAAAGAACCTAATTGCCTACAACTTTTTCACTTCATTTTACTCTGAAGCCTCAAACTTTGACGTGACGAATTTTATCCTTGGGTGCTAGTTTTGTTTGCGCTATTTTTAACGTGTGAAATTGCTTTAAAGACCACTTGTAGGAACAGTCTGTTCACATTCTTTTAACAGTTTTTCTGTATTTTACCTCTTGATTCTGAAAAATTATTTGATGGTAGGACATTTTGTTTTTGTTTCATCTTTGACTTCTTGCATCCACTCTTGCTTTTGAGTAGTCTGAGACTGCTCAGACTCATGGAACTTTTAGGTGATTCATTATCTTTCTCCGAAAATGTAATAAATGGCTTAATGATCTTGAATTCATCTAAATTTTGCCAATGATATTTTCTAAACTACATTTGTGACTGTATTTCTCATCTACGTTTTTTCCTTCTTACTATCTGCTTACATTTATTTTATATTCCTTTTTTTCTCATCCTATCCAACTGTCTTCAAGTATTCCTCACCCTCATCATCCCAGTTTACTGATTTTTGGCATAATATGTCCCACTGTTTTTCTCAATTGTTTGTGCTTTACTTCAGCAATGAAATGTTCTTGTTGACATTTTCATAAACATTTTATGCCTTCCTGTTTTCTTTCATGTTGTTAATATCCTTTCTTGCTGTTGGAGATCTATTTATCCTACTTATTTTTAACTCTTGTTAAGCTTGTGTCAGTTTTGCTCTAGATGGTACATCCCCATCCAATTTGTTTTCTGTCAATGAAGGGTTCTACTTTAGAGACAGGGGTCTGGGTATGATCCACAAGCTCTTCCTCTCCTAAGCTTGATAGCGCCCCTTTCTAAAAATGTATCTGCGAAGATATGCAGACAGGGCTACTATTTTCATTGAGTGCACATGTAGGAGTTTGTTCAAGAAGAGTGATTTGTAGGAAGGAATCCTACAAATCAGTTCCTCAGGTGCCTTACACAATTACTCATCTCTCCCTTTTGCAGTCATCTTCTCAGATTCCTGTGGTTCCAGTGTATGCCTTAACCCTCTCAAGGAGAATGGTTGTTGCACAGGTCTGCCTGTCACACAGGTAGAATAATATCGTTCAAGAGCATCTCTCAGCCCCCCTTGTTTGCATTGACTGCTGGCCCTTACATGGGTTACATATACATATACCCTGTCTGAGACCATAACTGCACTCCCTAAATAGCTGCCACCAATTTCTGCAACACTGAGAAGAATCAAGATTTAGAAGATTCAAGATTTAACATTTACAAGAGCCAGGAACCTAAAAAGTGTTCTTTTGAATGTCTTTTCCTCCATTATGTGTTGCTTTCTGTAACAATCATTCATACACATTGCCACATTCATGCCAATACGATACAAAATTTCGATGTCAATGTGAATTTCTTACATTCTGGTTTGCATTTGGCATTCACATTTCCTCTACTTTAGTTATTTCTTTAGGTTGACTTTGGAGTAAAGAAAAATATCTCATGCTAGTGTATCCTCTTAAAGTAGAAGCCACTTACATTTTTCTTCCTGACTAGTTCTCCATATTTGGAGTGTTACTGAAATTATAACTTTTCTTTAGTCTCATATTATTTCTAAAACTCACCAGCTATATATTACACCTTCCTCCATATGTAAGACCCTAAAATATAAATTATTTACAGTATGATATCCATACCTAAGGGATCGTTGATACACCCAGGGAGATTTTAAGTGCAGTCCCTGATATTATCTCCATCATATTCTATTAGGCTATGGGACTGTGGTTAGAGCCTATGTATTTGAAATTCCTTTGGTGCTTTGATGATCAGTTCCAGTTGATAGCCTCTATATGAATCATATAATTGAGTACTTATTGCTGTCCTTCATGTACATATTTCTGTTTATTGACAACTGAATAATTACGTTTTTATAAAAAGGAGCGTGAGAACACAAAAGCACATAGATATGCACTCACACATGTGGCATGGATGTTATGAAACTAAATTGCTGAAAAACCTGTTAATCTCATATATCAAGTCTAATATACAATTGTTTGTTTCATTTCTTTATTAACCTCAATGTTGTGATTTTACTGTCTATAATCTAAATTATACAGTCTTCTTTTTTTTCAGTTAGTTAAAGAGTATTTGATACTGACTATACATACCAGACATTATTTTAGATGCTGAGTTATAATAGTGAGCAATATAAGGGCATTAATCTCACAACAAATTTTGCATAGGAAAGGAAAAAGGCAATACATGAGTTTAAACTATATCAGGTAGTGTTAAAAGCTGTGAAGAAAAATCATTAGACAGTTTGTTATTTTAGATATAGTTAGATAGATTATATTAGCTAGGGGCCCTTCACAAGGAGATGGCAGTTTATAAGGAACCTCAAAGAAATGAGGACTCTACTAATGTATCCAAGAACTAGAATAGACATTTCTACAGCTTTTCTTCTCTGGTCAAGGAGTATTAGGGAGGTCAGCTTGACTTACAAGAGTAAGAAACAAGCAAAATGTTAGTGACTATGGTGACAGAGGTACCTGGTAACATGTCATGTAAAACACATTGTTCCCATATCCTTTCACTTAATGGCCCACATGGAGTGTGGGGCACCAGGATAAAGAGATAGGGCATTTGTAGTTCATTTGTCCAAGGTCTCCGCCTGACCCTGGAGAATTAGGAGAGAAACAGGGTCAGTGACTGAGAATTTGTGTACTGGTTCCTGACACCAGGTTGATGGTTCTGTTCTAGGTCCTGGTAGGAGTGGGAGGTTAAACGAGTTTGTTTTGATCAAAAGGGAAAATGCTGGATGACCTTTGTGTTTAGGAAACTAGTTGAAAAATTGTCACTGAGATGACCAAGAACCTCTTGGTGTCAGAGCCTGTATTTTGAGGGCATCCTTTCTTTCTTCACTTCTCAATTTTTCACACTAACATTGGGCCATGTTAGACTTTTAAAAAAAAGTTTCTTTTCCTGTGGAAATATCTTCTTGTTCCTCTTTAAGTGTCCATGACTTGTGATCACTGTTTGTTATGGAATGTTTGTTTGCTACCCATTTACTTTTGATGCTCCCTAGGGCTCTGGCTTTAGAGTTCTTTTCTCATGCCATGTTCTCCTTGCAACTCCAAATTCAAATATGGGAGTTCAAATCCTCCAGTGCACTAATGGCTTTCTCATTTTCATCTCTAGACCAAATCTTGCTTCTGAGTTTAAAAAAGGCAATTTCTGCATATGAATTTTATTTAAAAATAACATACTCACTTTAGGAATATTAGATTCAGGCTAGAATTAGAATCATTTGCAGAAAGGAGAGTGCTCCTCTCTGAATTTAATTTTTTTGAATAAGACCTTTGACTAACAACTTTTCCACACCACAAGCATCTGTGAACAACCTCCCTCTGAAATCGGTCATACACATGAATAACTGCAGTGCTTTCAAGATCTACATCTTCCCTTATAAACATCCTCTGTTCTCCACCTTGATTGTTGCAGCCATAATGAAGTCAGCATATTGTGGGTTTTTTTTATAAAACTGGCAAAACCATGAATTCATAAAAGAAAATTAAGTGTACTGAAATTGAACTTCATATATGAATAGAGAGAATGAATTGGGGCGTTGGTGATGAAAGAGAGTGGTGATGTTTTCACTTTTGATGGATGTGACACAAGATTTGGAGGTTATTTTTCTTTCAATGTTAGGACCCAAATACCTCCCATATGTGAATATCCTAGTATAATCTATAGATTCATGTTGTAATTCTTGGTATGTTTTCCTCCTCTCTAGGCTGTTAGGTTTTTCTAAGCATTTTTTTTTTAATATTGCAGTTTTAAGTTCACAGTAAAACTGAACAAAGCTGCAGAGATTTCCCATAAACCCCCTTTCCCCCATTCTCCCACACATTCATAATCTCTCCCTTTATCAACATCCCCCAATAGAATGGTGCACTTGTTAGAATCCATGAAACTATATAGGCAATTTGTTATCACCCAGAATTCATGTTTTACATTAGGGTTCACACTTGGTGTTGAAAGTTCTATAGATTTAAATATGAATAAATGTATGACATCTATCTCCTATTGTAATACCAAAGGATCTTCACTGATTTAAAAATCCACTATGCTCCAACTATGCATTTCTCCACTCTCAACCCCTGGCAACCACTGGTTTTTTCTGTCTCCATAATTTGGCATTAATTTTATTCTGATGACAGATACCTTTTTTGCATTCTTACATTTCTCTTATCAAACTCAACTGCTGGTGTACAATAACTAAACAAAGAAATATAAAATATATATTTAAATATCCAGATATTTATATTGTGAAATAACAGTTTATCTTTTGATACATTGAAGGAAAATTTATACCTAACCTATGTTTTAATTTATTGTTACTAGGCCAGAAGAAAGCAGATTCAAGGAAAAATATATTCCTTAAATTAACAGTGAAGTGAGGGAAGAAATAGAATATTTAGAGAAAGAAAGACAAGAGTGAGAAGGAACAAGAAAGATGGAATTTAGGCAGAGAGAAAATATTTCTCTGGTTAAGGAACAAACTGAGTAATTCTACATCTTAACATCTACATCTTGACCCACTACTCCCCATAAGAGTATATCTTTTGTTTCTAAAAAACTTTATGAACTGGTACATTTTCATTCTAATAGATTTCTCTTATGGAGATAATATACAATAAAAATATAGAATTCACTTAATTCTTCATGAAGTTACTCAATATTTAATACCCTATATTCGAAAAACTTCAATATCTAATATCATTTAGGAGAATTATATATAATTATGCCCAGTATATTGATAACTGTGTCATCAATAATAGCAACAGTTTTCTAAGACATTGTTTAGTCCCAAAACCATATCATTATGCATTTTCTGCACTAATCCTAATAAAAATATTTAAGAATATATTATATTCACTATACAGAGAAATAAATGGGCACAGAAGATGCTGACTTGCTGAGATTTTTTGGTTGATCCATAGGGGCAGCTAGATCAGAGCATCACTTCCCCCGTCAGTACATTTCAATCCCCTGGCATCACCACTTATGATAAAATCATCTCATCCAAACATTTTCACATGCCGGCTGGTTCAATTACAGTTGATCTGGATGGTAATTCTCTCTTATTTAGAATTCTCCACCACTAAACTGAGAGTGGATTTTCAGAAGGCATTTCATAAATCTGTTATGTAAGAGCTGATCACTTAAAATTGAGGGTAGATATGATACTACATTTAATAAATAAATTGATCATCTAAGCAGATTTCATTTGAGTTCCATAGTTTCCATTATTTACTCTATGAGAGCAACCCACTTAAAAGCAATGGAAACTGTTGAACTAGTCTAGAAAGTATAACTTATTTTTGATAGTCATAATACTCATATTTTATTTTTAATCCAAGATACCATTTTGCCTGGAATAATTTACTAAGGAAGTGTTTTCTAAAAAAATACTTTGAGCAACATTTGTTATAATACTTTTAATAGTGTAGTCTTAATTTTTCTAAGATTCTATTATAGCACATGTATTAGCTCAAATGGCAATCTGAAAGTAAACACTTAAAATTGACTAACTGTACTGATTTTATAAGGAACATTTAGTGAAATGTATTTTGCATTATTTTTAATTGTTTAGTAGCAGCATGAGGTCAATGCGCTTTAGTTCGTAATTAGAGAGAAGGTTCAAAAACTTATTACCCAAATATCACATTTCCCATTTTAATTAAATTATATTTGTAGACGTGGCAGGTATAGCCACCAAAATTAGATTATATTGTCCTAAGTATGCAATTGTGTTATTACCTTAGTTTTAATCCTTCATGTTAATAGATTACTTGGTCTATAATATTATATTTATATATACAAATATATTTTATTTTCTCTTCTTCCCCTCAATTAAATAAAATATTCCCCCCAAAAGAGCAAACTAGAAGTTACTAAAATGCATGGTGTGACTGAAACTCAAATCTTTCTTTTAGACAATGTTCCCCAGAGTATGATGCTGGGATGATTTGCATCAAAATCACATAGGAAATTTTTTCATGATTTCAGACTTCTTGACCATACCTCAAATTTTGAATCCTAATGTCTAGGTATAGAGTTCAAGTATTCATATTTTTCACAAAATCCCAGGTAAAACTAGACCGTCAACACTTCAACCTAGCAAGTGCTTCATCTCCAGTAACTTCTGTTAACCTAGAAAATGTGTGTTAACTATGAAAATAGTTGGAAAGCTAGAGAAATAAATAGGAATAAATTGGTAGTCTTTCACCTAGCAGAAAAAGAAACCAAAACCTGGGAATTTGTTTTTCATTTATATCACATTCATGCTGAAATGACATTAAGTCATGCTTAGGTGAGAATGACATTGTTAGGAGAAATCAGACCACTAAACAGGACGGGTCTCATGAAATCAAAATAGAACTTCAGTGGAGTGGTGTACTTAACCACTCTGAGCCCATTTTCTCATTATTAAAATAGCAGTAGAAGTGGTATCTGCTTCAAAGAGCTGTTGGGAAATGTTGAAATGATATGACTGGGCATGCCTAATATGATAGTTTATAGTCTATCTGTCTCTCTCTGAGGCTACAAAACTAAACTCATGCCTTCTTCTAGACCATCTTGCTATGGATGCTCCATTCTGTGAGGTGTAAAAAAAAAAAAAATCATTGCTCAGCCCTTCAGCCATCTCCTTCAGAATCAGCAAATCACTCTGAGGTAAGCCATGTCCCTAACTCAACTTACATCCTAGGGCATCACCATTCTTTTTCAGTTAGTGATTTCTAAGGACTTTCTAGCTCGTGAACACAGATATCTCTTAGATATTTCCAGATTTTCTGCTTATTTTCAGCTGGATGGTAGACCTTGATTCTTTCATTGATAACATAAAATTTCCAAAATGGTCTTTTTTTTCATCTTGAGTTTTCTTGCCAAAGTAATTTTTTTAAATAGAATTCATGATGTTTTCACTCATGCTAATTATCATCAGTGCTACTTAGCAGATTTGAATTTTCAAACTTTTTATGGTGAATTATCTTTGACCCCTTCAGGGCACATGACATAATTTAGTCTAGTAGAAGTATAGAGATTTTATCTTCCTCTCTGACCCGATCATGTTTGGGAAATTCTTCATAAAATAAAAGAAGATGCATCTGTCTTAAAATTCATATGATTTGAAACTTTGCACCAATTCCTTTATTATAACACAAAGGCTAAATATTGATTAGCAGTGTGTAATAAATTGGATTCCTTTTAAAGAAGTGCACGATGTATTTTTAAAGATGGAATACATTTTCCTATTTAGCCTAACTGAAAAGGAAACTTTTTTTAAGTATGTTCATTTACAGTGTTTTACTAAGCTCTTGAACAAAATTAAAATACCTCCATACCTTGTGATGATACAGTGAGTTTGTTCAACTCTGTAACCTTGTTGATGTACTGTCTTCAACAATATATGGATGAGTGTATAATTTCAACAAGGTGATATTAGATCAGAAACATTTTTATTAACAAATGTTCTAATGGACTGTACACATGTGAAATAGGTATACATGCTTTTTTTATACTCTTATATACCATCAGTTATATCAAACAGATACAAAATTAGCATACCAAATCATATTGAATAGTAACATTCTACTTTTGGATAGTGAGGGAACCCTGTATGTCAGATTGGAATTGGCATTTATGTTTAAATGTAGTTGTCATAAACATCGAGAGGTGGCATTTGAGAGCCCCACCCCGCCAAAAGTAATTATGTTCTGTTCTCCTCAAGTGTAGCATGAACTGATAGCCAAACATAAGACTCAAGCAAATGTAGATTAGTATTTACTCTATTGATAGCTACCACCTAGATGTGACCACTAAAATTATCGTGGTATTTTGAGTTCAACTTTTACATCCTTTAGGGTCATAGACAGCACAAAGATAGTCCACAACTCTAGCCCGTCACCTCAGAGTCTGCCTGTATATATTTCTAGTAGAGGAGAATGTACAATTTTTAGGTAGAAGATCCTCATTAACGGAGAGAGTGGAGCTTCATCAAGCATGCTTGAAATGTCTGCCAAGCTCACCAACCATATGCTACTACTTCACCAGGAGGAGAAATGAAGAAGCTGAGGCAAGAGAGAAATGCACTTCTAGATTACTTCCCTATCATAGCTGTTTTTTATTATCATTATTATATAACTGATTACTATAATAATTCTTATAATATCATTATACATAAAACAACATGTAACTACATGAAAAGCTGTTCCCAGCCAAGAATATTCTTCTCATTCTCTTCCATCCTATCACGCTTATACCCATGTCCAGCATCACTGGCCTAAAATTTTCAACTTAATTTTCTCTTCCAAAGCACATCAACTCATTCCTTCTGTAAACACTTTTGATTAAGCCTACATATCCTTGTGATTACTTCAAAAACACTCGTTTCCATACCCTCACAAATTTGACTACATTTGCCTGGTTCTCTTTGTGTTCTTGTAGTTTTCTTCATCTAAATTTTATCAGCTTAAACTCCCCAGGGATATAGACTGAATCCTCTCTGTCTTTTGTTCTTCCTAATAGTACTGAGTGTAAAAGTGGATATTCAATACTTCTTAAGTTAATGTTAAGTGAAGAAATGTCCCCTCGTTGATTTTTCAGAGCACATAAGTAATTTTTAAGAGAGCAAGGGCCTATCTCTTCACTTCTATTCCTCAGAGATTATGTAATTGTTGTCTGTAAGAATAGCTATGTAATACCTTTTTATATGATTAGTGGTGAGTCACCTGGCCTCTGCAAGAGGTGTGGATCGATTTTCAGCTTAGTCATTTTAATCAATACAATGAACCTTATGAAGAGCCCTGCTCATTGTTATCAAGAGTAAGCAAAACCCAAAGGCTGTTCAACAGTCTGTCTGGGACTAATAAAACTAAGCCGAAGTCACATATTATAAAGTAAAATAGGAGAGTTTTATAGGTGGGTGTGAGTGTCTGTGTTTATATCCAAACACATTTTGGTAAACTTTAGACTGTGGGCAGAATTCTAACATGGCTTAGCAGAAGTATTTATTGAAATTTTAGAAAAATAAACTTTAAATACTTTGCAAAGAAGTTATCTTGGGAGAAAATTGCAAGCAAATCATATCATAATAATTTAATGTATTAGACTTGTAATATTCATTATAGGTGAATAGAGAATTCATTATTTTTTTTCCAAAGCTGAAGTTATGTTGAAGAAATGAAATTACTCCATACATAAGAAATCAGAATACGACAACAGAGGAGGAAATATACTTCTTCTACACTGTAACAAGCTTACCGAGGCTTTAAATGAATATATATTTATAAAATTGCCTCTGACAATTCACACGATCTGATTATGTGGCAGGATGCGCTGACAAAGGATTTGATTACATGGTGCATTGAGCTGCAACTAGTAAATAATCACCTTCCCTGTTCATGCTTCTAGTTGTTATTGTTGGGAAAGAGGCAAAATATTGAGAATTAGTTTGTATCATAAACAAATCAGTTACTGATTCAGGACCTGAGATGGCATGACATTTATGTTATGTCACTGCATTTTATGATTGGATAATAAATTTTTCTCAAGTGGATGTTAGTTTTGATTAGGTCAACTGTGCTTATGGTAACTGGTCCATGTCACAGATTTCCACCATCTGTGTTGAATGATTGCATAGGCATATTAAGTCATTTCTTAGGTAGAGGTACAAGCCTCATTAATTGTGCTTTTGTATGGTAGGCATAGTCTGAGACTCTGTGTTCAAGTCCTGAGCCAGCGTTAAATGAAGTAATAATTTCAACATTACAGAAAGAGTTTGAACTTGTGAGAGAAGAATTTCAGGAAATGATACAATATTAAGTTAGAAAAAAATCATAATTCGATTTAATGTTAATAGTTATTAAGAAAACTTTGTTGTCATACTGACCTTCCTGTTAAGGAGCTATATATTTAGCACAAATATAAATGCTATGCACACTCCACAGAACTCAGTTGTAGATATTATTAAATCAATAAATATTCAAATGAACTTCTAAATAATATAAGAAAAAGGAGTTTCACATATATATATATATATATATGCATCTATATCACAAACTATCAAAGGTATTGCTCCAGCAAGCAATATCAAAAATGCAAAGTATTCACAATGGGAAAGGTCATGTGTGTACATGTGAATTATTCATGTTAAATTGTTAACATGGTATATAGATTTAGACAAATTGAGTAATGTTTAAATGTCTGGTCTTTTCACATTTATTTCTGGCTAGAAATTTTGAAGTATAAACATTGTATTGACATATGGTACAGTGTCTTACATAGAAAAGCTGTTCAATAAATGTTCTGTGATATTAGCTATGAAATATGTAAATATACTTCTAAAAGAAAAAAATATTTTATCTGACTTTTATTCATGACAATGTAATTTCTAACAGTATCACTCTCACTGTTCTTAGTGCATAGACAGATGGTGACAGAAATGTGAATATGCAATTTAACTCACTCCCCTTCCAGTCTATCACATGGAACTTCGAGGAAGATAGAAACCACATTTCCTAGACCACCTTGCCCCTAGAATTCTTGATATACCAGCAGAATCATGGTTTCCTTCTGGCAACTGCAATGTGATTCTAGAAACCAAATGATCTGGAGCATGGGAGCTATTTCCCAAATTGAAGCCCAGTTATTATGTTTCTGAAGCCACTACTCATGAAAGTTATTTTTCCTCTCCAGAGCACAGATAAAATGTAGTCCTGTACCCAGCTGATGACACATGACTTTCTGGATATAGAAGAGGCAGCAGTTCTCTTCAGGGCAGATGGTGGTGGACAGGGAGGCAGTCATCCAAGTCAAAAGGAAAGCCTGTATTGACATCCTTCTCAAAATTGTGTAAGTACCTACATTCCTATGTTTTATCAACAAATGTTTGAAGTATCTAAACTTATTTCTATTATGTACACACATATCTTTATTCTTCACAAATTTATTATCCTAATCAGCCCTACGTGATTTCAGGTACCTTCATGATGTTGTATATTATGTCACTTAAATTGAGCAGACTGGGAATTTGAAAGAATGATTAAAAATGTGAATGCTAAAGTACTTATTTTGGAGGTCTTGATTAACTATGGAGTAATATATATATATTTATATTTCAGCTAATGCATATTTATGCAGTGTGGGTCACCTGACAGACACTAGGATAGATTCTGAAGATTTAACTGTAAATTAGACAGTGTTTACACTCTAAAATATCTTGGGGGAAAAAGATAGCGACATAAACTAATACTCACTTCAGTAATGCACTGGTGACAATCATGTGTGAGACAAAAAATAAACGTGTTTTGTGGATTTGTTTTTTACATATCAGACACATATCTATAGGATAGAGACTTATGAGTGTTAGCCAGTCCAATTATAGGGAGGAAAACAGAATGATTACAGACAGGCTCCTGGCTATATAAGACATTAAACTATTTTCTGCAATAATAAAACATGTATTGGTATTGCTACACCAGGAAATACAAAAGGACAGGAGACAGATTAGAGACTTACTAGTCAGACGGGTCACATCATGAGTGACACTATGTGCTTTGATAGCTATGTTGAACATGACTAAGGAGAAAGGATAAAAATTAACATGATTTAAGCCAGGAAAAACTATGACCATATGTTAAATTGAATAATAATGCTTCAGTATTTGTGAAGAAATTAGGTCAAGGATATGAGATAGCAGTTAAAGAGATGTAGGAATACTATAGGCTAAAAAAAGTGAGAAATGTTTGATGATAATTTCTGACTATATGCTAATTGGTCCATTGGTGCAGGAACTAAAAGAAAAGAAAATGTCTAAGATTATTATCAGGTTCTGGCCTGAGCAAATAGATATATGTTGACAATGCTGTTTAAAGTCAACATAAACACATACAGATAATAAATAGACTGGGATTGAAATGTGGTCATGATCATAATTTGAGTTCTGGACATGGTTAGCCTAAATTAATGTTATAGGAAGGTTCATGAGATGCCATCAGCTATGTGAGTTTTAAATTCAGCAGGTTGGAAATGGGAGACATAGAGATGTGTCATGGATCGCTCATACCTGCACAATGCTTCAGAGAGGCACTGCCAGTGATGGCCTTCATCAGTTGAAATTATATATTTACTTCAGATAATCAACATGCAATCTGATTTATATTTCATTGTTTGTATGTAAATATATTCACTTATGCTACAGTTAAGTGTTGCCTGTAAATAATCTTTCTCTTATGTTTTATTTTACCTATCTCTCACTTGGATAATTTATGTTCATCTTATACCTCTGAGGAGGAAACAGTTCTTTCTATGTGGATCATTTGAATGTAGCTAACCTAATAGATTCTTTACTTTTTGTGGTAACCTCACATGTGAAGGCATAGTATAGTGTACTATAACATTTCAACTTTTTTCTGACTTTCCATTACTGGAATGATTGTTTAAATAAAGCCAAGTAAAGAGGCTTGCATCTATCAGTAGTTACTCAGAAAATACATTTTATTTATTTTCCAAAAACAATCACAAATTTGAGATATCTGAGATTATAAATAATACAATCATCTAATGTCTCTCTGTGTGTGCATGTGTGTCTATATGTGTATATTTGTCTCAAGTAGCTCAAACTTTTCAGTTAACCCAAAAAAGTCTACACTTGGGCACACAACTTATTTGTCAGCTCTGTATAGTTTTAACATCAGTGAAAATTCAACCATATTGCTGAAAGTTAAATAAATGGAACTTTTAGAGTAGGGTAAAAAGATAACTATGACATATTTTTTAGTAGTAGAAAAAGCTATTTACACTTTACTCAGAATTATTGAGACATAAATATCATTTTATAAGATTTCTTACATGCAAACTATATAAATTGAAAACTGTTTCAATGTAATATAAAAATTAGAAGCTATAACAGATTCATCAATGGAAATGGTGGGAATATGTAAACATTCATACAATAAAATATTACACAGGTCTTAAAAAGATTACAGGAGTATAGTTTATAATATATAGTATGTTCATGATATGAATACATAATAAATAAATTTGTCAATACATTAATTTTCAATGCTTTGATGAAGCTATAGATGTTTTGCTTCTATTTTCATGTGCTGTCAAAATAAAAGTGTTATAAAAACAGGCACATCAATATCTCTTTCACTGTATTTCATTAGAATGAGCAACAAGCAAGCAAATAAATATCATTAGCACAATTTTCTTGCTCCATCTTTTGCTCGATATGCCAAATCACAATAAAAATAAACTGAAAGTTTTTTTTTAAAATGTAACTCCATATTACTAGTTGACAGAATTAGAAGCATTAGGTGGTAATGCATAGTTTCCATATGCATAAATTGAGGATGAAAATGCTAATACTTATTAATAAATACATATGTGTTTCTTAGAGGGATCTCTGAAAGTTGGATAATATTCAGTCCTATGTGCTATGTGTTAGGAAATACTCTTCTCATCACAATAAAAGATAAAAGGATCTTACCAAACTTTTAATATCAGATGAAGAAAACAACCATGTTTCCTAAGTAAAGAACAAATGATACTTTATGTAAGAATAGAAGTGTAGCAGTATTTAGATAATTGTTCTTTTATCCCAATATTCTATACATATAGAGAGATTATGACATACAATTTTTAAAAATTTAGTAATATCAGATGGCTAACTAGCTGCAGGAAAACAATTCTCTCTTGGAAAATGTGCCCAGTGCTGCCACACATGATATTACAGGTCGAAAGGTGCCCAGCCAGTATTGCTCTGTGAAGTAGCCTGCTGTACCACACATAGGAAGATGATAGGTACAGAGAATAATACAGGTACATTTTTAAATCACACAGATAATTTCATCAATCAAACCAAATACAATATACATTTTTGTGTTTAGTTATTTAAGTATTTCACAGATAACATTGTGAGGATATGCTTCCTATTCATTGTTTTAATAATTCATTTCTCTTTTGACTATAAATTATAAATTTAATTCCAGAGAATATATTTTTTAAATTAAAAAAATGTTAAATGTAGCTTTTTTTTTTAAATTGCACTTTGTTTTTATTTAGCTGTTCACATTGGTTATTCCCCTCACCCCAGGTCTTGAATCTAAGACCTCGGGATGTGTGCGGGACTGTTCCCAGGCTGTACTAGACAACTAGGCCATCAGGGCACACTCTTTAATGTAGTTTTGCATATTGTCAATCTTGCTCCTGGATATATACAAATAAGTATTTGTATTTCTCTCAATAGAAATCTTTTTGCTATGCCATGTTTTCTGTCTGTTATTATGTATATGTAGTATGTGGAAATGTGTGTAACATCTAGGACTTAAACTATTAAGAATAAAACCTAAGAGAGACTTCTGCAGCATAGAGTATACTTAGAGGGAAGTTTGTATCTATGCTTAGTGAAATAAATCACATGGACAGAGACACACATGGTATCATTTTTTCACACATATCATATATATAGACACCAACCAAACAAATGAACCAAATCAAACAAAAATATACTTTAAGATTATTAGACAAACTTGGTGGTTCCTAGATTGGAGGGGGTTAGGGTTTGGTGTCTTGTTTGGGGGCATCAGTTATCAGGTAAAGGAAAGAGTTGAAGCCATGGGAGTAAACTTAATGTGGAATATGCAGATATTGACTGGTAATGATGCACACTTTAAACATACTTAGTGTTACCCAATGTTCCTTAAAAAGAAGGGTCCAAAACCTGTGCATTTTGAAATAAGGCATAAAGTACATTGGGGTGTTTTACACAAAATATATGCCAAATACAGAAATAATGTAAGGTTTAAGGCGGGTTAACTGGAAAATATTAAGAATCGGCTAGACCAGTATCCTTTTCTCAGGAGCGATCTGCTAATGAGATTGCTCTAATGTAATGTTGTCTGGCTGGTAAGCTGTTATCACTTAATAACCAACTGAGACTACTGGTACTAGGACCTTGTAAATGAATGGGAAAGAGAGTTTATTTTCACCCCCCACTGTGTCATTGTATTAATTTCTTTGTCTTTCTGTAACTTATTTTTAGTCTCTTATTTGTCAGTTTCCTCTTTCAAATATTAGATAGAAATTATGTTGACATTTATATAAATGGATTTCTCAGTATATACCTTAAAAAACAAAGAAAGCTTCACATATTGCAATATTATTTAACACTGTATCAAGTAAACTTCTGTGATCCTTCCACTGCGTACCCATAAAATAATTGCCTCTCATAACCTTAATTATGAAGAAAAAATCAAATAAATTGTTCAGAAATATTATTTCTAAATAATGTTAATTGTATGAGAGATAGTATTGATGGTGTGATTATTTATGAAATATTTTTGTTGTTATTACTGAGAACGGGGAAAATCTGTATACAGCATACTTTTTCTAATATAATTTTATTAACTACCTGTAAATATCCAGCTTTTAAAATGCTCTTTGAAGAAAGCTTGTTATCTTTATAGTTCCTTTATTAATGTCAATAAAATTAAATTATTGATGCACATTAATTTTACATAGATAAATATATATGTATAATAGATACAGTGCAAAATACAAACATTCTAATAGCTTTTCAATTCAAAATTTTTGTTTTTTTCTTGTCAAGAATTGCTACACAAATATATGTTTAGGCTTGCCTTTACTAACATGTATTATATTGCTTATAATAATGTAAGTCTTCTTGTAAGACAGATGTTATGGTTGCAACATATTTTTACACAAGTGTAGAGTTTTGAAAGAGAAAAGTCACTTAATTTTTAAACTTTTAGTTCTAGATTGTTATTATAGTTATATCTTAGTCACATAGCTATTATGAATATTGTTTTTCAAATAAAAATATGATTTTCCCCTGAGTAAAGAAATCAGAGTATAATACTATTTCTCCAAAAATGTATTTCTTTGTGAAAATCTGACATACACAAATTTTTTTATGAAGACTTTAGAGCAAACATTTTTTTTTTTCGGTATGTAAGTTGTGAGGTGATCCAGTTATTTTTATTGTGACTTGTGTTTTCCTCAACAGCAAATTTGCTTTTCAGAATCTTAGTAAGAAGTGGGGTTTAGGAATAAGAATGGCTAAGAAGAAGAAAGGGAAGGGGAGGGGAGGGGAAAAAGGAGGGAGAAGGCAAGGAGGAGGAAAACAGAGATGAAGGAGGGATGGAGAAGTAAGGGAAGGAAAGGAGGAAGGAAGGAAGGAGTAATCTTCTCAAAGAAGAGCTAAAGATATAGAATGACTTTTGTATGCATTTATTGGAACCAAATTTAAATGAATTTGCCATGCTCTTCCAGAGATTGAAAATGAGTCTCAAGAAGGTTTCAGTTAAGTCTAGGAAAGTGATTGGCAAATGATGCTGTATGTTTTCACTAATTAACTTGTACGTATTGCTATTGGTTTGCATGACATCTTTGAAGCTACTCTTAAAATGTGTACTGTGGAAATGACTGAGAAATCATGAAGTTAAAATTAGTAACCGGAATGTTCAAAGTGGAATCAGAGACCACTAGCAGAGTAGAACCTTGGCATATCTACATACCTGATGACTTGTAACTCAATTTTATGATCACAAATATTTCCCTCAACACAGTAACATTCTATGAAAGCTTTGTTTTCCTCTGCAGATAAAACGTTACTCAAAGCTAAATTATTATTTTTTTTCTTTTTCAATTTTAATTTTACTTTACTTCATTTGAGAAAATGAAAATAATATCCTAATATAAGCATATACCCTTGTAATTAATACATTTTCATAAACATTATTTAAGTAGCTACATAAGATTATATCCTGTCATTTTCTACTCCGTTTTCTTATTTAATGACATTTAGATTACTTTCTTCTTATTGTTTTGTTTTGTTTTTTGCTCAATTATTTTTAGTTTAAATTTTTTCTTTAGCTGTACTCACTATAGTTCTCCCTAGTCTATCTTCCTGATTCAAGTAAATTGTGTAGTTTCATACCAGGAAAAGATAGTAATGGAGGACTGTATGAACACATTTAAAAAGATGAACATGGAAGCAAACCTATCTGCCTCTATTCCCTTTTATGTGGTGGGATGGAATAAATTCTCTATAGAGCCATGCTTCTTAAGAGAGAGGTGAATTTGGAGACAGAACATTAGTACTCTATTGAAACTTGCTTCAGATGAATTGGTCACTCCTACCTGTCAATTCTAAGGGGAATTAAAGGAGAAGATTGGACCTGTATGGTATTATCCTAACAGTAGAAATAACTCCAGTTGATACAGCTCCATTGTATGACAATGAATGACACTTTATAGTACTATCCCCAATACATGTCTGCACATCAGTCCATTCCTGCATATTGAAGCATACTCTATTTTGATTCAAATTGCCATTTATCTTTTTAGGACTAAGGTGACCTCTGAGAAAGGCAATAGGAAAACAGTTCTTACTACTTTATAGATTATTTCTGAAAAATGAAAACAAAAGCCAATGAATTCTATTAGTGGGTTAATCTTACTTAGAGATATAATTTTAATAAATCACATCAAATGTTACATCCTGTTAACACAATAAAATGTTATATTTGATTCAGAATGTTTTTTAAGTATAATATGTATTCATTATTTAAATTGTAAACATTACATGGGGCATGGATTCTCTCCTCAAGAGGTGAAAGATTATCTGTCAAATAAGATTCTTAAAACAGCCTGAATGTGTTTTAGTTTTTAATTTAATGTCAAAATAGTTGATAACATGGGTATTTTTTATAAATATATATTTTAATGTGTCTGAAAATCATTTTAAAGGCTCTGAAGGATTTTTATCAATCCTGTTTCTTTCTCAATCTGTCTTCAAAAGTCTAACTTCCCACACTTAGGGAAGGAGTATTTAGAAGTCTTTATTGTAGATTCTAGAAAGGATTTATGATCTAAAAAGTATGTCAAATCTAAGATGACAAGATATTCAGATTTAGCTGCAGTGTAATACAGTAATACAATTATCTATGTAATTCTGATAGAAAAATGATCTGTGACCTTTTATACCTAAAATAACAGCATAGAAGTAAATGAGGGATGTCCTCACGGTGAATTTCTTCTGGAGTCTCTTTGCTGTGCATAGACTAATACTTGGTTTTAACAAATTAAGGAAAAATGAATCTCACTCTGTCTTCATTTTATTTATTTGTCCAAATAATATAACTGGTACATGACAGCTTGAAATTGTGTGTTGTCTTTTTAGTTGGATCAACTGATTTACTCTGAATTTCTCCCATGGTATTAATAGTTAATTGTTCTTATTTTCACTTTGGTCTATATTGTGGCTACCATACACTGAGGACATTATTTTTTATTCATTTTTGCTGATTTTTTTTTAATAGTAGCCATGACTTCTTAAGGTCAAAAGAGAGACCTCATGGCTGGAAGAATCTTCTGATATTTTATGGATCACAAATCATTCAGCATTCTCCATGCCATGCTCAGTTTACAGCCTGGCTCCAAGAAGGAAACCTTCATAAAAAATTTATAGGCTCCAATATTACAGTATTTCCCAATTTCTCTCCAGTAACAATACAGGCACCAAGAGAGATTTCTCTTGTTTTATCCATGGGATTTGTTCTTATCCATTCATATCTGAAGATTTACAGCATTATCAATATACTCAACATTAATTATCAAAATATCTTCACTGACATTTTATGTATCGGTGAGGATTCAGAGTTCACCTAAAAGGAGTCTGAAAATACAAAGGTTCTCTAAGCCAGTGAATTGTGTTAAAACATGCAACAAAATTAAAGAACCAATAGAAAAATCTTTAGGCAAAATTATATCCATTTACAAGTGTTCTGTTTTGGGGAATGTCAGATCCCTAGCAAAGAATGAGAGAAATAGAGGATTATAATTTTGTTTGACTACTAAGCCCCTCAGTTATTGATGTTAATGATGATAACCTCAGCACCTAAAACACAGGACACCTCTCAACTAGGTGCAAAGTTAGGCAGGAACTATAAGTCATTCATCCTCCTCTGCCTCTGGTAGTTTTTAACAGCACCCAGCCAGCCCTATCCCCATCCAGTCCCATCCCCACCCAGCCCATCCTTAATGAATTTTAATGAATTTGCCCCAATGTCTTTCCACTTGCAATGCATTTTCTGACTCTCCATTCAGATGCATGTACCTATACCTGCCTCTGCTGACTCAAAGGCTCCTGATTTTCTTGTGATCTCCACAAAAAGCCTGCTAACATATTTCACTTTAGATCTGCCGTCTTCCATATTAGCTGTGTGTGATTTTTCAGTGCTATGCTTTCTATATATCTATTATTTACCTGCAGCCTTAGAGGAAAAGTTTTGTGTTACATTTTCTCAGAATCTGCTAACTTTTAAATTTCCTTTTCAGTAATGAATAGAGTCTCCCCTCGAGATAGTCTCCTTTAGGTTTACTGTAAACTCCAGGAGGACTTGTGAAGGGAGCAGTTGTAGACCAGGAAAGGGTGGTTATTAAGACAAGAAGGTGAGACAAATATAGAGGCAGAGGAGAGTTTATGGACGTGTGTGACAGCTCATTTTTTCTAGTAAATAAAAGATATACCCATATACTTTTGACTAACAATCAGTGGAAATTTTCGTGCAACTGGAAGTTTTCTAGAAAACCATCAATAAATATTTATTACACATAAACTGAATTTTATTTACATACATTGATATGTTGGTACAGGTCACCAAAAGTGAGTTGTGCCTCATTTACCTTTAAGAAAATTGACTCGAGGACCACAGAGATGTTTACACAATAAAACAGACTACAAACAACATATTCAAGCAAGATTCTTCCATAAGCCTTTTTATTATAGGCAGTGCATCTGCTGTTAGCATGTATGATGGCAACTTGTATATTTTAATCTAATATCAGAATTACAATTAGAATCACCTTGTTTTATTAATTTCAGATATTCTTTTGACTTCCATTTCAGCCAGGAAATTCAGTTTCCATAGTCACCAGGTTTATTTTCATTATTCATTAACTAATCAAATGACAACCTTGATAGATGCAAACTCGCCCTCATCCAGGGCATGCTGAGTGAGCAAAAGGAAAAAGAAACACCACCAGAAATGGTACAGATGTTGTCTTGACTAGAATGTTAATGTTAGTGTTTCCAAATGCTACTATGTCAGAAGAAGAAAATGGTACTGGTATTTCAAAAGGCTGATACATAATATGCCATATACAGCTGGCTGTAGGGAGAAAGTGAGTGAATAATTATTTTTAGGAGGGTTTAGACATGAATACAAATTGCCTAGTATGGGGAAAGATTGCATTTCTTTTGGAAGTTGAGTATACATTGGGATATGTTAAGAATGAATATGAAAGATTTAGGGGATATTTTTCAGAAAATCACATTAACTAAACCATGTAACATGCTTCACATAATAATATCTGTTAGCAGTAAAATAACATCGTTTTTGTATATGAGACCAGTGTATTAATAGGCACATGCTAGTGTATAATAGCTTAATCCACATAAAGAGATATAGAGAAGGTTTCACCATGTCCAAATTGAATCTTTCTTTCTCCCAATGTAAACTTTGTAGCTGTGATCTTTGTAATTAGACTCCAGAATTAGATATGCCACAAGAAATCTGGAAGTTTTCACTTTTAAAATATTAAATATTTATTGAGTGAACAAATTTGATTATGCTTATTTTATAAATAATACTAATATGGCCTTTTATATTTTTATTGTCACTAACTTTGTTCATGCTCAGATTTTACAGTCACCTGTTTTTGTTTTGTTCCCTGTCATGCTTGTCTGTTTCTTATAACCTCTCTTTTTATCACCTATTGTTGCCTCGAAACATTTCCGTGTCTCTGTTTCTGTGTTTCTCCTACACACACACACACATACACATAATCAAACACCTTACTGGATGTTCAACTTTTAATTTTTTTTTTTTTTCAGATTTACTTTTGTACCAAAAAATTCATATGTACATTTCTAGCTTGAGGGGTTTTAGAGAAGGATACAGTAATTTCATCACCACCATAATCAAAATAGATATTTTTGCATCACCCTAGCAAATACATTTCTGTTCCTTTGTCCTCTCTTCCCACTACCTCCATCCTTTGTCAACCAATGATTCAATGTCTGTGCTAGTAGGATATTTTTTCCTTTTCAGAACATCACATAAATTGAATCACAATGGTTCCTTTTATCTTTCTTCTTTAACCTAGTATGATGATTTTGAGATCTAGATATGTTCCACAGAGCAGTAATTCTTTCTTTTTATTATCAGCATTACCCCCGAGTGTATGAGTGCACCAAAATCTGTTTACCCATTCACCAGTTCAACAGAGTATTGGAATTGCTTCCACTCTTGGACAATTTTGAATAAAGCTTCCATAAACATCTGTGTATAGGTCTCTGTGAAAACATGCATTTACTTCATTTTAGGACATTAAAGTGTAATTGCTGAGTCACATGATAATAAATCTTAGTATGATAAAAAACTGCCATACCAATTGATTTAGTAACTGTACCATTTGGCATTCTCACTAGCAAAGCATAAGTTCTCATCGGTCATCATACTATCACCAACATTTTGTTATTTCCTCTTCTGCTTTCCCTTTTTTTTTCTTCTCCTCTTCCTTCTTTCTTCTGCTTCACAATCTCAGTGGTAGCAAAATACAGGTAAGAAGTAGGATGGTGGCATCTTTGAAGAAAATAAAGCAGGATGATACTCTTCATTAGAAGTAGACTTCTCTAGTCTCCACCACCATTTTGCAGCACTCATGGTGAACTATTAAAGCTCATTTCCAGGATTGATTTTGTGACTAACTGGACTAAGCATAGTAGTTTTAGAAAACAAAGACATCTTTAAAAATACAGCTAGTCTATAATTTTAACTTTCCTAATTTGATAATAAGTAGAAAACATTGTAAACTTCACTAAACATGTGTATTCCTTGTCGTGGTTGTCACCAAACTTCTCCAGGTACACTGAAGACTGCCCTTTTCATAGACAAATATCAAATTCTTAGCAGATTCTAACTCATTTCTTTTTTCAAGTAAAACTCTAGAAAACTGGGCAAAATATTGTGTCCTTTGTCTAAATAGGCTAGTCTACATTTGTGAACTGGTACAAATCTGTGATACCCATTTAATGGAAGTTGCTTCTCATAATTGACCTCTTAACTTTCAGTGAATCTTACAGAAGGGATTGTCCCACTGCTAGGAACCATCAGCCAACAGCAGATCAGAAGCCATCTTCCAAAAATAATGAGATAACATCTCTTTTGGGAAAAGAGAAGGGATTTTGACTTTAGCATGAATCTCATTGATACATTGATCTAAGTGTCAAACTATTAGAGGACAATAGTTACTCAGTCTTATATGAAATGTCTTTCTAATAGAATACTCAATTTACAGAAATGGAATATATTGAAGTGTTATCACCTTGCTCTTATCTAGATCATTCTAAAAAAACTTTGAAACTCATTAATGTTCCTAAAGACCTTAGGCATATTCTGTGGCAACTACTAATAAATTTTCAGTCACAGGAAAATAAGAGACAAATGAGTTTGTATACATATGTTTTTCTTGATATCCTCATAATATGTTAAGTAAATATATGTATATGCAGGAGGAAAAGAATAGGAGTAGGTAAATGTCAGAAAAAGTATGCATAAAACAGATCAAATACAATATATGGAAAAAGAAATCATGTATTTAATTTTCAAGAGCATTTTTACATAGAAAAATTTATGTATTTATATATATATGCACATATACTTATATATGGAAACATATTTTCAATATTGGTAAACAATTTCATGAGTCAGTATCTTTTCTATGTTTTCTTACTCTATGCAATGCTAAATTTTAACACCTACATCTCATCATTGACAAAACAGTGTAAGGAGACAATAATGCAGTTTTTTTTTTTCTCCTGTAGAAAAGAAAACAAGCTTTTAGACCTATTCTTCTTCTTTCTTTCAAGTTTTATAGAAATTTTTATAGGGAAAAAAAAGGATCTGTGTTCCCAGTGAGCCTGATTTTCACCTGCCTTGTATTTGTTAACTTCTCCAACCTGTAGAGCAGTATAGTCAGAAGTAGAAAAATGTATTTTTTAGTTGAGTACAAAGTGCTGTTTAGAAATATTTATCTCATACCTACCTATTCATGAAGTACTTTAAAAGCAGATGCTTTATGTCTTAAAACAGATAATAATAACTTGTGACATCAAATACAGGTTCTAATGATCATCATCCTCCTTTGTACCCAAGCGCACCTGAAAACGATTACATTGGTTATTCTAGTTCTCTCACTATTCTCCTTATGGTAAATGAGAGCTAAACGTCAATTTCATTCCTGCAGCCTCTTATAATTTTATCAGTAATTTGAGAGCTACTTTAAAAACTGGAGAGGTTAAAAGATCCATAATGGAAATAAGGAATGCAGCTAATATTTTCAGCATTTTTATAGGTAGCACATACTTGAAGTTGACATTAATGTTCTACATTAAAACCTTTATAAAAATATTTCAGGAAAATAAATATACACAATGATGAGTCTACAATGTAGATTTAAAAGAATCCACACAAAAATTCTTTTTAATAAAAAACATATTTTGCATAGTAGGCACTTAGTTGACTTCACTGTTTCTGAGGCTTATTACTCAGTGGTCTCAGAGTGAATTTCTTTTTATTTTGTTGTAAGAATTACTTTGAAGTACTGAAAGCATAAGTTTCAGAATAAAAGTGAACATTAGGACCAAAGAGGATTTTAATTATGGTTACAAAACTTTCTGATTACTTATTTTGATTAATGTAAGATTAATAAATTTCACCCACATAAAAATTTGGAAGTTAAAATTATTCTGAAGTATGGGAATGTAAATATAAAATCAGAGCTATAGTTTTTAATCATCTTAGGGAATGGATTTAAATCTGACATCTTTAATATCTGTCACCTCCCTTCCCCCGCCTCCCTCCTATTTAACATATGTAATCATACCCTAATACTTGACATCATCCTTTATTTTATCCCCCCAGCTTTACAATTCAAACATCTGCTTTCCAGTATTTCACACTGTTCTAGCTTATTAACTCTAGTATGTAAAACAAAATCATTTTCCTGTAACCATCACAAAATCTTGCAATTCTTTCCTATTTTATCTAAAATATTGCCTTTTCCACAGTCATTCTTAATATTAAATACAGTTACTTTGCTACCTTATTTATGATAATCTTTACCAGTTGAAAACATACCAGATCCTCCTTTATTCAGTACTGACTCTATTACTAGAGTGCAAACTTTTTGAACACAGGAAATTGTTCTATCCTTCCCCATTCCATCTGCACAATTTGATAAGTAGTAGACATTAAGTAATTTGTTTTTAGCTGATTGTCACTTTCACTCTAATGTATATGTTAAGATTTGATAGTATTCAACATTTATATTTTGGTTATATATAGATTCAAATTATGCATTGCCATCTCCATTATGGGTTAGATAATTACAAATACATAATTATTTGTGAACAATAGAGGCACTAGTTGATTTTATTCTGAAACTCGATAATTTGTGATAATGGCTTTCTTAATTAGTGCTTAGCAAAAGCACTACTCATGTAAATTTAAAAATATTAGAAGAGAGAAGCTAATGTTTAAAGCACTGTTCTTTGACACGGTGCCATTCTCTTTAATTGTACAAATGCAAATTGTGGACTTGAAAAATTAGACACAATTTAATCTTGTCTCACTAAATTAAAGACTAATGAATTTTAGTATGAAGTCTCCATCTTCATGATCTTTCAGGTTTTTCGGCAGAATACCTATGTACTTCTTTACAGGTTTATATATACAAAATCATGTAGAATAAACTTAATGGATGATTCTTTTTTTTTTACTTTGTTAATTTTATTTAATGTATAGGTTTACTGTAAAATATAACCTCTTCGTAAATGCAATTCTATTTTTTTCTGAATTATGATAGCTATAAGATCTAAAATGTTGCCAAGTTTAATTATTGTTATATATTGGCATGAAAATGCAAATTTCCTTGGAACAAAATATTCTTGTTTTAGGTGAAAAATAAAGGCATGGCATAAGAAATTTGGAGTAGATAGCATTGTACAAATGAGAGCTATTTTTAATTAATAACACTGAGTTACCTATATTGATGTTATATCTAAATAGCATTAATTTACCAGGGTTATTTATATAGAAAATGTTTATTTCCTATTGAATCTTTATTTTGTAAAATAGACCAGAATGTAATTGTGTAGATGATGTTATCCATAGAAAATCATTCATTTCATCATATTCTTGAAATCACTCTTTATTTCTTTATCATCATGTTCCCTGCCTTCTAGTCCTTTCTACTCTCTGATTCCAGCAACCAAAACACAACTCAAACTCTACTACTTTTATGCTAAGTAAATATCTGTCTTTTCCTTCTCAGATGCTTCTCAGATGCTTCTCAGATTCCACCTCATGTTCTATGGCCTGCCACATTTTACAAACACATATTTGGTTCAAGTAATTAGTGAAGAAAAATTTAATTTATAAATAAATTTAGCCATGCACCTCATTAACCTTCAGTTTTTTCAAAGTTATAGTAATATACAATAGTAAATAATTCTAACTACATTAGTTTTTAGTTTTTAACTCATAGAATTACATGCAAATTCTTTTTATACTATACAGTATGTCTGCGTGGATAGAGCTTAGCTTTGGGGTAAAAAGAACTTAATACTAATGACTATCTGTTCAGAAATCTACTAAACCCCCTCATATTATAATAGATCAATTGACATATTGGCCTCCCATACTTGATTGAGTAGTAAAAGGACAATGATAAAATACAATACAAAAATCATCAAAGTAATGTTATCTATGAAATTAAGAGAGAATGCAATTTACTTTCTTCTGCAATGTTTTAGCTTCTCTAATTTTGACTTTGAATTTTGACTTGAATTAAGTTTGAATTAATTTTGACTTGAATTGTCCTAGTTATAGACAATATATTAACTTCTACTGTTCTGTGTAAAAAAAGTTATATGCTGATGTACCCTTATTTGAGACATGAAATAGACCCATCCTCACCAGGAAGCCCATATCTGAGAGGATCTCTTGATGGGTAAGCTCTTTCATGTTGATTCCAAGAATACCCACAAAGACTTTTTCAAAGAGATGCAGTATTTATTGTTTATAATGAGTACATTGACTAGTAAATTAGCCTAATAATGCAATTGTTTTTCAATAGGCTCTTCCCTCATTTATTTTAACGGGATACAGTGCTGTACTCACAAGAGACCAGTTGCTTTACTTATAGCATGGTATTTTGTTAGATATGCATAAAAGTCTTTGTAATTGGCTACGATAGTCTAGTTCTGCACCCCTCCAAATACATGTATACAATTACATTTAAACTGTTGTTTCAGAGCTTTGTGAAGTAAATTACCATAAACTTAAAATCTCTTCCTCAAAATGTATTGGTTTTATGTTTATTGTTTTAGATTAGGCACAAAGAATAGATAAACTTTCCTTAGAAGCCGCTGGGATAAATATTATAATGTTAAAATATGTAAATAAAGTGACTTCTAGTTTGCAAACATTCATAAAATATTATTTTACACAGCAGCACACACCTGAGACTTTTCACTCACAAAGGATTAAAAGTCTAAATTGATTTTTATTATCAATCCTCAAAAGAAATAAATTAGTCATAAATGTATTTAATATTAAACATTATCCTATCCTTACAGATTTTGAGTGAAATAAGAACATATGTTAATGAATACCTCTCATTTTTCTAGTAAATATTTGTGTCTACTACATTTAAGCAATAATTATGTTATTTAAATCAAGTGACTGAATTTTATTTAATTTAAAATAGTATTTGCTGGGAGAAACAATATTAGTGCACATCAATAGAATCTAGAGTTTAGTCTTTGTTTTGAAAATCTTACAGATGATAATAGTTTATAGATAAGTTGATAAACATTAAAAACTATGGGGTTAAAATGTAATGGGGAAAAATACAAATCTCAATATAATGTCTGTCAATAAATTACAAGAATAGAGTAAAATATTTATCTTTCATGAAGCATATTACTTTATTGTCACAAAATATGGTTTCTGTCTTTTGAAATGACATTGGTTACAGATTTTTTATAATTCAGCAATATTATTTATTTAGTGTGCATATTTCCACAATTCAGAGTGCCTTTTAAAAATTATTTTTCTTCACTTTCTCTTTCAGAACAAGACATTTATATGAAAAACAATTTCATGCTAATTTAACAACAAGGTTACAAATCTAAACATGTATATGTCAAAACAGAAAAGTTGCAGTTCTCATGGCAACATTTTATCATCAGCACTATACAGCCTGAGCAATAAAATATGTATTTCAAAACCTAATGTAATTTAAAATACCACATGTTATATATATTAAATAAGGATAAGTTACCATCCCTAGGAGAACTTTAAATTTATCTGACTTTGTATTAGTGTATCTTAAATTAATAACACTTTACAATTAGAAGTTTCTAATGTACAGCTAGGGTTCCCCCAAATGCTTGAATTCTTTTGCCTTTTCTCTCTGCATAGATTCACTATAAAACTGAGTACAAAGAGTTGGAAATGTTTGTGGACGATATGTTTTATACATTACATTATTAGCCTCAGCATTTTTCTAGGATAATGCTCTACCATTACCATATTTTATGATAATATGATAACTCTACATCTGATAGAAAAACAAATTAGATGTGAACCCATACCATTAGACTGTCCAGATGCAGAGCTTCCATTCTTGAACTATAAATAAAATATTTATAAGCTTATTTAAATAATAATGAGAGAGAATACATGCAGTGCCATCCTTTAAGAATTATGCCACATATGTTAATACTATAGGGACTCCTCATCATAAGAAGCCTAGGTTTCTAGCTAAAACCAGATTCTATGTCACACAGTCCAATCTAGTTAGTCAACTGCAAGAACATTGAAAGATATCCGTCTAAATTATGATTTAATAGTGTCTATTATACAAAATCTTCTGCTATACCACTTTAAATTGAAAACAAATATATAAAGATATAGAGATATATTAGGAAAGTTTCTAAACTTCTGTGATCTTTATTAGATCTATACATATTAATTTATACTGTTATTTCTAATATTCAGGAAGAATGTTCATAAGCTTTCACAAAATCTCCAAATGTAAATTACACACACACACACACACATTCACTCTTTTTGTAGAGTGAATATCTGTTTGAGTCAAGAAAGACTAAAGGTAAGATATTCTCTTAGGTATCTCAGTTTCCTGGAAGTACTAGAATATACAAGATAATTTGTTAAATAACCTTCCTGGCTCAGAACATTATTCATGATTCTGAGCAAAGTCAGAAACAAAAAAGAATCAATCTAATCTTTAACTTGCATTTTACTTTGAAAGTGAATTGTATAATTTTCTGATAAAAACTTTAGTATATAAATAAAATACAAACTGGGTCCTTATTAAAAAGAAAGAGAAAAACCAGAAAAGTAAACATTTCTCTATATTTGAAAGTTTAAAGTTAATAGCTTTTAAGTTACTAAAATGCGGATATGTGTTTTATTCCATACATTTTGCAGAATTAAAGCACCCCATGGGTACTGATTAAATACTATGGTATGAAGCTATGTTACATAAAGGTAATCAAGTATTTTATAATACTTTGCACACTGCCATATCAACAGGTTGATTATAAGTATATAAAATGATCTTGTAAATGCTTTTCAAACATCCAATAAAATATGTTTGACTATAATCTATAGATATTATTCAATTGCTTAGATAGCACCATCGCAAATACCAATGTACAAGAGGCTCCCATGGAAGCTTCTATGTTTACACTTTTTTTTGGAATGTGTGTTAGGGTCTTCATGTTACTCTAACCAAGTACCATAATCAAAGTGTTTTAAAATAACAGAAATGTATTGCCTTAGATTTCAGGATATCAGAACTATAGCAAAGGGTGTCAGACATATGTTCCTTCTAGAGGCTCTGTAGAACAATCTAGTCCATTACTTTTTCCAGTTTCCAGAAGTTGCCCGCATTCCTTGACTTGTGGTCCTTCTGGCCAGCAGTGTTGCATAAACAATTTGTCACTTTATCTGACCTTAGCTTCTGTCTTTGCACTTCCCCAGTCTACTTGCTTCCTAACATTGTGTTTTTCTGCCTCTAACCATCCTGTCTCTTTCATAAAAATACTGGTGATTACAGCCTATTTACCTGGGTAATTCACAGTAATTTTCTCATCTGAAGATCCTTAACTTAATCAGACCTGAAAAGTCCCCTCCACCATGTAAGGCAACATATTCAAATATTGCAGTTATTATGATATGGAATTTTTTTTTGAGTGATTATTCAGTTTTTTACTGGAAGAAAATATTTTTAAAAACTGAGAAGGAGGAGATAAGTTAATTGGTGTATCTATTTCATGCAAGTTTTCATCTTGTTAATATTCTTATTGTGGTTTTATATTCTGAAGTAAAATTAGATATGAGGCATATTGATAAAATTCATCAGCTTTGAAAAACAAAATATAAAGTTAAATAAAACTATGAAGACCAGCTTGACTTAATCTCATGATTTTAGGTTTTTACTTTAAAAAGACATTATTCTTACTGGCATCTTGTAATTTTGAATGTCTCCAAATGGTGCTAATGATGATTTTCAGAACAAAAATGGTAAAATACTGTGTCTCATATGGATATAAAAAAAGCCTGTGTTAAAAAGTTGAGCTATCTCAATAATGAGGAAATCAGACAGTTATTAGCATCCCAAAGGAGAAATAAAGAAATCACATATATATGGAGTAAAAGTGATGTTCAAATAAATTATGAGAATGGAGCTTGTTTCATACATAAGAGGGAAGAAAAGTGAGTCGCTATTAGAATTCATTTAATAATTACTATAAGAAAAATTTTACTGTCATTCATTACAGTTTGTAAAACTTGTATAATTCAAATAGAATGGTTATTGAGAATCAACTAATCTGGATAAGTATACTCTAAAGTACTAATAATTTTCTACTGGAGGTAATCAGTAATCTCTTTTTTCTTATTCCTAATATTCTTAAATTTCCCAAATAAATTTAATTAATATCTCTCTTTCTGTAGCTTCATGCATAGTTCATGATAGGAGTGCCCATGAAAATTGACACACAAATATTACCATTTTTAGGAAAACAATGACATGCTTACATGCAATTAGTAGCCTCAGACTTCTTTATGGGAAAGAAACTGCTTTATAGAATAATTAATAAATTTTGACAGTTACTATATTAATTTACCTATTTTAGGCCATGAAATAATTTGGGGGTCCTTCATAAGAGAATCAAAACATTCTGTTGCAAGCACATTCTAATGAAATCCATACAGATAAGGATGATGATAATAATTGTATTTTTACTAAGGTTCTGAGGAGAAGGACTGAGAACTTGGAATACATCTGTACTGATTTAATAATCTTGATTTGGAGTAAGAGCCTGCAGTGTTTAATTGCACGCAAATATTTGTAGAACGGAGAGAAGTTTTAGGTAAAGGGTGTTTATTTGAAGTAATCTCTATCAATTTCACTTCATAATGTTGAATCTAATTCTGTATCATTTGAGGTGGATTAGTAACAGCATATTCTGTTGTGAACTGTAGTGTGAATTGTATACAGTGTTAGGAAACTTTAACTTTTTATTGCTGAAAACCAAATTTCCACAAACTTAGCAGCTTAAAATAATAGCTACTTGCTAAATCACCATTCTCACCAGTTGATTCTCACCAACTGAAATCAAAACGTTGGCCTGCACCATCCTCATTAGGACTCATGGTTCTCTTTCAAGTTTATCAGAATGTTGGAATAAATATATTCCTTGTTGAGTATTTGCTTTGACTCACTATCATTTTTAAATCTTTGTCATGTGGTTCATGCATCGTAAATTCAGCCACTGAGATTTTCTACATTGTCAATTCTCTCTGTGCTTCATATGAAATCATTTTTCAAGTGACTTGCCTGATTTGGTCAATCCACTAAAGCTAATCTCCCTTTCTTAAAGGCAATTTTTCCATTCAGTGTATCCATTATCATCCATTGTTGTTAAGAGATATTATTGTACAGTGAACTATTTTTTCAAATTGTGTAGGAAATGTAGATGTCAGAAGTCATTTTCCTGGCATTCAATGAAAAATACTTTACAAATAGTGACCAGAATATAATATCTTAATTTATTTCCAATCTTAATTTTCAAAAATCTCAATTTGTGTGCATTGAAATATTGTTGTACAGGTTTTTGTGCATTGTTCCTAATAACTTATCACCTAAAACATTTTATAGTTTTACTTTTAAATTTTTCAGGTGTGTGTCTGATGTAAGTAGATCTCTTTTTAATTTTTTTTTGCCAGTTCCCTCATGGTATAAATGAGTATGCAGCACTGTCTATCATAAATACATAGACATGCTGGTAACCAAATGAGATAGCACAAACAGTAAGAATCTTGCATTGCTTTTCAAACACTTGCAGTGTATTGTGAAGTAGTATAATAGCTTCTCTGAATACAAGCTGCTACATTTCTTCACTCCACCTTCATGTATATCATCAATGGCATAAATTTTTGTTACAATTAAAATGTAAATTTCATTGCTAACAGAGTGGAAACTATCCACTCTAAAGTTATGAATCACCAGTTGGAAAACCATGTCAAGTAGTATAGTTTCCAAGCCATGATTCTATAATTGGAAGTCTAGGAACAACTAGAATCTAGTTTCTTTAAGATGTGTGGGAATTATAATTGTAAATGTTAATTTATCTCCAAACTGATTTGAGAAATTTTAAATGAAACACAAGGCTGTTTAGGGAAATTTCCAGTGTAATATTGTCATTTACATATTTTTGTTGTTAACATGAGTAATAGAGAGATATCTTGACAGGTCTGATATGCTATAATGCAAGATAGAGACACAGATGGAAAACAGGAGGGAATTGTCTGTCTTCAATACTTTCATTGCAACGCTGTTTAAAATCATATCTACTTTTGCCAGCTGCCAGTTCTGTGTCTCTAATGCTTAGAAAAAGTCACGTTATATTATCTTTAAATATCAGCCATGTTATGTTATTGCAGTCTTTAAATATTTCCTTTTCTTGGGTCATATAGCCACTTGTGGTTAACATTTTGTTCTTTGATGTAGCTTTATTCTGGCATTTAGCATGGTCAGAAATTGTGCAGGTTGTCAAAACAATGAATTTCTGGAGGCTATTTTTTTTTCCTCCTTTTCTCTTATAAGAGGCTGGTATTGTTAACATCAACAGGAAAAAGAATTATAATGAAGCACAAAGTAGAAGTGCAATTTTTGTTCTTTATAGGTAGCTGGCAGTAGTTCTCTTAATTTACCACTGCAATAAACCAGAAATGACAATGCTTTTCCAAAAAGGGAAAAACATATTTTCTAATAGTGGATAGGCCAAAGTAGTAATATTTTTAATCACAAATCCCACTTAAACAGCATGATTCCAGATAAATGTATCAGAGTATGATACTATGTGAGTTATTGTCTAAACTTTCAGTCGCCTGCTGTAGTGAGAGCAGATGGTTTGAGTTTATATCTTTTGTGCTTCTCAGTTATTGATGTAGATTATATGAGAAGATAATTGGCAGGGTTTTGCACATAATTGATATAAAATGCTGTTTAGGATCTTCTCTGATTGGTCAGGTTTCTAGGACATCTGGGACAACAATCTCCTGGATTACATATGAAAAGGATAGAACATTCAATCATCAGTATGCTATCAGCAAACAGCTACAATGCTTTATAATTTTTCTGTACATTTAAAAGAATTAAAGTAGGTTTATTCATATGAAATTTGCTGGATTCAGAACTAAAAAGTATACTAATTTACTTTAAAGGGAAAGAAAGGAGAGTAGAATGTCTTAAACCCATGTTTGCAGCACTCTGCTATTCCTCCTTAAATACCTACCTTCAACACAGGCCGTGATTTCACATCTGTAATTGTGTCTGGATGCTTGAAAACCCTGGTGGAAATTTGAATAATGATAATCTTCATAACAGCAATCAGAACTGACACTGCTGTACCTACTTAAGTGGATGAAATGCATATCTGATTATCTCTTATTTTCTGTAATGCCTACTATTCCCCTCCATTACTCAATCCAGTATTTTTCACAGATAATACATGGTCATCATCCTGTATTCCAAATTCCAAAATTCTATATTTACTCAACTCTTACTTTTCTTCCTATTTTCAAATGCCATATTAATAGCAAATAAATAGAACGTTGATCATGATTGATTTTAGTATGCAGATTTCAGAAGTTGAAATATGGAGAGACAGAGACAGAGAGGGGAGCAGAGAGGGAGGGAGGGAAAGAGAGAGAGGGAGGGACTGGGATAGAGGGAGTGAGAGGGAGGGAGGGAGAGAGGGAGAGGGAGGGAGAGAGGGAAGGAGAGAGGGAGAGAGAGAAAGAAGTTAACAGTCTGAGTCTGAGACAACGTTTTTTTAAAGTGTATATTTGTGGGTAAAGTATATATTTTATTAAATTTGAGAGGTCAAAAATAAATTCAGAGTGAATAATGAGTCAGTTTAGCAATTCATGCCTGACTGACTTAGCTTTCATGTATTATGGTTACTATGACTTTATAGGTCAATTTAGTTAAAATTTAAAAATGCATTGTGATACCATTATAGATAGTATTGGGGAAATCTGGCATGTATATGCTCTAACAAGGTCTCTTTCCAGCTTAATATCAATCATTCTCAAAATGTGGGTTTATTGTTATGTCACTTAACAAAATCGAGCTCTGCCCTGGAACTTGACTACCAAAACAGATATTAATTAGTTGTAGTCTTACAGTATATATTTCTCTGACTCTTCCTAAAATATATTTCACTATTCTACTTTTTCTTTTTCTCTCAATCTTTTTTTCCTTAGATTCTCCCCTGAGATCTTTATTAAACTAAATTAAGTATCTTTTAAAAAGCATAGTGTCCACAGATAGCATATGCTTTCTCCTTTTTGTAGGTTTCTAATCTCTATCTACTTTATATTTTATCATTCACAGCTTCTCAGCTCCTAGCAGCCAGCCTCCAGTCAGAATTTCTAATATTCCCTAGTATTCAGATACCATTAGATATATAAAGACATAAAAAAAAAGATTCCAAGTCAATGAAAAAAATGTAGCCAATGGAAGTAAAATCAAATGATTCAGATGATAGTTTTAACACAAACAAACTTCCTTCCATACATCAGAGTAATAAAATAACAAAGTAACATAATCATGCATTTCCCAATTGGTTGGGTGCTTTTGATTCAAAGGTCAAATGAGAAACTTTCCTCAAGGAATAATCCAGAGATCCAAATTTTTCCATTTCTTTGCCTTAGCATCTTCTCCAGAAATTTTAAAAATACAGAAGTGAGAACCATGTATGGACAACTACGAAGAGGTTGGAAATATTTTTAGAAGAGTGTGTTGAAAAGCTGCCTAATTCCTACCACATGCTCCAGTTTCTCCCCTAGTTCTCCTTTCATTAAGTCTAAAAGAAAAACTTTCCTTAATTCATCTTTTAAACCTTTCTTCTTGCTTTATACTTTTTTCTCGGAAAGATTACTCCTCCCTATATCTTTAAATGGCATGTCTATCGAGATATTTTTATATATAAATATGTAGTGGATAATTTTGAACAGACCCAGAAAAAAAGAGAGTAGTATAATTGACACATTGAAATAGCAAAAATCAGTCCATACTTGATCTCATCCTGTGCAAATAAGTCAATATTTGTGTACATGGCTAAGAAAGATTACTCCCCATGCTAAGTTGCTGCCTTTCTCTGATAACTCCTTTCAAGTTCTGTCTGTTCTTTTCTCCATTTTCTGTTTGACATTTTTCTCCAAGTATGTGTTCCTCTTCACCTGGAAATCTCTGCAGCAACTCGAGATCACTGTGATCAGACTTGAAATCATTTCTCCCAAAAGTATTCCCTCTTCTTTGCTCCGTAAACATAGTCAGATTTCCCTGATTCATAGGAAAAAATAGAAAGTTATATGCACTCCCCATCTCTTTTTTATCCTTAGTCTAAAATTAAAGTTTCTGTAATGCTATATTTAACATGACTTTTTTTTTTTTTTTTTAAGGAAAGTTACAGGCAGAAATGAAAGTGAGTAGGCAGGCAGGAAGAGAGAGGAAGAGGAAGCATTCTATTTTATTTCCATTTAGTTGTTTACACTAGTTGTTTCCTCTGGGATTAGGACTCGAACTCAGGGGTATATGGCTTGCCTCCTTCAGAGGCGATTGACCAAACTGTTATTCCCCCAGGGCATGCCTGTTTAACATATCTGAAGACTTCACTATTATTTTTACTTCTACATATTTCAGAGCATTAATTCTTATAAACTCACTTCCAAAATTTAGAATACTGGATTTCTTTTTGAAATTCCATGTGATTACGTATACATTGGAAATAATTGTAATTTTATGATGTAGTTTGATAGGAAGTTTTCAGTTGATTACTTATTAGTAGTAACTAAAGGACTCTCATTGACGGTTCATTCAAAATATGTGTCATGCTGAAAGAAAGTAATAGTCATGTTGATTTATGTTATGAAAGGGGAAGCTGACATTCTGAATTAGGGCCACAAAGGTAACCAGAAGACTAAATAACTAGAAAACAAACTAATATAATTAATACCAGAAGTAGCCCATGTAATTTGATATGATTAGTAGAAGACGGGCATTTATAAATTATTTTCAAATTTCTAAAACCTGTGCTTTGTCAGAAATCATATTCATTATTTGTTTCAGAAGCATAACTGAAGTTTGAAGACATTAATATCAAGAATTTGTTTTTAGTCAACTCTAACAGTAAGTATCCATAAGGCCTTTAATGAATGAAATGGCAGTTTTTAGATATTCTTTATTTACCACTGAAATTAGCCCTGGTATGAATAATTAATTAGAATACTTAATTAAAGACTTTCCTCTAAATTAAAGTGTTATATATATATATATATATGTGTGTGTGTGTATCAATTTAGCGATGTATAGTATAATATTGTTATAATAGTGATATAATAGTGTATAAGGAAATACTTGAAAATAGAGGATTGTTTTGAAACAATAAGTAAAAGGACCCTAAGAACTCACATTACTTAGTACTTGTAGTGAACTCTATCTGCAGATGAGGAGGGATAGAGCAATTGGTATGTACTAGAGAGAGTCAGAATGTTGACCTTTGTATTCTAACTCTCCATATAGTATTCTAACTCCCCATAAAGCATTCTAATTCTCCAAATAATAATGGCCAACTAATGTAGAAACTCTTAAGAAATGACTTCAAAATCAATTGCAATTCAAATCTAGGGTCTATCGAGGAAATCAGATCTGTAAAGTGACAAACTTTACCCTACTTGAAGATAAGGTCCATTAATTTTTACAAGGGAAACACATTTTAATGGTGTGGACCTTTATGTGAAATGCATGGTGTCTCCTATGTTTTATGAATGAGACTTTACAACAGGAAGTTTCATTTCACATGTATAGAAGTGTAGCTTTCGTAATTCTTAGCTGTTCTCCATAAAACACATTTTGAAAGATGTCCAATGAGTAAAATATTAAAATGTCCTTTTTAAGTATCTTCCAACACTTTACAATTGCTATATTATCTTCATATAATTATCCTAGGATATATTCTATGCTAACTAAATCAAGTAAACTAAATCTAACACGTTTTTGAATATTTTATTTTTAATTTTATTGAAGCGATGTTGCATTATATCATCCGATAGGTTTAAGGGGTACATAATTAAAAATCAACACCTATATAAAGCATGTTAAATTTAACCCTCACAGTTAAATTCTGTTCTTCATTTTATAATTAAACCTTTTTACCCAATTTTCCCACCTCTCTCCCTATTTCCTTATGGTAAATAATTTTATATGTATTTATTTTTTAATGTACTTTTTTAAATTGTATTGAAGGAACACTTTGTCATAACATTTTTATAGTATAAGGTGAGTTAATTATTTTCAGTTACTGCTTTAAAGATTTGAGTACTATATCAGAATTGGATATAAATATGATATTAAAATAAATTGACATAGCCACTATAAATTTATTTATCCCTATTATATATAGTAAATTCTTTAAGTATTTTATACAAATTTCCCACTGTTTATATAAAGTTCTCTTTTACAATTAGATATGTAATATCCTATGTATTAGTCAACCATGAGACAATGTCTTATAAAATTTATATTCAATACCTCAGATGCATATACCCTTGAATTAGTATGAAGTGATTTTATTTTATACTGGAGTTAAATTGAGCAATAGTGTAATTGATATTCCCAGAACAGTGTTTGAATATTTCTAGTAAAGAGAAAATAAATTACCTAAACAACTTCAATTTACTGCAAATATTTAATTACTGAATATCTTATTTAATGATTACCATATGCATACTTTTGCTATATTTACAATTTTTCTATTATTCTTTTTTTCTCACTTTGTATCATCGTTATTTTTTATTATGTCATATGTTTATGTACATACATACCCACTCACCCACACACACACACACACACACACACACACACACACTCAAATTTTAAAGATGATTGTGGGACTATATCCATTACCATGTTACTTTAATGTCCACATGAAGATTCCCTTTCAGAATATTGTCACATTCCTAGAGTGCCAGAGTAATTTCAGATCTTAGGACATATTTAAAAGTATATCAGCTCATCTTAATTCATATGAAAATGGCATAGAAAAGCCTACTTATGAAACTATTTCTTACACTGATTTGCTATCAAAAGAAACACAAAACCTTGTATATCACCCCATCCTCTCTGACTCATATACAAGTTTCAGCATCTGTTCTGATCTCATATAAATAATTTTCCAACATGGGTCTACTTTCCAATTCACCTACCATGCTTAATAGCTGTTATTAAATTGAACTCTCAGGTGTTTATAGCAGCATCATTCATACTGATTCTTCTGTCTCACCTGTACTCTGTTCTGAGGCTCTGCCAAGTGTATCAGAAAATCTAGTTATCATTGCACCTGAAACCCAGATTCTTCCACTCACCAGATTTTACTTTGTGTATTCTGTCTTTCAGATTTCCTCTTTCTTATATTTACTTCCAGTTTCTGAGTGTTAAAGAGGCTGAGAGAGCCTGCTGGCGCTGTTACAGAGCTTAGAAGGAATGGTTAAGGGAACTTCTCTTAGAGACAAACTCAAAGTAGCCCTGAAATCAAAGGAATATATAGCATTAAGAGTTCAGAAAGGGGATTGAGTTTGTAATCCAGACAATGAAGTAGTCTGATCTCTCCCTGCAGTCGCTCATCTCTTTGAGAAAGTAAATACTTTTATTAAGATACAGCTTAAATTTTTTATCTGCCTACCAAGAGGACTGCTCTGATTACCCATACCAGGGTCTGTTTCTTTTTTATATTCTACAGTAGAACTCTGCCCTTTTCATAATACAAGATGGTCTATATATAGTTTATTTTATGACTTATAGACTATTTGAATAGGAGCCATATATTTCTTTACAGCTGGATTGCCAATTCTTAGCATAATGACTGACAAATAGTTGAAGTTCAGTGAATATTTACTGAGCAAATCAATAAATCAATGAATAAAGAATGGGGCTTCCAGTAAATAATAAGATCGGCCATACTAAGCAAGGAAATAAAACCCAGGAGTGTAAAACTTGAAGCCAAGTTTGTAGTTAACATGGAGTCTGAGTGAGTAACTCTGTCTAGAATATTATTTCAGATTGGTTTATATATATATTATATATATATTATATATATTTTGCTCAATATATATATTGAGCAAAACCAAATGGGATTTATTAAAAATGGTGCACCCTTTAAAAGATAGAATAAGGCGGGTCATATTCTAAGAGAGGAACAGGCTTCAGATTGGCATCTATATGCTGCTTTTAGCATGGCTTGTAGAAAAGTTATTTTCCTAAGTCCAGAGCATCTTAAACTTATTCAAAGAATTTTCACTGAGCATTTATTATGTCGCAGGTCATTATAATATAGTCAAAGACTTGATACAGATCAAAATCTGGAGATCTTGACAAGGAGACAGTCAGGAGTCAGGAGAAGAAATAAAAACTGGAAATAGTGATAAAAATAAAATTATTTCATAGTAATTATGCATCTAGAGTGTTTAAAACAATACCCAGAAGAGAGAAGGGCATCAATAATTATTTATTCAATGTCAAGAGAATCATAGATGGAATGTGGGCATTTTACATTGTTCACTGAAGCACTATTTGAAATTAGATCTAAATGGAAGGGGGGAAATCATTGAAAAAAATAAGTCAAGCTCAATGGCACTGACGTACCAAATACCTTACTTTCCAGAAAGAAGGTCTATATGTCTACAGTGGACAGGGAGTGAAAAATCTGTGAAAACATTCCCAAGGAGGACAACACTGAGAGACATTCGGAAGGCTAAAAGGAATGCATTTGCATTTTCAGAATGGTATCTGTGATTGTTTTGAATAATGGAGTGTAGAATGGAGAAGACTGAAAAGTATAAAACACTGAGTGAAAGCTATTGGCAATTTTATGGAAGTGAAACCATTGTGATTTGCTTATACAGTAAATATGAAGGTGAAGAAAAGAAAACATAAAAATAATGACTCCTAGATATCATGTTTGTGCAAGTATGAGATTTAGGCTAGTGAAGGAGCATACTTCAAGTGTATAGTGTGTGTGTGTTTAAGGGTAAGGCTGTCTGAAAAGTTTGTGATTCTTGTAAATATCCAAGTGGATCTAGCATTACAGGTATTATTTCACCTTATAGTTCATGGTTTTCCATGTTTACCATCATCTCATTAAAAAGAATAAAATATGGGATCATTCAATATTCAGCAATACAAATGTTGAATTTACTGTTACATAATGTGAAAGATTATATAAGATATAATGTTTTTCAAGATTTTGCTTATATTGTAAATGCTCCTGGAGATCCTCCTTTCGTTGGTGCTCTTCATCCCAATATCAAAGTGCTATTTCTGCCTCCAAACACCATCTGTCTGACCCAACCAGTGGATTAAGGAGTTAGAGCAATCTTATACTATTGCTACAAGTAAGTAAGACTGAGATTTACGCTCAGTGATTTCACACAATGACCAAATTGCCTAGTAATGCATTTTGCCAAATATAACCAAATTGCTAAGCAGTGCATGACTATGAATACTTTCTCTTGTGACTGATTTCATTCATTAATATAATGTTTTCATGTGTCTACCATGTTGTAGCATGTATCAATACTTCATTTCTTTCTTTTAAAGAAAGGTGCAGGCAGGGCAGGGATGAAAGCAAGTAGGCAGGTAGCAAGAGAAAGGAGAAAGAAAATCTTTCTCTCTTTCATTTAGCTATTCATCCTTGCTTGTTCCCTCCAACCCCAGGTCATGAACCAGGAATACTTCATTCTTTTTAAGGGCACTAATATCTATACCCATTCTTTTGTTATACACTCATCAACTGATAGATGATTAGGTTGTTTCTCATGTTTGGATATGCAAATAATTTTACTATAAACATTCAGGTACAAGTTTTCATGAATATCTGTATTCATTGCATTTCTCAGATACATAATAAGCAATGGATTTCTTAGTCACATGTTAACTCTGTGTTTAACCATTTGTGGAACACAGCAAGCCTGGTTTCCAAAGTCGCTATGCAATTTTACATGCTGATTGGACATTTCCATATCTGCTTTGGAAAAATGTCAATTCAGATTTTTTTTCCAAGTTTTCATTAGGATTTTGTCTTTTATTTTTTAATTTGAACAGTTCTTTGTATTTTTATTGATATAAGTACTTTATCAGATATATGATTTGCAAAGGATTTTTTTCTATTTTTTAGCTCCTTTCTTTTCTGTGTCCTTTAAAACACAGAAGTGTTGATTTTTGCTGATGTCAAATAAATGTACTTTTTTTTTTCCTTGTACTCCATACTTTGGGGATCATTGCTAAATCAAAGATCGTGAAAATATCGACTATATGCTCTAAGAGTTTTGTAATTATTCAGTTTAGCAAGTTACAAATTTAAGGAATTCAGCAGGTGCCCTCACTTCTGAGTCCAACTGCAAGAGGAAGTTACTAAAAACAACCCTCAATTCTAATCATTTGCTACAAGAAATAGCAAAATACACTGAGAGTATTTACTCTCATGATTATGTTGAATTACAGTGAAATGATGCAAATTAAAATCAGCGTAGGGAAGAAGGATTTAGGGAGGAGTGCAAGACAATTCCATGTACGAAGTTCAGATTGTCCTAGCCCAAGGGAGTCGGGACGGTGTTACTCTCCTGTCATTGATGTGTGACAATATGTACGAAGCACTAATAACCAAGGAAGCTCACTCAAGCTCTAATATCCAGAGTATAAGTGCGCTCATACAGGCACAATTGATTGATGTTTAGCTGGTTTCATCCCTTTAGTAGGTTAAACTAGTAACACATGACCCACCAAAGCCTTCTTCCAAATCACATTGTTACTAGGTGGGTGGCCAAGACACACTTAAAAAAAAATTAATTACATTGGGTTATGACATTATGTATGTTTCAGGTACACATGATTATCAATCAACATCAGTATATGCTACATAAAAACGTGCCTGTCTTGACCTTCTAAGAATTTAGAGTTTAGCTCCCAGAAATCTAGGGTAAAGGTCAAATCTCTGTTCAGGCAAAACTGGATTTTTTACTACAGGATGCCTTATCTCTTACATTTAGATCTTTGTTGCATTTTGAGTTAGTTTTTTATTATAGTGAGAGTTTAGATCTATGCGTCTAATCTTATGCCATATTACTATCTTTTATTACTGTTGTTTGGTGGGAGATTTTGGAAGTTGTGACGAGTACTACAATCTTGTTCTTTTCTTAAGGTTGCTTGTAAATAGCATGGGTCTCTTGCAATGCTTTGTGGAATTTTGAATCAGTTTGTCAATTTCTACAGAGAACTCAGTTGGCATTCTGATAGCAATTATGTTCAATCTGTACATCAATTTGGGGAGTAGTGACATTTAACAAAATCTTCTGATATATAAATCTGACATCTTTTCCATTTAATTGGATCAACTTTAATTTCTATCAACAATGTTTTAAAACTTCTATATATTTTATTAAATTTATTCCTAAATATTATATTATTTTTGGTAATGAGGTGAATATAATTGCTTTCTTAGCTTCATTTCTGATCACTCATTCTGACTGCAGTAACAACAGTTTTTACACATTTGTAACTTGAAACCTTGCTGAACTTGATTTTTAGTTCTAGCAACATTTTAGTGTGTTCCTTAAGACATTTTAAATATTAGGGATAGGTCATCTGAAAATACACATAGATATGTTTCCTATCCAATCTAAAGACTTTTTTTTTTTTTACCTTTAGTAGAATCGTTGGTACAATGTTTAATAGAGCTAGTGAGAGTGGACATCTAGTATTTTACCATTAAAAACGGTGCTCGCTATAGTTTCTCATGGATGACTTACCAGGTTGAGAAAGTTTCTTTCATTTTATTTGTTTACTCAGTTTTTTTATTATGAAAGAGGTGGATTTTTCAAGTACTTTTGTGGGTCTATTAAGATGATCATATAGTTTTATTTTTGATATGGTATTTTATATTAATTGATTTTCAGATGGTATATCAATCTTGCATTCCTAAAGTAACTCCTATTTGCTCATGGGATGTGTGTGTGTGTGTTTGGTATTGCTTGTATTAGTTGAAAATTTCTATTGCTAACATTAAAGTCATGGTGCGAAGAATTTTTTTCAATTTTATGTCTATATTTATAAGGGATAAATATCCTGTACTTCTCTTCTTTGTAATAACTTTATCTGGATTTAGGATCAGAATAATATTGGCTTCAAAAAATGAATTAGGTAGTGTTCTTTCCTCTTTTTTTAAAATTTTTCAGAAGGAAAGGTATTACTTCTTCTGTGTTTGGTAGATTTCAATAATGAGATCATCTGGGCCTGAGATCTTCTTTGTGGGTAGTTTAGTTTGTTTTGCTTTGGTTTGGTTTTTAATATTATTTCACCATCTTCATTTGTTCTAAGTCTATCCAGATTGTAGATTTCATCTTGAATCAATTTCATGAGTTTTCCTCTTTCTAGAAATTTGTTCATTTCAACTAATTTACATAACTTGTTGGCATACAAATGAGCATAGTGTTCCTTTGTAACATTTATTTATCTAGGTAGATTTAGTAGTGATGCATTTTCATTTTATATTATAGCATATTAATTTTTTTCTATCTTTTTCTTGGGTAGGATAAAGTTTTATCTATTTTGTGATCTTTTCAAAGAGCATTTTTATTGATTTTCTTTTTTTATTGTTCTCTGTTTCATAAATTTCTATTTTAATCTTTTTCTTATTTCTGCTTCTTAGGTTTCATTTGCTCTTATGTATCAGTATGTGAAGATGGACATTTAGATTATTGACTTCATCTTCATTTTTAATATGAATATTTATATACAAGATTCATAAAGCATTGCTGAATCTAATACATTTTGATATAAACTCATTTTCATTCACCTCAAAATATTTTCTTTTTTGAGAAGCTTGTTTGTTTTTTAAAAGGAAAAGTTCAGGCAAGAATGAAAGCAAGTAGGCAGGCAAAAAAATGAGAGGAAAATGAAGCATTTTATTTTATTTTATTTGCTTGTTCATTGTGGTGTTTCCCATGGCACAGGTCAAGAACTCAGGTCCTTAGGATGTATGTGGACTGCATCTATTGGACTTATCCCCTAAGCCACCAGGGCAAACCTCATTTCTTTTTTGTCTTCTTCTTTGGCACATTTGTTATTTAGAAGTATTTTGTACAATTTCCATATTATGTAATTTTATAAGGTTTCATTCTATTATTGTTTTCTTGTTTCAATCAAATGAACTAAGAGAACATACTTTGTATTATTTCTATCTTTTTAAATATTTATTGAGATTTGTTTCATGGCATAACATATGTACTATCCTGGAGAATGTTCATAAGCACTTGAGAAAAACTATACTTTTGTTGGCTAGAGACATCTATAGATATCTATTAAATCTAGTTTGTATGGTTATTCAACTATTTTAACATTTTTGATCTTCTGCCTACATTTTTCTATTTATTATTCAAAATGGAATTTGTATTAAATAGTATTCTCTTAAGATTCATGTCCACCTAGCACATTAGAATGTGACCTGAATGTGATTTGAAATACAGTCTTGGCAGATGTAATTAAGATAAAGTTATACTAGATATGGGTGAACCCAAAAATCAATATAGGTATCCTTATAAGAAAGTCATGTAAAAAACACAGAGACACACAATGAAGAAGATATTGTGAAGACACAATGGCAGATTTAGGGGGTTATGCCACTATGAGCCATGTTATGACAATGATTTCCAATTATCCATAGAAGGCAGGTGAGGCATGAATGGAATTTTTCCCGGTGCCTTCAGAGGGAGCGTCGCCATGATGACACTTTGATTTTAAACTTCTATTTTCCAGATCTATGAAAGAATAAATGGTGTCCAAGGTAATCCTAGGAACAGCTAAAGATTTTGATTCTGGGAACTGGAGTACTGTGGTCACAGTATCTAAAAATTGGAGTAGAAATTGTATAATGAATAGACATTGGAAGAATTTTGAGGTATATGATAGGAAAAAATGTATATTGCCTCAGATATTTTGTGATAGAAATATGAATGTTAAAGGTGATACTGCTGAGAACTCAGAAGTGAGCATAACTGTAGAGTTATAGAGAGGGCCTCTTATCTTAGAGAATGTGTGTATGTGTGTGTGTGTGTTATAGATATGAGTACTTAAAGTGCTTTTGAGGATGTCTCAACTTCTGAGGAAATAAGGAACATCTTATGGGACACTAAAAGAGAGACAATAACTTAGTTGAATTTTAGTTTGCTGTTGTGTCAAAAGTAAAACATGTGATACACTTGGTTATCTAGCTGAAGGAATTCTGAACAAAATGTTAAAGATGTGAAATAGTTTCTCCTTAGTGCTTAGAGCTTATATTAAAATGTGAAAGAAGAGAGATAAACTGACAAAAAAACCTGTTAAGCAAAAAGAAACCAATACTTCATGATTTGAAAAACTCCTAGCCCAGCCATGTAGGGGTACTCTAGGACAGGATTAGGGGATATGGCTGAAAACTTTTTCTGAGAAGTGTGATTCATGGATGCAATCAACCATCTCAGTGGAACTCAAGAATAGGGATAAAATATGAATGGAATTATCCAGGAAGAATCTGTGAAGTGACTTTTTTTATTGGCATGAATCTTTATATCCATGGAACAATGTTACAATTTTTGAGTGATATATTTATGTGGAAACACTGTTGTCATAGACTGAAGAAGACAAAGAAAGAAAATTAAGGAAGACTTTAAGATCTCTTGGATTCTCTAATAGGAAATGGATTGCTCAGAGGACAGGACCACAACTACCACAGATCAAGGCAAAGGGATAGACACACATTTAAAGGCTGGGATGCGACTGGCAAGATCTCTGCAGAAATGTCATTTGGAGACTCAACCACAAATCATTATATTAAGACTTCAGTGTTCCCTGTTGGGTTTTGTACTTGTTATCTGTTAAATTTTTTTCTTGCAGTGTTTGCATTTTGGAATATGATGTCTATCCTATGCAGATCTCACTATAATATTTTTGGAATCAGATAATCTGTTTTTTTAATTTTACAGTTCCATAGGTGGAAAGAAATTTTGTCCATGGCAGTCTTACTTGTACCTGATTTAGATGATGGCATTTTGAACTTTTTGATATTATATTTAGATGATATTCATGACATAGATTTGATGCTGGAATGAGGTAAAATTTGGGAGGATGTTGGTATTGCATAAATGTGTTTTGCAATTGTCAAAGATAAGAATGAGTAGAGGGGCTGAGAATAGACTATAGAGTTGAATAGCATATCCCCAGATTAATATTCATTCGAAACCTCATCATGCGATCTTATTTAAAAATAAGGTATTTGTAGTTGTAATTAGTCGAGTAGATCACCCTGGACATAGGTAAACCCTAAATCCAATACTCGTGTCCTAGAAATACAAAATATGAAGCTACAGGCACAAAGGGAAGAAGATCATGTCAAGACAGAAGAATTCACTGAATTCAAGCTACTACAAGTCAAGGAGCACCACTGATTGCTTGCATCTAAGAGAAAAAGAAAGGAAGGATTCTTCCTTAGCACTTTCACAGAGACCTATTCCCTCCCAACAACTTGATTGTAAACTTTTAGTCTGGAGAAGTGTAAGAGGATAAATGTCTTGATTTGACCTATCAGAGTTAGTGGTAATTTAGTATGGTAGCCCTTGGAACTATACTCTATCTATGTTTATTATTTTTGAATTATCTGTTCCTCCGTTTCTGTCAGTGTTTCCTCTATGTATTTTGGTGCCCTAATGTTTGATCTGTTCATCATCTATCTGTCTATCTGGCTATATGTTAATAGTATATATTCCTTAAGTATTGACCATATATCATTGTTATATTTTCTCTAGCAGTATTTTTGTTAAAGGTGATTGTGTCTGATATTTGTATATCCAGAAAATTTTTCTGTTTTATTATTAAACTCAATCATTTCTCACCATGATGACCTCTACCGTGATCCTCTGTAATCCTGAAATTCTATTCTCAAAAATCATCCAGAAGTCATTGTAAATATAAGTCAGATATTGTCAGTCTTCTGTTCTAAATATTATCAAGTCTTACCATTTTATCTCAAAGTAAAAGCAGTAATCAATAAGATATACCTGCCTGGGCATTATATACATTTCTTATATTCTTCCTTAACTTTTCTTTTTTTGCATTTACTCTGTTCCAGCCACCTCAGTCACCTTAAGTTGCTCAAATACAAGAGACATATTATGGCATAGAGTCTCTGATGCAAATGTCCTTCTTACCTGGAATACTATTTATCCATTAATTTATTTGACTGTCTTCACTCCTAAATCTTATTTTTTCAATATGGCCTAATCTTACTTCTCCTAATGTAACTATACTAGTGTCAATTCCCTTTACAGCTTTGTTGATGTCTTTTTCTAGCACTTTTTAATAATATACTATAAATTTACTTTTTAAAAAGGTGAATTCTTTATTGCTTGACTACTATAAGTAGAATATGAGCTCCAAAAGTAAGGATAATTTGTTCATAGATTATCCCAGATGCTGAAAAAGTGTTTACATATAGTCTATGCACAATTAACCTTTGTTAAATGTATGTAACAGTTCTATGCTACCATTTCTTGTCTGTTTCTATTTCTGTGTATATTGCCATATTTATAAGGACTTTTTTTCACTTTTATTGTGAGTTTTATAACAACTTCCTGAGAAAACATTTTTAGAGAAAATTAGCAGAATTGAAGGATAAATATATTTCTGGAGTTTAATTCCACGAGTAATTCTGCTACACTAGGAAAAACATAATGGGGAGACACAGATAGGCAGAGATAGATTAAGATAGATTATAGATAGGTAAGTATTTAATATATAATATCTACATATAGGATATATACTATATATTTTACTATTAGTCTGTATTCATATGAAGTACAATAGCTATGAAGAAGTAAAAAAGCATATTAAAAAAGGTAAGCCATAATGGTTAAATAGAACTATTTAAAAACCTATAGAAGGATAAATTGTGCAAAAGTACACTATAAACACTCAGGAGCAAATGTTGAAGAATGCAATCAGAAGATTGCTATTTGTGTAAAATTACCATGATGCTCATAAGACCTTGATTATAAATTTAATTAAAAACATTTTGCAGAAAATAAAATTTCCTTCTCCCCAATTCTAGAAAATAAATGTCACGTTTCTGTCTGTCTACCTACCTGTGTATCTGTGCATCTGTTCATCCACCCATTGGTCCATCCATTCATCTATTCATTCATCCATCATCTATCTATCCATCTAACAAAAGACAACGGTTTTGACATTGACTTCTATGTCTATGTCAGTGACAACCCTTTCCAACAGTTGCACAACCAAATAAAGTCAGTAGACAGATTCTAAAAATAAAATAATTAATATCTTATTTTGATTTTAAGCTACAGAAACCTGTTTCGTCTGAGAATCTCAGAGTAGAAAACTTAGATTACTCTTAATCAAACTTTCATTATAAAATAGCAGAGATTTTCATGAGGTCTTTTAATTTATTTCTCTAAGGGTAATGAAGCTGACTGATTAAAAATCTTTGACATTTTAACATTATTTTCATTTTATAAGTATTATAGTTGGACAGAGATAGATCATACACAGCCAGTCAGATGCCACAAGGGCCCTAAACAAACATTTTAGACACCTGAAATCAATGCACATTCTCTTGTTTTCTGCCTTTATATCACATTTTCAGTTAAAAAGAAAAATCCTTGTGAGCCAAAGTGGACAGTTTCAACCAGGTCTGCTGCTATGAGGAGACTTTTGAAAGAATCACAAAGGAAGTAATTGTAGTGTAAAGGGCATTGCAAGATTTGGGGAGACATTTTCTGTAGAACTCTGATCAGGAGTTTTTATTTTCCTTCAAATGTCAGAAAAATTGATTAAACTCCTCCCAGTACTGCAGTTCAAAGGAGAGAAGGGATATTGAAAGCAGTCATTTCTCCTATTAGAGAACAACTTCATATCTTCATGTTCCCACATAGACGGGTCCATGCACTAATAAATAAAAACAGAAACAATCATACTAAAACAACTCAATGAATGTACTCTGTTCTTTAAAGTCTTCACTTTAGAAAGAGCAGACTAAGACAAATTCTTCTCTGCAATTATTATCTATCAGTCTTGACACAGAAAGTGATCTATCCATTGTCGAAGTGGTTTGGATCAATCAGCGGGTTCTTTTACTGATATGGGTTTAGAAAACTGCTGCATAAAAAAGTAGATACAGAAAAGGCTGGGAAAGAGGTGTTTCTCATGGCTACATTTAGTAAAACTTCTTACTAAAACTTTATTTGGGAAGAAAATTTAATAACAAAATCAACTGTTGTTTATGGTTTCATTTGGGGCCATGACAAATTAATTTTTTTTTTTTTTATACTTGATCGTTGGGCCCAGTCCTCTTTAAACACTAGTGTAACTGTGGCTATTGCTATAAGAAGAGTCTTTCCTATTACTAATGGGAGTAGTCTGAACTGTGTGATCTTAACCAACAGCAATCTTGAAATCTTAATTCTACATACGCAGGCAAGAAACCCTTACTGAATGTTCCTTGTGTAGGACTGTTTTAAAATGCATAAAATGTCCTACTTACATTCAACATTATTTTATGTTTCAATATATTATCCTATTTACTGACAATGCTGATAGAAATTCACTTCACCGAGGCAATCCATAGAATAAGCTCTGATTCCAAGTCAAGTAGCATTTAGAACCATGTTGCTTTGAATAGCAAAATGCAGACTTTATTTTTCATGAAAAATAAAACATTTTAATAATGAAAAGCACACTTACAATAGCTAGTTAGAAATAACTAACACTCTTAAGACTGTTGTCTTAAATTTTTTATCTTTTCTGTTTCTTTACAAAATTATAATTACATATGAAAAACATTCTTTTCCCATTTTGCATTTCATTATTTATTTTGCATATTATGAAATACCTTTAATATTTTGCTTTAATTCTCCATGTTGCAAATATAATAAATACACCAAAATTCATGTAACCGTGTTTTATATATGGGAATGATAATCATGTTCTGCATTTTTAAGCTTAAGTATTATATTTGGAAATGATTTATTACTTAATATCCTTAGAATATATTTCCAGAACTAAAATATATGAACGTTTAAAAGTATCTTGTTAGTCGTATCCAAATTGCCTTCAGACTATTCATTTTACCAATTCTGTTTTCAAGCAATTATCTCATTCTTCCCTCAATAATATTTGTTTTGTAATAAGAAATTGTCTTCTAAGTGTATAGGAGCATATGGAATCCCTGTTTTTCTATCATTTGAGAATCTTTTAATAATGGTTAGGTTAAACTATTTTAGTTAATTTATATGCTATCCTATTGTTTGCTTATTTTGTGAATAATCTGTAACTGTCTTTTGTTCATTCAATTAGAGTATATTTATTATATGATCTATTCATAGGGACTGTTTTGAACTTTGTCATCGTTTAAGTCTCTCATTGTGCTGTCTTTCTGATTACAGATTTACACTTCAGCTTACAGAAATTTTGTTGTGTCTATTACTTTTGTTTTGTTTTCCTGTCCCTAATTATTTATTCTTCTACATAGAACATTTCCTCTATTTTGCAGCAAATCATTATTTACCTATGTTTGTATTCTATGTTTCAAACATACTATTATTTACATTTAATTATTTAACATACATGAGAATAAGTTTGGTTTAGTCTTCAGGTAAACTATTCATTTTAGTTGTCACCTTACCTTCTAATTTTTTACTTAAAACACTTTATAGGACATAAATTTCTCCCATTTGATTCCTTTAATTGGTATACACATCAAGGGACTATGTTTTACTTATTTAATAATTATATATGTACATGCATATAATATTAATATTTAATGTATCATGTATATACCTTAATAGACATAATTTTTATGGAAAATTTCTAATATATATTAAAAATTAAGAGAACAGTATAATAAACCTCATTTTATATCAGACTGGTTTGACAATTATCAATGTTCTGTTGTCTTGTATCATCTATCTCCCTATAATTTTTTTGGTTTTATTTTAGACAGAGTATCATCCCACTAATAATGAAAATGCAAACACAGAGAAAAAGTACAAAGAACATCTGCATATCCTCCATGTATATTCACTACTTGTTAATTTATTTTGCCATGAAACATGAAAGTAAGTTGCATGAAATTTGCAGAAACCATGACATTCATTTTCAAATACTGTAGCCTCTAAGTATAAAAGCATTATTTTATAAAACCATACTGTTCTCATTTAACATTGATATAACATTATGTAGTATTTAGTCCATAAATACTTTTCAAATGTAACCATCCTATTTGCTATTTTTAAATCTAGTATTAATTCAGGGATGTGTTGACTTTATTATAATAACATTAAGATCTCAACCTATGTGTTTTCCATAACTTTCATTTTTATTGATGAATAATCTATATAATTTGTCTAAGACATGTCACAAAATCTCAATTTTTCTGATTTTTTCCAAAGGAATGAATTCAGAAAAAAATTATTTGACAACACAACTACAAAGGTGATATTGCATAATGTTATTTCATCATATAATAATGACATGTCAGTTTTTCTCATTGATTAAAAGTATTTAACTTAGTTAAGGTACTATTCCTCAGCTTTTTCTGGAAGTAAATGATACTGTATTTCCTTTTGGAATTCATATTTAATCATTGTGAAACTCTGTGAATATCATATCCTCTAATAGTTGTTGAAACTGCTGATTGCCTGAATCCATTCAGGTCTCAATTGTGACTCAATTAATATGCATACAAAATTATTTCTTTTCTCATTCTTTCTCTGTCATCTGGAACTTTACAGTATAGACAAGCTTTATCACTGTCTTCTCTATCCCCTCATAATATTTTAAAGTATAATGTGCTTATGCAACTTTTCCATCATCAGTATTATATTCTTCTTGTTATTCTTTTTGATTGTATCATTTCTCCAATATGGTTGTGGAAACCTTTCAATTGGAGGTACTGCCTTCTTTATACAAGTACAGTTGCCTTGGGCATCTTTTTATTTTCAGTTCCCAGAAGATGTTCCAACATCATTAAAAAAAACTTCTTGTACAAAACCAGATCTGAATTTACTATATTCAAGGAGCCCAAGTTCCTTTTGCTGGAAATGGTATTTAGACACCAAGATTTGGGTAATATATATGCCTACTGCTACTGCTGTGTTATTTCTTCTAGGCTTTCTCAGTGGACAGAAGTAAGGACAACATTATTATTAATTATTATTATTATTGTAGTTGTCGTTGTTGTTAATCATGGCTTCATACTGACTTACCTAATGTTAACTTACCACGATGCCGTCTTCCACATCATTCCATATACTGCCTTTCCTGCTGTCACAGAGAATATGCTGATTCCTGGCATTAACTGTGCTGAATCACTGGTTTTATTCTTACAATGCATAAAAATATAATCCTGGATCTCATAACATATCATTAAGAAAATCTTAACAAAAAGGATCATGATTATGTTCTCATAACATATCATAAAGAAAACCTTAACAAAAAGGATCATGATTATGTGGCTGATTATGTGTCTAAGAGTATCTACCTGAACACTGTGCAAATGTTCCTTGAATGAAATCAGTTCGCATTTAAGACTGTGTGTGGCATTGCTACAATTCAATGTATGGTTAGGCAAATGTTGTATTTTTTTCTATTCACTTTTTTTTTAAACCCTTTCGAATTTTCAGATTCTATATTATTTATGTAGAATTATTACCCACCACCCAAGATTCACACATAGTGAACTTAGCTGTATAAAAAATAAATTATCAGCAGAAGTTGGAGTAATGCCAGGAAGAATGCAGGCAGTGACTAATATGTGATATAACTGTATGACACAGTCTCAATGTAAAGGGTGAGAAAACAGGAACTGACTTTTGTAACTTTGGGAAGTTAAATTTATGTAAAGTCAAGTCCAATGGAACTGAACCAGGTATTGTTCTCTTCTTGATAATTTTGTTTCTCCAAGGGTACAAGCTCTCTTCTGTGTCTATTTTATATGTATCCTAGGGTTGATCAAAGAAGTAAGTACCCTGTAGATAATGGAAGCCAGGCTTCACAGGTTATTTATAAATTGAAAAAAAATTACAAATAAAAAAGAAAGTTAGAATGAGCCATAACTCAGAGGAATTCATGTTTAATACAACTAATTATAGATACATGTGTACCTATGCATTAATATACTTGTATATATGTCCTAGCTTTATCTGCTGAGAGTGCCTTCCAGCAGCAGTATTTTATATGAAAGATAAAAATGGGCTGTTAGTGTTAAATTTAATGTATCATATATAGATGTTGATTTACAGTGATGCATATCTTAAAACTACATAATGTCATGATGCATACAACCAATAATAAACATGTTACATAAATTAAAAAATTTAGTTCCTCTATCTTGGTTTCCAAATACCAGAAAAAGAGCCAGGACTCATTGGGAAAATGGCTGATTCTCTTACCAGGTTCGTTTTCGTTTGATTTACTCTCCCAGTACTTTTAGTACTCTGCTTTGAGTTTCTAGAGCTCTGGTCCTAGTGTCCCCTCAGGAAAGAATTCAAGCACGGCACAGATATGCAAAAGATGTTTTATTGCAATAGATTTATGGCAAGCCCAAGCAAAAGCAGTGCAGATTTATTAAAGAGATGGTAAATCTTCAGAGAGGAGGAAGGGCTAATTCAAGTTGGTTCAGGACCAATGTATTCCTTTCTGGAGTTTATATTCCCACTTATTCTCACCCAGGCCTTCTCCTGGGGCAGATTCTGTCCCTGTCTTTCATGCTGATTGACAGGTAGAGTTGTATAACCAAACTCTTACTGCTCTTGTTCCTTAGCATGGCTGTCTAACATGTGGGAGCCGGGTGCCTATCACAATACTATACTCTGCTAATTACCTTCATAGGTTACTGTGGTTTACATTACTGACAGTCTGCACATGCTCAGGTGTTCAATAAAGTCCAAAACTCAAAAGGTATCACTGGCCTTGAGAGATTCCCTCTGAGAAGGTGGTTGCTTCTCTTTGTAGAGTCTCTGGCCTTAAAAGAGTTTTCCTTAATAGGACAACCTTAATTCTTCAGGGATTTCTCACCTGGTGCACCTATCTACCAGGTGTTCCTTAATAAGATTCCATTTTTGTCTTTGTCTATTAGGGCCCTGCATCCAGTGCTTATGTTTAACTAGCTCGCTAACATTTTAACTCTGAATGGGTGAATACACAATGTGATCCTGGAACATATACACACGGAAAAGATGCATTAAATTCCACCTTTTGGTGTAAGACGACCAGGATATGTGTTGGGGAGCATATGCATAAATCATCTGAATTTGTATTTTATTTCTTTTTTTCTCTTACGTATTGATTTATTTGTTTATACCAGTATAGAGCTGTGGACATTTATTCTTGGGGCTATAATCATTATTTATCTCGGTGCTCAAATCATTTCTGCTTTGGTCATTTGGAATGCCTTCAGATTGACTGCTGTCCTTTTTGATGTCTCAAAACTGGACAGTAAGAGGAAAAACGGTTGGGTCATGGGATCAGGAATGTTCTTTTAGTGGAGTTCTCTCTATTCGGAAGCATGAAACCAGGGCAGTGTGATTCCATTTCTACCTTTAAATTATTTCAGGAATAGGCACAACCAAAGTGAAGGCCAGGTATAAAACCCAAGGACCCACATTTGAGACCCAGAACTGGGGGAAGGAAAAAGAAAATATTACAGGAATAAACTTCAGTGTTTTAAAAACAAGTAACTAAGTAAATTCAATTTGTTCCTCTGTAATTGCTGAAAATTAGAGCAAATATGTCTAACATTTTTCTGTATCATTTGTTGTAGCTTTATTGAAAAACGACACACAAATAAAATCTGTCGATAATAAAAATTTTACCAGAATGAAAAGATGAACATCTGCTCTGATATGAAATATTTGTATCCTAATCAAAATAATTTTACTTCTTAAATAATTCATGAAGGGATACAAGATTAGAAGAAGTTAGCATTGGTAAAATTCCAAATTCCTTACCAGTTTTATTTCATTTTAAACATAGTAGATCGGAATACTTAAATACAACAATGCCTAAGAAGCAGTGCTGCTGGTGATAGTGTTATATATATATATATATCCATGAAACAAAATTACCAGTAAAATTATATTCACATTATTCTCCACGTTACAGGAGTTTCCAATCTATTTAGGAACAATACATGCTAATACAATGTATCGTGCTTTCTTGAAGGGATGGGCCTTTGAAAAACATCCTAATTATTCTTCCTGAGTGAATTTTTTTTCAATTTGCTATGTATAAATATAGATATGTTATTTTGTTATGTTTCAAGGTAGTCATACAGTGATTAGACTTTCAAATTTCTAATTGTGGCATATAATACACATGTGCAGTTCACTTACTATTAATGAACAGCATAGTAAATGATTAAAAATTTAAAAGTTCCCATAATTATCAAGAAATAATACATTGCCAAAATCCCAGAAGTCAGTAGAATATCCCCTCCTAATTAACTACACTCCTTTCACCCAAAGACAATCACTATCAGGTTTACATCCTGCTTTTGAAAATGGTATCAATAAATTTATGTAATTTTTGACAATATGGATTTTTTATTTTGTTGCATGTTCATAAAAGCATAAAAATATTTTGCTCTGTTTACTGTTGTCCAGCATTATGACATAATGTAAAAATCTAACTGTAGATCATTTTTCATTTCTACATAGTATTCATTATAATATAAATATGAAATTGAAAGAAATAGAATAGAATAAAGTAGAAGAAATATAAAGGAAAGGGAAAGAAATGTCATTGAGTTATTAAGCTATTCCCTGTTTCTTGCTAATATGAACAATGGTGCAAATTTTCAACAATGATTTTGATGCTCATAATCAGAACAATATTCAAGTATATTTCTAGTAGTGGGAATTTTGAATCAGGAGGAATATAAATGTTAAAGTTGTAAAAATTCCATACTCTTTTCTAAGGTAGTTCTTTCAGTATATATTCCTATCAGCAATTGATAGTACTAATGGTTCTGTATTTCTACCAATAGTTGCTATGGTCAGGTTTTTGTAATTGTTGTTCTGTGTTGTTGTTTTTTTAATAATAAAACTATTGAGAGTCATTCCGGGAATTATAAAGCTAAGAGAGTCATAGATCCCAAATTTAAAACAATTATTCTGAAGTGCAGATGGCCTGGAGTCTCCCAAGTACAGCTACCATCTGTAATGAGGGCATTCTTTTGGATAGTGTGCCCATTAACATGTGGGATCTGCACTAACTCTGGGTTGTTAGCATTGCAGTACACTTCAGTTATTATTATTTTTTTAAACAGAAGAGTGAGCTCTGGTGATTGGCCCCTAGACTTAGCATCTGAAAGTCTACCACACATGGTCTCCAGGAGCTACTGAAACTGGGTGTAATTTAATAATGATGAGGATAATACATTAAAATTTGCAGTCACTAAAATGTATTAGTGAGAGAATATGAGTCTAAATACTTCTGTCCTATGTATCTATTCTTTGCTTATGTCTGGGATCCCATTAACATATTGTTAAAGAAGTCTTGTATTTCAAAAGTTTTAGATTTACAGAACTATTTTAAATATAACACATAGAGCTCTTGTACACTCCCCACCCAGTTTTCTAGTTAGTAATAGATTCATTATGATGTACAACTGACTCATACTAATACCTGATTAATAACAAAAGTTCACACTTTATTTTGATTCTAGCAGATTTTTTAATGTCATTATTATGCTGCAAAATACCATATAGGAAATGTTTCCTTTATTAATCATGAATCTTATTGTGAGATGATCTCATTGTGTTTTATATTTGCATTTCTCTGATAGTGAGTGATGTACAGCATTTTTTTCACATCTCTATATGTTTGAGTGGGCTCTTGGCTTTTTGCTGTGAGTTGTGTGAGTTCCTTATATATTTTAGAGATTAATCTCTTGTCTGATGCATGTTGCACAAATATCTTCTCCCAGTCAGTGGATTATCATTTTCTTTTTAGTGCTTGTTTCACTGTACAGAAGCCTCTTTGATATAGTCTTAGTCTAGTTTTACTTTAGTATCTTTTGCCGTATGTCACTTCCTAAAGACATCTCTGTGGTTAACTCAATGGAGCATATTTCCTGTATTTTTCCCTACATATTGTATGACTTTAAGTCTTATATCCAAATCTTTGACTCATTCTAGATCACTTTTTGCATACAGGGTTAACTTCAATTTTATTTTTTTGCAGGTGGCTGTTCATATTCCCCAGCACCACTTGCTAAATAGATTTCCTTTTACTATTGAATGCTCGACTCCTTTGTCATAGATTAACTATCCATTTCAGTATGATTTCTTTTCTGCACTCTCCATTTTGATTCCCTAATCTGTATGCTTTGTTCCAGTACCACCCTATCTTGATGACAGGTTTCTGTAGTACAGTTTGTAGTTAAGTAGTCTCATTCTTCCTTTCTTTTTTCCTTTTGTCTGAGAATAGCTTTGGTTATTTGAGATCTTTTGTGGTTCCATGGAAACTTTAGTAGCATTTATTCAATTTCCTTGGAAAATATCCCTGGAATTTTTATAGAAGTTTCATTAAACCTGTATATTGCTTTGGGTACAATTGTCATTTTAAGTATCTTAATTCTTTCAATCCATAAGCATAAAGTATTCTTCCATTTATTTTGCCTTCTATTTCTTTTTTCAATGTCTTATAGTTATCAACTATGTCTTTCATTTCTTTTTTAAGTTTATTTCCAGGTATTATCTTTTAGAGGGCTTTTCTGAATGGAATGTGTTCCTTGAGTTCTCTTTTCCATAGTTCATTATTTTCATGTAGAAATGCTCCTGACTTTATTTATTGACTTTATATCCTGCCAGTTTGCTGTATTTATTTATTGTTTCAAACAGTTGCGGGTTTTTTTTTTTTTTTAGTGTAATTATTTAGAGATTTCTAGATTCCTCTAATGTCTTTTTCTTGATTTGGCCCAGATATCCAGAGCTATGTTGAATAATACTGGGGAGAATTTTAATCCTTGTCCTCTTTCAGATTTTAGGGGGAATACTTTGTTTTTATACATTGGGTATGATATTAGCCGTGGCATTGTCATATGTGACTTTTATTGTGTTAAGGTATGTGCATTCTCTTCCCACTAAGTGACATTTTCATCACGAGTGAGTGTTGAATCTCATAAACATTTTATGTATCTATATATCTCTCTATATATTGATATGATCACATGATTTTTGTTTTCCTCTTTGTTGATGTGGTAAATACCACTGATTTTCACCTTTTGAGCTATCCTTGAATCCATGGAATAAACCCCATTAGGTCTTGATGTATAATTCTTTTTACTGTGCTACTGAATTTGGTTGATCAAGATTTTGTTGAGGATATTTGCATCAATGTTCATCAATGATATCAGTCTGTATTTATTTATTTATTTATTGGTACTGCCCTTATAGTTTTTTGGAATCAAGGTAATGTGACCTTATAAAATATATTTGGGAGTAGTACCTTCTCTTTGATTTTGTGGAAGAGTTTAAGAGGATATGTATAAGATATATGAATGTTTGGTAGAATTTACTGGTGAAGCCATTATTCCTGGACTCCTGTTTTTTGAGACATGACTGCCTTAATTTTTAAACTTGTGATTGGTCTGTTAAGTTATCTATGTCTTGCTTGTTCAGTTTCGGAAGGTTGTAGGATTCTAGAAATCTGTTTCTTCAAGATAGGTAAACTTACTGACATGTAGGTATTCATAGTGGTCTCATGATCCTTTGGGTTTCTGCTATGACTGCTGTAATCTTTCCTTTTTCATTTATGATTTTGTATTTTTTTTTCTCTTTTTGATAGTTTATTTGAAGGTGTATCAATTATGCTTATTTTTTCGAAGAACCAGAGCTTTCTTTGTTGATATTCTGAAGTCTTTTTTATTTTGATTTAATTTTTTCCTGTTCTAATTTTTATTATTTTCTTTCTTTTATTGATTTTTGGTTTTACATATTTTTGAAAGAGTTTTCTAGATGAGGCACACACTTATTCAAGGTTCTCCATTAGGGCCCTTACTTAGTCCTAGTGTGATGCACACCCATGTCTAATTGGTTACCTCGTATCATGCTTGCTTAGGAGCCGTCAGAGGGAAACTTAAGATGAAAACTTTCCATTGACTCTTATGATGTTAGGAGACATCGAAGTCACCAGTACATGATTTACCGAACCTTCACAATTTGGATCCTCTTCTTTTCCAGAATTATATTTCTATATTCCTTCAAACTACAATGCTGCTAGATTTAAGTTTCTTAAATGACTTATTTTCTCTTATCAAGGTAAGTGATTTTATAGGCACAACATTTTTATTCTTTCACCTGTTTCCTTACATATATATGCACAAAGTAATGGGTATATAATTTAAATTTGTTTGTCAACAGATAGGTGACTTTTTTTAGCACTTGCCTGAGGGTCATGGTTTTGTTACCTATACAATAAAAAAATAACTAGACTTCCCATAAGCTTCAGTTTTCTGTGATTATTTCAAGAATTAATATCTAAAATTATTATCTAAATTTTGAGTAGTTGTGACATAAATGCCGAAGTTCTCTAATATACATTGTAACTAAGATTTGAGTCATTGTTTTCAAACAGAAATTATCTCCAAGTTATTACTTATTGAAGACGTCTCATATATACACTGTTATAAAGGTGTACATGGTGTGTGTGTGTGTGTGTGTGTGTGTGTGTGTGTGTACATAGTCTAGTAAATGTCCTCCAGATGGTCTGATGAGTAGAGGGATTCACTGCCTTTTTTTTCTTAGCATGAAAGCCTTGGGTGTCCCCATAGCTATGCATGAGGAAGCTATATCCCTGTGGCTATGTGTGAAGTTAAAAGCTTTATTCTTATTTTGTAAAAGTTTCTTTTAGCATAGCAACATTCAGAAATAAATCTAAAAGCCAAATAACTTTTAAGCTTGGAGTTCTGCTATGAAGATTACTTTCTTTGGTAAAAAGAATCCCAAATAGTGTCTGAAAACAGGTCTCCGTGGGCACATTTTATGATTTGAAAGACATTTTTTTCTTTTTCTTAAAAAAGCTGTTTAGAAGCCTAAATAACTGACTTCAGTGAAAGAGAAAAAGAGCTCAACAACTTTGGAAAGTAGGAAAAGTGTCTTAGTTACCTACCTCTTCTCTCTAACTCAGACGCTATAATGGCAGTCTCGCCATCGATGTTCAGATTCACCTGCCTTTTCAGCATATAACAGCAAACACGCTTAATATTACATTATGTCATGTTAATCTTATCCTTTTTTGGTTTCTTATTCCATAGTCATTCTGAATGTTTGGGGTTTTTTTCCCCCTTTACAAAATTTGGCACTTCTTATGTTTCATTTTAGATCTTGGATGCTCTCATCTGTCTTTTCTTTTATTAGTTTTTGCTTGGATTCCAAGAAACCTGAGACTATCTTTTTCTGTTTTCACACTGCAGCTTATCTGTGTCATAACCCCAATCATATCAATTCATGTGGGACATTGTACTCCTGTATGCACAACCCAGAGACAGAGATGAGTTAAGTACACATGGAGTAAACATTGGTCAATGGAGAATAATAAATAACAAATGATCAACTCTTCTTCCACTCTCTACAAAGGCCAGTTTTACTTACATATTCGTAGACATGATATAGGAATATTATCCCCTGTCTAGGATATTTTTCATCCTCAAATCATTCATTACTTGCTCAGGAAAAAAAGTGCTATGATACCTAATTTGACAATGGATTTCGCCACTTAATTTTCTGTTCTGTTCTGTACCGGTTCCTCTAACTGCTGTGTCACAGATTTTTTTCTTCCAGATATTTGTTGAATTATGTGTCTTCACCAGAAAACATTTATTTATACTTTTTTTATTATAGGTGTTACCAAGTAATTCTTTTTAGCTTACTCGATGTTAATAAATAGGGGGTAAATAGTCTGCATCTGTCTGGATGTTTTCTAAATGATTTATTCATGTGTTTGTTAGATACTGGAAAATTTGATATTTATCATATCCCTCATTTTTCATTTCACTAAAAATTGAAAAGAAATGACAATCAAGGAAGAGTTTATTCCAATTATATTTAGCACCTTCCTTTATATTTTCCATGTAAACATCGATAAGAAGGCAACCATATATGAAACACTGAAGCATTCAAAGTGCAAAAAGTAGTATGAACAATAAAAAATTTGTTATTTCAGAGAAAGTGTATACTGATTTTTACTGAGATGTTTGGAAAAGCTTATATATGAGGAGTGGCAGGGTATAATTTATTGATATTGTGGAATTAAACCCAAGAACACCAAAGTAGCAATCAACATGTGATACCTCTGTAATACTGCACATCAGTACATAGAAAACATATACTATGATAAAAACAACAAGGCACTTCAAATATGACTATACCAGTGAGGATAGCTCAGTGGATTCTCCAGTCCTTACCTGTGGTAAATTTACTAACCAAGCAACAAGATAAATAATATTTTAAATAGTGAAATACTAATTTCACTAACTATAAAGAGTCTGACATTTGCCTGTTATTATATTATTCAATATTTTAGGTTCTATTAAAATGTAATATACAATACAATTATTTTAGAATACAAAAAAATTATTCACAAAAGTATCATTAAAATACTTGTATTTTTTTTTTGATGTCTTGATCACATTCCAAAATAAAGGTCAAAGACTAAAGTAAATGTTATTTTGATTAATATATAATGGACACATATATTTACATACACTGAAAATAAATTGTTGCTTGTTTTCTTCCAAAAATAAATTTCTGGAAATTAATATTGTAAGAATAAAATAAAATCCTAAGAAAGGCATGGAGAAAGGTTTATTTCATTGGAAGATATTGTGGTCAGTTGGATAGAATCCAATATAAATATACATATTTAGAGTAGTTCTGAGTTTTTTAAATTTTTCAAGTAATTTTGAAAGCTTATATAAAATTCTTACCTATTCATTGCTGTAATAATAATAAATGGAAATAAATATAAGGATAGTCACACTGTGGCAGGCACAGGTGGTGACTGTGCATCAGTTGATTCCAGTTCTTTTCCACTGATTTCCATTCACTCTCCAGATTTAAAATGTCAGACATCTTCTACCTTCGCATGCTCAGAGGTTATCATAGGAGCTAAATGTGCCCAGTGAGACAGAGTAATATTTGGAGGTTTTTTTACAAGGCATTTCCTGTTTGATGAAATATTTGCTTATGAGTAACACTTGCAAGATTCTCTCATAATAACAAGATAATAAAAAATAAAAGATATGACCAGTAGATAAGATCGCTCTCATTTCTTCCTTCTGCCCACTTTATTCTCCATTGAGCTGAGGTTAAAATGAGCACCTGAAGTGGAGAATTATAACCATCTTGCAAATGTGACGTGATAAGACTTCTGATAAGAGTTCAATATATCAAAGATGTGAAGTAGAAAAATGTAATAGATTAGAGTTTTGAATAGTGTTGTGGAGTCTACAAACCATTATTTAGACTTATGAATCATCATTAAGAATAGATTTTCATGTGTTTTTAACTCCTGCTATTTGAGTCTTCGGTTACTAAATTGATACTAATTCAACCAATATTTATGACATATTAATTAAATCATAGAAACTGTGTCTATATGAAACTGAAAGGTTGTTAAAAAAGTGGAAGAAAAATATTGATGTGTTCATGAAACTGAACCTGCTGTAGAAAAAAAGATCATTGATAATTGATTGAGAGTCCGTCATTAAAATAATATGACATAAAGATACACTTCCAGCTAAAATGGAGTAACTGTAATTGAATTTGCCATTCTGCCTGGAGTAATTAAAAGTCATCATAAATAGATGAAATGATAGTTTTCAGGCATTGGACAGGACATGGTAGTCATCTCTAAAAGAATGAAATAAAGCCAGAAAAATAAAACTTGTTCTCACCAAGGCTTTTGTATAAATATTAATAGCAGCTTTATTGTGGAAGCAAACTGGAAAGAAAAATGTTTCTTCATCAGGTGAACAAATAAACAATATGTGGTATATCTGTACAATGGACTACTAGTTAGCAATAAAAATGAATTGCTAATTATTGGAATACTTAGCAGCCTAGATGAATATGGAAATAATAAGACTCAGTAAAAGAAGCCAGACCAAAGAACAGTTTGTACCAGCATGCCATATGATCTCATTCACATATTTCCTGGAAATGCAAACTAATAAACATTAAATTTTGATAGTGATGAATACATTCTTTATTTCAGTTGTGATTATAGTGTCCTGTGTGTGTGTGTGTGTGTGTGTGTGTTTGCAAAATACAGTGGAAATGATGAACTCAATGAAGATTAAATTGACTTTTTTGAGGTCTATATTTTTAACAAAACAGTCACTGTTTACACAATTTATTCAAACCCTTGTTGGCTTCCAAGCATTTAATTTTCTGGTCCAATTATGCTAGTGAAAACATGTAAATCTTGAAACAAAAAAACATGCAAACATTTCTGGCATTAATGGCATTTTCCAGATAATATATATACAGAACAGCTCTTTTTAATTTGAATCTTTTCCAAGAGTGACATATAATTTTGAAAAAATATTATAAAAGTGCAATTAAATTAACTATAAGAACTCAACACATAAGTTTCCACATTTGATATTTGTGTTTAACTTCATGGTTTATGTTTATAATACAGCTCTGCTTTAGTTCATTAACATAGAATAAATGAAATTTTAAAGGAACAGATTTATATTTGTTTTCCAAAAGAAGCCAAATGCAATCTGCCAATTTGTTTTGTAAATAGGACATACTCACATCTTGTACATATTCCATATTCATATTCCTTTTAAAACATTTTACAGATGGTGGGCTACCTACATATAGTTTATTGAGAAACATTTAATTATTTTTACATGATACCCTCATTTTGCATCCATCTTGATTCTGTGTGCATATTTGTGAGTCTCTGACAAGTTGCACAAGAGATGGGCATAGTTTCTTTCCTTGGTAATTGGATTTTTATTAATTTTCTGAGATCATAAAGTCATGTGTTGACTACATTGTATATCTGACTGAAATAATCATGCTTTTCATTCGATTTCTTTAAATAGGTTTTCTAACATAGTTATATATCATTGTCTTTCTTCCTAATTTATATGAAGTAAATAGTAGTTAATCTGACTAAGTAATATGGATCATGTTTACAAATAAGCGTGCTTTAAATATTTTCCCAAATAGAATTTATGCAGCTGTTAGTCTTTAAAATCTCTTCACTGCATTATATGTTATGCTTGTCATTTGGCTTAAATGAAATAGGTATCTACACCATAACTACGACTACCATCTCTGATTTTATAACTACTCTGCTCATTTAAGAAATTAAAAGGAGATATCAAATATTAAATTGATCCTTTCTATATCTGCTAAGCATATATTTAAATATAATGAAATATATCTATACTACATGTATTTTGTAAGCAATACTTTTTATTATTGCAGTTGGACTTTTCTGTATCTATAACATTTAAAGAAAATATTGCCTTATAATGAGTCTCTCAGATCAGAAACAATATACAATCTATCTGATTTGATTTACTGGTCAGATTACCTCCACATAAACAGTGAAAATTTAATGGATAGAAATACTTTTATTTCCCGTGTATATATATAAATCACAAGCATCAGCAATTTTTATAAATGCTTTGATATTCTATATATAAATGACTAAGAAAGGAAAGGGAAATGTATTTATTATAGAGCTATAGTTAATTCTCAGAATAGCCTAGATAATCTACTGATTTATTGTACTATCCTGCCCAGATGCTTAATTAGCACAAATAAATGAGTCTTCTTTTACAACATTATGTGGAAGCAATCTTAACATCTAGTTATATTTATAGATGGCATATTTTAATAGAAATGTCAGTTAATTGAAATGGAAAAACACCTTTTGGGGTCTCATTTTAGGTTAACCAATGTGACTTTCAGTTAATCTAAAATATTCTAAAATAATTTTATTTCTGCAAATATTGAAAATACATTAGAAAATAAAATACAGAAGTCACTACAACTTATATGCAGATATGTAAGTTACAAGATGCAAAGTAAATACTTTATACAAGATACTCATTTTAAATACTTGGGTCACAAACAGTAAATCTAAGATAGAAGAAGAATCTACAGACATCATTCACAAGACTAGATGACAAGGTATGTCCAAAAAGTCCAGACTGAGACTGGGTAAGGCCCAAACCAAGACAGGGGTGGAGGAAGGAGATGAGGATCTCCCTCACCAGGTTTGAGCATGTGTGGAGGTGATACAGAAAAGACAAAAGGTTGTTCAGAAGTCCAATAAGTCACAGACCCCATGATCATCAACAAGCATCTTCTTCTAAAGGAGAAGATCTCACTCTTAAAATTTTCAGAAGAGTGAGAAAAACTGATGAGACTGGAAGAAATTCCAGTAACTCCATTTTGTGAGTTAGTATAAAACAAGCAAGCAAATAAAGCCAGGGCCTTCACAGATGTCTGATATATAGACCAGCAGTTTGTTGGATAATCAAGGACCTTCGAAATACCAAGTGAAAAATTCATTTATTCAAAAGAAAATAGACTTTCTGAAGGGTGGAAGTAGTTAACTGCTGGTGGTCTGTCTAAATTTAGCAGATTAGGAACTCTTGGAATACAGATGCGAGTAGAATTAAATTATGGTAAGAGGCATCTAGAGGAGGGAAATCTCAGAGTTGTCATACTGGTTACACAGAGTGACCATATTTTAAAAATGTATACTTTTAAAGAAATTAAATTTAGGTGGCCCTAAATTCACTGAGCTCTTTTCCCCTCATTGTACACAAAGAAACTTCCATCTAAACATACAAGAAAACATCTCATATAAATGTGTAGGACAGAAAAAGACAAAAACCTTACAGTACCAAATATTATAGATGATTCAAATTATTACCTATGATACCATGAGGATACACAAAAAGCATATGTCCTTTATAGCTTAATGTTTTAAATAATCAAAACCACCTACTACCCAACTCCTTATTTCGAAACATCATTATATATTTGAAAAGATCCCTATTTCCTTGGAATTGAAAGATTAAAACTGGGAATGATATGACTGAAAAATTACTTTGTGCCAGAAAGTAAGGAAGTACTTAAAGAATAAGGAGGATTTGTCAAAAAGAATGTGGAAGCCAAACTGAGGAGTCCCTACTGGCCAAAGCTGAGATGAAGCAAATTGTGATATATGTTTAAAATGAAGTTTATAGTCATATGAATAAATATGTGATTAAATAATTAGGGATAAGATTAATTCCTTCCTTAGAGTAGAATGTCAACTCATATATGCAGGAGTTAGAATTTGGAATAAAAACCACCATTTGGCAATTATGTAGTCACATTTGATGCAGACAAGAATCTTCAATGCCTGAGGAAAATTAGTGGTGAGTGACAGATGATTTACATTAACCCGGAGTATCTCTTTACAGGATGCTTATTTATTGCAAAGGTAATATTAGACACCGTAAGCGGAAAAATCTGTCTGAATTCAACTTAACAAAGTTATTCAAGTTAACATTACCAGGGATGAGACATCAACATCATCAACTGTTTGTATGCTATTTTGAGCAGATTATTCTGTTAGTTGGAGCATCCCTCCTAAAAATGTATAGCCTCAATCTGATCATGAGAAAACATCAGACAAGCATATTTAGGAGCATTCTGCAAAGTCATATAGGTCTGAATTCTTGATAAATGCCAGTCTCAAGAAAGACAAAACAAGGCTCAGGAACTATTTCAGAAAAAAAGACATTAAGAAGCATGTAATCCCAGATAGAATTCTAAACCAGAAAAGAGATTTTTTTAAAAAAATGCTCTGAAACAAATTAATAGTCTGATGATTTTAAACATAAACAATAACAGTGAAATAGACAGCACTAGTAAATCAATTTCAATTTCTGAATTTTAATCAGTTTACTGTGTTTATGTATGAGAATGTTCTTAATATGTAGCAAACATTTGGACTCTACTTTTTAACATGGGATAGTAAGTTTCTAAAAGTATAAGTGAAATATTATGGTGGTCCATTTTGGAAATACAATATGCTACAGGTATCAATTCTGAATTCATTTTTATTTTTCATGGAGATTTTTATCGCTGCATAATCATTTATTGAAAAGTTCACTGTTTCCATCCATCCAGAAGCACCAAAGCCAGATCAGTCATATTAGATTCCCAGATATATTTTTTAAATGAAATGTGCTGCAGAAATGAAGGCAGGCAGGCAGGCAGGAAGAGAGAGGGAGAGGAAGACGGGCTTTTTTAATTAAATTTAGTTGTTCATCTTGATTGTCCTACCCACCCCAACCCCTCCTCCGATCATCGGACACAGACTCAGATCCTTGGCATGTTTGTGAGCTATGCCCACCCACTGCTCTACCAGGGCACACTCTGGATTATTTTTTATTCCAATAGTCTGCTTGCTTATTCCTACACAAATACTATCATATTTTATTTTACTTTTAAACTTGATACCTTGAATGGAGGTATCCATGTACCACCCATTCTTTCTCTCTCTCTCTCTCTTTCTCTCTCTCTCTCTCATTGAGGAAATCCTTGGCTTTCCTTGCTCTTGGTCTTATATAAGTATTCATATATGTAAATAGATATTATAGTTATTGTTAGAGGTCACAGTGAGATTTTCCATCTCCATGGTGGGACACAGTGATATTTTTTATTGGAAGCATATTAAATCTAAAAGTCTCTTTGGGGAGAAATAATATCTTTAAATATTGAGTTTTATTGTTCATGTACATAGTATGTCTACATACTTAAGATTTAGGATCTTTTAATAAAGTTTAAAAATATTTCCATATTGGTCTTATATTTTTGAAGTATTATTCACTTGAAGAAGTTTTGTAAATGTAAAGGAATGTGTTTTTAAGGTGACTTCCCAGAAAAAAATTATCGCTATCCTTCTGAAAGAGCTTCCAGAAGAACATTACATTTAAAAACCCCTTATTGGAAGATAAGATTTACAGGAATCTGTATTATTAGATGATCATTGTTAAAGTAGATATTTTTAAAGTTCAATTAAAAATCACTGGATAATTCCGTGGGGGCTATTTGCCTTCCCAGAATAGGGCAAATGGAATCTAACAGAAAATTCATCAGACATTTTATTTGGAGCAAGAACTACTCAGAAAAGCCTGTGGTTTATTTCAGATAATCCAAGATAGAGGCATGTTTTTTTCCTGGAGAATCCTTCAAAATCTTTCTTGCTAAAGAGAAAGTCTGTTGTGTGGTTTATGCTAAGCTAATTAAAGTTTGCTTGCTCATATTTGCTCTTTTCTGACAAAACACAATGATTTAGATGTGCAAAGTGCATTAAAATTCACTTCTGGCTGAAGTTTTTCATTATTTGTGTATTTATTCATTATGTCAGTATCTTTCATTATTTGACTCCATAATATTTATGGGGGTAACTATATGATGTAGTTAGATGATTCAGTTTTTAAAGAAAAAAAGAATAAATCACTCAAGATATTTTCCCTTATGGGGATAGTTGTCAGAATTCAGCAGCATGCAAAATTTCACTTTGAGAAAAAATAACTTGGAAGTTTTAAAAATGGAAACCATGCTTACTACCCAATGAATCTTTAAGGAAAAATAAGAGGATACATCTCATATTTAAACTCAGAATGAAACAATTAACATGGAGCACAATTCAGCTGGTGTGAAACTCAAGAAGGTATGAAGAGACCTGACATGATACTTGGACAGATTTGTAGAATTCTAACTTCAGTCTATGGAGAAAAATCAAATCATATTTTAGATATTACTGCTAGTATATCCTATGATCTCTCTTTAGAAAACCTGATACTGATTTATCTTGTCCACAAAAGCTAAACAAGTGGGTAAACAAATATTACAGAAAGTGGTTTGCTAACTGTTTTACTCTGGATTGTACAAATTCAGTAACAGTAAAATAGTTCACCTTGCTACACATAAAAGTTAATAAACTATACCTATAACCATGATTATATTGTAATGCCACATCCAACGGAGAATTTTGTGTACTCAACTATAACAAGTCTGTTCCTGGACAGAGTTGAATGGCGTTTTAGTTAGAATGGAATGTTTTAACAAAATGCCATCAACTAAATGGCTTAATTAATAGATACTTATGTCTCTCAGTCTGGAGAATAGAAATGAAAGAACACAGTGTCAGCAGATTAAGTCTAATGAGAATTATTTTCCTAGCTTACAGATAGTCATGTTCTCCTTGTGTCCTCAATGATGTTTTCTTCATTAATGCAACAGAAGAAGAGCTATGGAATCTCTTTTCTTTAAAGACATGAATCCCGTTGTGGGTACTCCAACTTCTTGATAATGAGATATGAACTGAATTACTCTGAAAGGCCCCACTTACTAACAGTATTCCATTTAGGGTTTGTCTTCGAACTATGAACTTGATGAGGTCAGAGACTTTTTTTTCAGTAACAAATAGTCTTCTTCCAAACTCATGTCCACCATGAACTAAATTCTAGGACCTTATTTAGCAAGAGTCATTTTCCTTACTTGTAACAAGTAATAAGCATTCCCTATTTAAAAAACCAGTCTGTCTTTTGACTGATGCTCACCAAAGACATAGACCCATTATATTCAAAAGCTCTACTTTTATTTACACATCTTTAAATATCTTTGAGATTTGAGTTTCATCGTATTCATATTTCATAACCAACACTACTCTAAATGGTATTAAGAAATTATAGGCCAAGTGAAGCAGGGTGTGTGACCCTAAAACTAACTCTACATTCCTTACAACCCTCTCCCAAGGGCAGGTGCCATTAATAATATCTCTCCAGGTACCAAGCCACTGAGTAACATTTCCTGAGCAGACCACCTAGGGGGACATCAGGTTTCTGTACTCCAGCCCGCATGATCTTTCCTAGAACGCCAAACTCTCTGTTCTAATCTAAGTTTTGGAATTAATGATTAAGCAGTCCTGTCATAATCTCTTCCTATATAACCACTACACTGTTCACTGCCATTTGGGTGGTATCTTGCTCTACTCCAGCTGCTTCTCGGGTTCCTAAGTAAATGAATGCCTCCCCCTGACCGGCCTCCTAGTGACTTCTCTGGGATTGGAAAGCATTATGCCCAGACTGCGACAATACATAGGAAAAGATCCACTAGGTAACACATTAACAGAAGTCAGATTGTAAGAATTTCTTCTATTTACAGACTTAATACTATTCTCAAACAGGAAATAGAACACCAATTTTGGTTACTGGGATAATGAAGGCTGGGTGTTACTAACCTTTACTGAGCAACCAGGAAAGCGAGGTGCCTTGTAATAACACGTCCATTATAACAAAGAAGTGTCTTCTGTTCTCCTATAAACATCTTAAGGCATTGATTTTCAGACATCACCATGTTTATATATCACCTGAAGATCTTGTTAAATTGCAAATTCTGACCAGCTCTCAGGTGATACTTAGGTTTCTAGTCACAGAATACATTTTAAGTTACAAGTCCTAGGGATTATTAACAATCTGAAAACTATTTCTAAATTGTTGAACCAAGAAACTAGTTCTGTTTTATATGTAAATGCAAACTGTTTTGGCACTATAGTTATATACTCTGAATTTTCTAGGAATGCAAATACCTGACAAATGAAAGAGAGATTGTTCTGTGTTCAGACTGCACCAAAGATTGTCTCATTTTGGAAAAATTACATCACCAACAGCAATGCTGCTGCCTATGTTTTTAGTAAAATGTACTGTTAGTTTGGATGGTAACTGCTACACAATAGTAAGTTTTCATATAAGTACAAGCATTTGATTACTTGTATAGGACTAATTGCTGATCATGCTGACAAATTTGCATATTAAATTTAATCACCTTCTAAGAAATGCCTTATATTTTATTTTATATTATATTTATGTTATTATATTGATTTTTAGAATTACGTATATATTATTTCACAATAGAAAATTGAGTATCAAGTATTTTTACTAACAATTAGGGCATCTCATTATACACTGAAAATCTATCTCAAGCAGAGGATTTTTGTTTCTTCTTTCTAATTCTTCAAATAACTGGATTTAAAATAAAATGAATTTATAGATCATGGTGTTTAATCATACAATGTGGAAAACTTCTACCAGGTATTAACAAAGAACCCCTTTGAAATCTCCACCAGTTGGAAATAGATTGCCCTAGACTTACTGAAAACCAGTACCATTAGCATTATCAGGGATTTTTTTTTCAGTCTCAGGTACCACCCACTTCTGTTGTGTGATAATCTACATTTTATCATTTTACTAAGATCTACAGGAAGTTTGTAAGCACTTTAACTTTTTTATTTTTTATTTTTTAAGGAACCCTGCAGGCAGGAATGCAAATGAGCCAGCAGGCAGGAAGAGAGAGGGGAAGGAAACATTATTTTATTTAGGTGTTCATTGTTCTTGTTCCCACTGGCACTGGGGTGCAAACCCAGGACCTTGGGATGTATGTGAACTGCACCCAGCTGCTCTTCTGCCAGGGTGCATCTGCACTTTAGCTTGTGAGAAGTTCTATCCTACCCTGAATACCTGAAGCTCAAGCCACCTACTCTCCCACTGCTCACGGCAAAGCCTGTTGCCCTGTGTTTTGTGTACTCAAGTGTACGATGGAGAAAACTTAAGGAAGTTGCAACTAGGTATCTTGGCAGGTTACTGTAGCACATTCTTTTCCTAAATGTAGGAGTCTTACGGCATGGACATTCTTCCTTGGGGCTTATTGGAGATCAGTGTTTCTGTAAGGGAGTGAATTACAAAGAGTAAGGGCATTAAAGGGAGTGGCAGGCAGGATCATCAGGGAGTCTAGAGGATGACATCAGAGTACAGTGCTGGAGACTAGCAGATGATGCTTCCCTCTTCCAAACGACCTGGCTTGCTCTTTGCTCTCACATCTCCAAGTAATAGCAGGACACGGAGGTTTAGAACAGACCAAGAACCATGTCTCCATTCCTTCTTGCTGGAAGCCTTTCTCTCTTAAATTAACACCTTTTCTTCGACTTAAAAGTTTGAAAGATAAGGTTTGAGTACATCTGTTCTGTTTCCACTTCCCATCTCTAACTCCCAAAAGATGACTAGTAACTAACCCTGTATTACTGTGTTTAAAGACTGATCACTAACCACAAAGGGTCTTCAGTGAAAGTAGGAATTCCTTTCTTATCCTGTCCTTGTCCTTGAAGAAAATCAATCTAGCATCTCAGACACAGAAATTTCTCATCACACTAAACGATGGAAAGTCTTATCTTACACAAAATACTTGTGGATAATACAAAACAAGAAAAAAAAAACTCACTAACTTCAGTGATACTTTTCTGTCTAATTTTATACATGGCGCAAACACGTTATAAGGGGTGAAAATATGGGGAAAAGGCTACTATGCTAGATAGCTAAAGGTGATTTTCTCACCTGATCCTGGCGAAGAATATGGGAGAATGTGATCTCTAGTTGAGTTAATCTGCTGTAGTTAAAAATAGGAGAAAGTCCAGAAAAAAAGTAATAGGTACTTGCTGCAAAATTTGAGGTTATTGATGGATTTAGTACCAGACTAGAAACAAGAATTCCTAACACTCCATCAAACATTCTTTCTGAAATTTAAACTTAATGTGCTTAGTGGACCCTGGTAGAGGAGGAGTTGGGCAGAGTCCACATACATCCAGGTTCAAGTCCCAGGTCTGGCAGAAGCAACAAAGATGAACGAAATAAAAATGAATAAAGTGCTTATTCTTTCTCTCTCTTCCTGCCTGCCTGCCTTCCCCTCTAGCTGTACCTTTCCTTAGGACAAAAAAAAAGCTCAATGTATTTATATCAACTTCAAAGTCAATGTGACATCTTAGTAGGCCCTACAGAGGAGTGAGGAAAAGCTAATGGAAAAGATGATATTATTCGTTGGACCTTTTCCATTTCCTAAATTCATTTAATAAAAGATTTCCATCACTACTGGGGTATGTTGGCTTGTTTGTTTTAATTTTATTTCCTGTTTTACTTCGCTAACCTACATTTCTTCTATTTCAAACCTTAGAAATAATGAGGGTGTAGTTATAATTCTAAGTCATCATTTAACTCACATTTTGCTCAAAATGTATTTGCACTGGTAGTTCACAGCTGCTAGTCAGACACAGCTCTCACATCTCACTCTAACACATGTTGTGTTCTGACTACACATCTGGCATATACTTGTACAGACGGGCCAGCTGCCACTTCCGGTCATCCAGAATCATGCAACTAGTAGTTAAATCACAGATGATTAAATAACCATGCTACAACTGTCAAAGTTCTGGAATCAGTCATTATGAACAAATATAAAAGGGAGAGTACATAGTCTCTTTGAAGCAGCATTTTATAGTCTCAGACAACTTAGAAGGATTTTTCTTCAGTATTTCTTCATGTGCTGTATGGAGGGGTCCGTATTCATTACCCATCTATCCATCAAGATGATCCTCCATGGCCAGTAACAATCCACTAAAACATACTGCTTTTTAAAAAGATATTTATTTTTCTTGGAATCTTTTTGATTTGACCTGTCTAATCAACCCCAGTTGATGTGTTTAGGTGAGTGTCACTTAAGTCCTAAACACTCAAAGACATAGCCAGAAATTCAGCCATATTCAAAGGTAGGCAGCCATGTATGTCCTTGACAGAGCACATAAATACTTTGTCAGAACAGTCGGAGTCTTTCACTCATCTACCAGGTTCACCCCTGTGTGTATTAGCCTGTTTGTCCTTGGAATACCATTTTTTATCCTCTTGTAGACAAGACCAATAATTCATGAGAGAGCTGGGAATATAAAACAGCCCACACTATTCCCAGCAGAACATTCTTGCCACAGATTATATTGACTCCTTATACACATTAGCCATTTCACTTGCACACTGAAACAGATCAGTATTTTTGATTGAGTTTGACATTTTGAAATTTAACTACAATAGCTTACCCTATAAACAGGAAGTGACTGTAAAACAGATGTTCTTATTTAGAGAACATGTTACCAAAAGAGCAAAACACTAAATTTGTCCTTGCTGTAATTGTGTCATTTAAACTAAGAGGAAAAAGTCAGAGTCCTAAGACTGAAGAAACCCTGATAGGAAAATTATGCCATCATTCAATGTTATAAGATGTCACCTGAAGAAAGAATGTGATTTAAGGTTCAACACTGTTCTCATGCGATATGAATATCAATTTCCAAATTCTGGTACACAATTACTGAGTGAAAATCTTCCAGTATATGTGGAAGTAAAAATTTGTGGATGATTTTTAATAAATTAGGAAAAGAATTATTCTAAACTCTGGAAACCAATGAATATGTTTTTAAACACTGTGAAAATTTATTCTGTGTATTCACTAATCATAGTCTTTTGCCTATGAATGTTAAGCAAATGATCTCTTGTTTAAAAAGACAACTTTGACATGAAGACAATTCTGATAAAAAAGCATCAGTTTATGATGAAAGTTCACATTGAATGGATGTTAAGAACTATTAAAAGTGTTTGCATGGGTTTTTAGAAGGATATTCAGGCACTTTGGTTTGTGATAATATTTATGACTACTCTATGATGCCTTCCAGAATAATCCACCTCATCCACAACCTCTCATGATAAGACCAAAGACCACATCTGTGACTAAAAAATTGATTCACTTGCTGACAAATGATAGGACCATAGTGGACAAGTGACCTATTATGGGTTAATTATTTGGAAAAAATGCTTTGAAATATTTAATTAGTTCATGTCAGAAGTCAAATAGAATATATGATATATTTTAAGTATTTTTATTTCTACTTATTTAAGATCAGACATAAGTGCTTCTTTAGAGAAGTCATAATGACACAGGACTAATTGAAGTTGAGATCAGATAGTGGTAATCTATTGAGAAATGAAAAGTAATAAAATGCTTAAGAAGAGTCTGAGATAAAAGATCCTGTAACTCTAGTGAAGAAAATATAGATTCATTTTTTGCTGAACAAGTCTCAGTGTGATCTGTCTGTACTTACTTTCCAATTCTTAAGTGATGTGGCATCTGATATTTTCTTTCTTGTCAAAAAGGACAAAAACATAAAAATTTGCTCCATTATTTAAGTCTGCTTGACTAGGATAGTTTAGTATTCCTTGTGTAATAACTATACTATTTCTCCAAATGCTTTCAAATTCAAATATGCCAACTTAAAACTGTTATTTCTGGAAGTTAATTTTTACCTTTGTACCTGCTGTAAGACAGAGAATTTAATCAAGACACTTTTGAGCTTTCAGCTAGTCTTCACAGGATACATAAATTAATAATACTCTAGCTTAGAAACTCTATTTTATGGATTTCCTGTTATTCTTGACATTAGTATCCTGGAGAGAAGCACAGTCCTACTGTGGTGGCCTCTGAAGGAATCTGCTTGTGAAATGGACATGTGACAGGCTGTTAAATGAACCAGAGATTCATCCTGATCCTGAGTAAGATGATTCTGGGACAGTATCTTTCACTAACTTTTTAATCACATTAGAGGAGAGCATCTCACAGTGGTCCATACCAGTGATTCATTCTAATTTTCTGGGTGTAAACTCTGATTTCCCCAGTGTATTTGGCAACATATTTCATCTACTCTGATGTAGTGACATCATGCCATGTTTCTGTGATGTGTGACTCTTCAAATCATGGGATGATGAAATAGAATTCAATTATTTCAGCTTCAGTATTTCAAGAGAAATAAATCGACTTTCAGACACTTGAGAAACATAGAATTCATAAAGACAGGGATTATCCAGACCACTTGTAATATCTATCTGTACCATAACTTACTTGGCTATTTACATCGGAAGATGAAATAGAATTCAGTATGGTTTTGCACTCAAAATTCTCTTCTCTCAGATAATCTTTAAAATTCAGGGATATCCTCTAATAATAGTTTCTAGTATTAGAATGAGGTCTGTGATCCAAGAAGCTTGTTTTTAAATTTCCTGTATAAAGAAATATCAGAACAACCATTAAGTGTCAGTTAAATAATTGGAAAGATAAAGAGCATCATGCAGCAGACATTGAGCTGTGTACAATTAGCTAAGCAATATGTAAGATCTGATTTTCGTAAAGGAATGTATGTATGCAGTCCCAATGACCAATCATCCTATCTGTGGCACTAGGTAGAGAAGGAGAGGGGTTTTTTTTGTGGGGGGAGGGGTGGCAGTGGGGGTAACATTGAAAATAAGATAGAGTAGGATAGTAAGAGGAGACTAGAAACAGCCATAGTTGCCAGTTATGTTGGGATAATCTTTCTAAGAATAAATGTGACCAGGAATTTTGGTTGTTTTTTGAACTTACCTATTTCCAAAGATTTCAATAATCTTACTATGCTCACAATGGATAGTGATAACCATTTTGTGAAATAGGGCAAAGAAATACAGAAATATCTTACTTGGTTTTCTGCTCCTATCTTCAGGAAATACATTGTCTGCACATGTCCCATTATTTTTCACTACATCTCACTTGTTCACCTCTTTACCTCCTATAGACATTTTAGGTTTCAAGATTATTTGAGGAAGCTTATGATCAATAGTTCAAGACAAGTAATTTCCATGTATTAGGAAGGGGAAATGGATGAAATATAAAATGTGTGTATTACACCTTTGTACTACTTTATTGGACTGATTGTTAGTAATAAGTATATACCCTAAGCACAGTAATGGACTTAGAAGGATCAGGAGACTCTACCTATAATTTATCTCATTAAAGATGCATGATTTATATATTGCTTGTATCTAAAAGCATTCAAGAAATTTGATACCTCTCAGCTAGAAGAAGCACAAGCATTATTAAAATTAGAAAATGTGACTGTAGTGTTAAGCTAACAATTTATTGTTATGATTATTAGTCTTTATTGAAAGTAGATGTCTATATTCAAGGTTAAATATGCTATATCCCTAAAATGCTACAGATATAAGCAATAGAATAGTAAGGCATCCTGTGACAAAGGATGTTATAGAAAAAAGTCATCTGCATTACAAAATAATGCACATATATTTTGTTAATATACTAATAATATGATACAGTATTGGATATTTAAATGTTAATTCATAACATTTTAATTTTAAAGAAGATTTACTTCACAGACTGAAAATATTTTAAGTCATAAGAATAAAATTTATTGTAATTTTTTTTAAATGTCAAGGGAATTTTTCAGATGTAACATAATAAACCCTTTGAAAATCATGTTTTGAAAGATCAAGTCCCCAGCATATGATTCAAGTTTTGTCATCATTTTGGTAGTGCACTTTTTTTTTTAAAGAAACTGAAAGTTCTAGAAGCTGCTGAGAGAATTTTAACAAGATTTTGTTGTGTAGTCCCTAATCCAACAATGCTGAACCAATTGCAACAGTGGTGAATTGCTGCTGTTGCTTTTTGTAGAGACAGGAAAGAAACTGAATGAATTCAGGAATAAAATAGCCTGAACCTTTTATTGTTCACATTAAATTCCTTTTAATGCACAATTCAGAGCTGATATAATTACAACATACAAATTAGGAAAGAAATGCTGCAGCCTGGTAACTCCAGGCAAAGCCCCAAATCTGGTCAAGGTAAAGTGGATTTAATAAATTCCATGCTACTTACAAGTTTCAAATCTTTAAAAATCTGTATGAACTTACTTCTGTGTATTATCTGGCCTTTCTTGTATTTACTTTGGAAGGAGTGGATAATATGCTAACTTCTTTCCCAATTTCATTCTCTGGCTTCTTTGCATTTATGTTCCCCAGAGGCCTTTTGGAAAAGATGCTGGGACGTATTTCCATAGAATCATAGATACTGTTTAGAAAAGTCTATCTTTTTTTTTTTTTTTTTTGTCTTTACTCTCTTTAAAGAAATCTTTTCAACCCTTCTCTCTTTTTTCCAGCTAGATCTTTTGAACCCCTCATTTTTTTTGTTGTTTTGTTTTTTGGGATTTCTTTGTTGTTGTTTTCCATAAAATCCTATCAAAGAGCAACAGGTCTCAAAGATAGTTCTATATCAGGGAGACTGGCTCCAAATACAAGTTCCCTTTTTTGATATCATGATGGTCATAATCCCAAATAAACTATACTATTTATCAAAGCTAGTATCCATATGATACTTGCTGGCATTTATCTACTAGGTAAGAAGATAGTTCACATTTTCCTGTAAACATCAAAGTGAGTATGCAGTTCAGTCGACACACCAAACATTTAAAAACGTACATCAAAGACTTGTCCCTGAGGAAACAACCAAACAGCCACCATCATTACAGTAATAATAGAAACAGAAAAATACAATAATTGGAAAAAATGTGAACAGATAAAGAGGTCGATAGATATATGAATGGATAGATGTAGACGAAGGTACACAAACTTATGCATGCATTCAATTTTCCAACCATGTATAGTCTATCATATACTTGCCCACAAATTTTAGGAAACTTAGTACTGATTTTTTTTTCCTTACATTTTCTTTTAGGTTCAGTTTTATTAGAGAAATCATTATCGTCTTTAATGATAGCAAAGTCAATGTCTATGCCATTCTACAAAATACTTTGGTTTGAATAACCATATCAAAAATAACATGGCATACTACCAATAGGTAATGTAGATATTAATAATATATAATAAAAATAAATAATAATAATTAATGAAGATTTGTCTTGGAACGCAATAGAGGAATTTTTTTTTCTCACTAAAGAAATGATTTCGCTTTAAACTCTTTCCTAAATCAAATCAAACACATCTTTTAATATTTGCATAGTCAAATTATTCTGATTTTTCAAGCTTTAGTGTGTATCAAAGCAGTATCTAGACTCCATCTCTCTTTATCACCAAAGTCTTTCCCTTTAATATGTCTTATGCAAAATTCTCATTTTTTTTTAAATGAAAGGATTATAGACTATGACAGCTCTAATGCATCCTGAACACTTGTGTTGATCTCAAACTCCAGTTCTTCCTTTTGTTTTGCTACTTTCAGAGTCTTTCAATAGACTGAACACCAGTCAAGGAAAATAAAGACTGCATAAGATGGTTTTACATAACTATCTGAGAAACACACAGAGCTTGTGATGTCTTAGCAATTATATCATGAATGTGGATCAAGAAAAGGAAATAAAAGTTATCTCTGGTTATTTTTAATATGTTCCATAACTCCATTTATTTACCCATTATAAACATAGTCTTCCAAATATCATCTAACAACATTTATTATTAAATGTTCATTGTGTTTTTATTAAATAGCAACTAAAGGACATATGTTCATTTTTTTAAAAAATAACTGTAATAAGATGCTATTTGACAAAAAATGCCATTTTCTAGCTTTGTTCCTACAAAATTTGATAGCCCTGCCTGAACTTTCGGAATTTCTGAGCTTAGGTTATTGATTATGTATAATTGGGAACTGAGAGCTAATCCCCTGACATCTTCTAGAATCACAAACTTTCTTCCTTTATTTTTGTTCTGGCATTCTAAATAAAATTGGAATGTGGGAGTGTCGAAAGAGTTTTAAGTTTTCTGACAAAGAAATAGCTTCTTCATATCTCACAGGCATACATCTATTTTATCACTTCTTTGTCTCTCTGTCTTGTGAATACACTACCCACACATACTCACACAAATACCTTATGGCAATAACATCCTCCTGGGCACCTCGAATGACAGATACCTCTTTTGCTTAAATAAAGTATGACTAGGAAACATCCATCAGTTAAAAAAAAGTAAGCAAAAAATAATTGACCATACCTTACTAAAAACATTTAATAACTGTTGTTTCCAATGACAGTTTTTTTTTCTTCTGACATTCCAGATAGTAGTACTTTTTATCACTTTGAATATCAGACAAAACAAACTGTCCAAAATTTTTTTTTAAAGGAAAGATGCAGGCAGGAATGAAGGCAAGCCACAGGCAGGCAGTAAGAGAGGAGAAAGAAGCATCTTTTTTTTAATTTAGTTGTTCACACTGGTTGTTTCCCCCCACCCCCAGACCTGGGATTTGAACCCAAGGTTATGTCGCCTGTGATCCTTCAGAGGCGATTGACCTAAATGCTGCTCCACCAGGGCCCTCTGCAACTGTCATAATTATTCAATATTTTAAGATGGATATAGTACTAGATGTTGTCATTTAGTAGGTTGTAAAGATTTCTTTAGCAATTATATCTATATGTGTGCCTTTTTCATATATGCATTCTCTTATTTTGGAAATAGAATGTTAATTATATTTTGAGTGTGGTCTTAAAATCTAGAAATTTATAGAAGTGGAATTTGCTTTTTTTAATAATAATTTTAGTGTTAGTTCCAGCCCTGACTCACATTACCTTCATCCATCTCTTACATTTAGAGACTCCATAGCCAATTAAATGAAATATCTCGAGGGTAGAAAAACACATGCAGAAGATCCTTAAGTCCACTGAGGAAAAATGCTTCATCATATTGTTTTTTAAAAAAAGAACAAAGAGATAAAGGGATAATAATATCAGTCTTCATATATTTATCTTATACTAGATATTATTTAATCTGAAAATTCAGATAATATTACCTAGAAAGTAATAATTATCCAAAATGTTATATGACCAAATGATTGATTCATTGAATATAATGGCAGGAGTCAACTCATGCCATTGTTGATAAAGTAATACCTCAATTAATAGCTAAGATTCGATAGTTGTTCAGAAGGCTTTGCTCTTGAACATAATCCTGTAGACTATGTTTTCCAAACTGTGAAATCAGTTATGAGATTCAGTTTAATCAGAATTATATGAGAGATAGTCATATAACAGCTCTTATTTTTGGTCAGCTAAATATTTCCTAGGTAATGTTTGCTTTTCCTTGATTCATCTACTAGTTGTGTCTCAAATTCTAGAATAACTTTGAAATTCATATGATATTTTAATATAGCAGCCTAATCTAAAATGTGTGGAGATAGTCCTCTCTCCACTCTAGTCAAAATTTACCTGAGTCAGAGAGAACATTTTCTTGTTGCATCAGCTAGCATTAACAATTAATACAAGAGTTGCTATCAGAAACAGAATAGTAAGTTAAAAATCCTTAAATACATCTCATTGTAGGTCAGGCAATGGACTATGTAATATTGATAAAAATAAATAAAAGATGGAGATCTCTTCTGTGCAGTTAGGAAACATGTTCAAAATATCATCTTTGATGACTCCTAAGTCAAAACACAAGCACACTTAGAGTTTTAGCAAAAAAAGACTGGAAAACAAGTTAATAATGTATATTTGCTAGTATTAGCTAAGTTTAACAAGGTATTAGAAGAATGAGGTAACCTCAAGTTATAATGATCTTATTTGCAAGTAGAAATGAAAAAGAACAGAGAAAGTACAGACATTTTAGTCACAGTAGATTAGCTTTTAGAACCCCAAACAATAAGGTTAAATTATAAAATATTTTAAAATCAAAAGTTTTTTTGGCTTACTTTTGAAATAAATGATCAGACCAATGCTATCAACTTCAAGGTCTTCTATGAAATTGAGCAAGAATATCATGGGACAAGGAAAAGTTATAAACAAAATTAAAAATTGTGGAAGATAACCTGGAACTCAGTGAAAACACATATATTGGAAAAATACTCCTACATTTGAGGGAATTTTATTGTCAACATTTTAAGCTGAAAAAGAAAATGAAAGTCTGTCCCACTTTGATTCTTCTCATCCTAAAATTGTACCAACAGTCTGCAAAAGTTATAGCAGCCAAAAAAGTCATCTTCAGTTCTCACCTTTGTTATGGCCTTTGAAGTGGAAGCATAAGTAAACATCCTTTTGTCTAGTGGAGCCAGAAGGAAGGAGAGGATGTTGAAAAGACTCCCTCATATATAGAAGCTCAGTGGTTTAATCAAGGAACTTCATTATCCAGCATGTGACTAAGGGCAGCATCCTGCCTGAGCAATGCTTGTCCAGTAAAATTTTAATGAACTGTCAATGCCTGTATTTCTCCCTTTTGTCTCTCCTGTGAATTAGGGTTTTCATTGTTGCTCTGTTGTTCAATCACCATTATATATTGTTTCTCAGGGGCAGGTTTCAGATAAAGGCAGATAATTTAGAGCTCTTAATTGTTCAAAGAGCAACATGTAGATTTGAGACAAGTAGATTTGTTGTTAGATGGGATTGGGGACTCTAGAGGAGAGATGAGTGCGATCTATATTAAGGCAAAATAATCATAGCTACTTGAATGGAAAAGCAGTGTGTTACAGAGAATGGCTGGTTTTTTACTTGTTCTTCTTATTCAACACACATCCTATCTTATTTTCCAACTTCTTTTTCATATGTTTATGTGACTAAATTCTGGATTTAGTACAGAAATGGCACATTCCACTGTGAGTTGTCACCTTCTCTTCCACTTATGAGTAAAGTACAATAAGAATAAATTAAAATTAAAAAATTGCCATAGAGTCATCTGCCCATTGTTTCTTAGTCATCTGACCTGTGTGGACACCCAGAGTAACCCTGGAAACAGCGTGAAGGTGTCAACTCCCTGTCAGCATAGGTGTCTGAATGGATATGTGGAAATAAAGTGCCAGCTCCACGTAAAAGACCTCACCTGAGCTAGAAAAGGCCTTTTATTAAGTTAATTCACTGAGATTTGGGGATTTAACTATTATGCCAGCTACCAACATTCAAATTCACAGTTTCTTCATTAAACCCCAATCTTAATATGTTACTTTGATAGACTAACTGAATAAAAATATGTAACCCCCCAAATATCATTTAGATTTTGCTCTCGTACATTTCAGTCCTCTTTCATACTTAAAACGCATATACATTTCTCAACAACAAAACGCAGCAGTCTTTATCGCTGATCTGATCTGGGGTTCACATTTCTTCCTGCCTCTTCCCCTCCTAGCTACCTACATCAATATATTTACCTTAGGGCGACTTTCCTAGAACTGTTTTTTGAGTCTAGAAGGACAAATTCTACTTTTTTGACTTTGCAAACGTAAACCTGATTAACTGATTTCTTCTTTAAGAATTTACCTAAAAATATATATTAAATACACCACATTAACATTCTCAGATCTTTTTCATATGGTGTTTTATATAATATGTATATAAAAACTCATGGCACACTGGTAAACCCTGGTGGTTTGGTGACAAAGTCCACTGACCCTACCCGATGCAGTCCACATACATCCCAAAGACGGGTTCAGGATCTGGGGCTGGGAGGGAACTACCAAGATGAGCAACTAAATGTAAAAAAAAAAAATCAGTAAAATGCTTCTTCCTTTTCTCTCTCCCTGCCTGCCTCTGCTCGCCTTCATATCTGCCTGTACCTTTACTTCAAGAAAACAAGACAAAACAATAAAGCAACAAAATGTAGCATAAGCAAGGCAACTGCTATTATTACTAATTAATTTTTATTCTCTAATAAATAAAAACTCAGGAGTCTAGCACAGGTTGCTCAGTTGGTGTGTGGCTATAGCTCTGGTCTTCAGATTCCTGCATTGGTCCCTTTTAAACTCAGCAAAGTGATATCTATATTTAAGCTAGCACAGAAAATCGCTCTTGTGGTTTTTTAAAAAGCTTTATTCCTGAATCAGAGAAATTATACTCATACTCAAAGTGCACCTATAATTATATTATACTCTGTACTCACATATCATAGGCACAGTTTAGAAAAACAAAAGTTAGTTATCTATTTCCAGGCTTCATCTGAATTATTTATTCATTTTTTCATTCACTGAAACATTACCTGTGAGTTATTCTTGAATTCCTGGCCATTCTCAGTATCTTTTTGATAGGAAGTTACGTGTTTCCACTGAAAAAGGTTATTGAATATGCTATACGATCTGTGTTACCAGATACTTAGAAACCATCTTAAAGGAGAGATAATTAAACTTCACTGTGGTTTGTACAATTTTATATCTGAAACTAGGAATATATATCTAGTAATAATGTAGAAAAAATTTACACCTATTTATTTAATGTGAAGATCTACACAAGCTAAAATAAACCTTGATCAGTATTTGGAAAGACCTGTACATGCTCATTAGACGATTTGTTATTTCTCCTAGTTTCACCACTTACTGCTTATGTGTTGCTTACCATACCTTGTAAATGCTTAAACATATTTTGTCTGTGTATCAGCTGTCTAGGTTTATATATTCAGGGGGGTAGGGATAACATTCCTATGCCCACAGAATTGACTGAAAATTAAACTAGAAACACAGAGTAAGGATATGACAGAGAATATAATGATCTAATGTATTATAGTTGCTGAATAGTTTTCAGATACATAAAGCATTTTGAGTTTTTTTTTTTTTGGTTATCATCAAAAGTAAAAAAAAGAAAAGAATATAGAAAACCATAAATGAAACTGGATTAGGAAAGTCATCATGGAGGAGAAAGGGTTAGGAGACTTCTCTGCTCACAGCCATTCAAGATTTTATTTCAATAATCTGAATCTACAAATGCTTGTGTTAATTGATTATGCTTTAGCTCTAGTGCAAGTGGGCTATGAGCTTCTGGTTTTACTGAGATGTTAGAACTCAAAGTTCTCACATAATTTCCGAGGAACCAGAACTGGGGAACATTTAGCTCACTTGGAATAGTTCCAGAAGAATCTTGTAGCCAGGGCTTTATCTCCATGCCAGGGAAAATCGTTTAAAAGACATTCTGCATAGAATCAGACAAAACATTCTCAGGCAGATAAATGCTTCCAAACCTTGGGTAGCTGACATACTTCCTTCTCTACATCACTCCTAATCCTCCTGCGTGACATGAAACCTCTGTCTACCCATTCCCCAGGCTCGTTTCTTTAGTTTCATAATCCAGAGTCACTGGAATTATCTCATTTACTCCTCAACGCAGCCTTTTGATATTTTTATCCTCCCTTTTCTGATGGGGAAATGGAGTTTAAAAATTTAGCAGCTTTCAAGAAAATATAAAAACTCGATGTGGGAGGAGGCGTATTTGAATCAATAGCTACGTAACCTCTGAATTGCTTTTTGTTCTTCATAGAATGCTTTTTCTCAACAACATCACATATAAACATTTTCCAGAGAAGGAAACTGAAACTTGGAGGGATTAGCTGACTTCTTGAAGTTGTCATGGCCTGTACCTGGCTTACAGGTCAGGGACCTTTCTCTTCCATGCTCTTTCCACTAACTCCCACTCTACACTGTAAATTGTCATTTTAACAAGAAAAGGAACAATTTGTTATTATGGGGGATTCCTGATACTAACTGAACTTACTGTGGTAAATTTACATTTATCAAATCATTTACATTTATCAAATCATTATATACCTAAAGGCAGTACTATGTTATATGTCAATTATATCTCAATAACACTAAGATATTTTAATTTGAATTGTCATTTTGCATCAGGGCTAACATGAGAATTGGTAACATTCACAGGTATATTTAGCTTGCTATTTATTATTGTAAGCTCTGGAAACATTGAATCTAAGCCATAGTAATAATACAAACCTCAAAAAATATACTGACCACCATAAATGAAATTTGAGATTTGAAGTGTTTGTTTTGTTTTGTTTTTAATCTACAGTATTGTCCACATAATTTTGTATCCAAAACATAGGAAACCTGATAAATGTGATCCTTTTCAATTTGTCAGAGAGCCAGTTTGTGGAGATGCATATAATAGAGAACTCTTGTCATATTTTTCTAACTATTTTTCATGTCAACAAACCATGTATTTATTCTTCATGCTGTTTAAAATAGGAGCATGAAAATATTTTTTACTTTTATCTTATGGCACAGTGCCATAACATGGGCTCATTCCTAGTAGCCATATGGCTGTGGCACTGCCATCTGCTTAGCCGTAGCCTGATATTCCTCTTCTTGGCAAACCTTGGACCCATATGGGTTCTTTGTGTCTCATCAGTGTACATCAAGAGGAGAAGCAAAATCAATCTCTGCACTTTTCCTTCAAAACAACTTTTTATAATTACCCTGAACATGAAGATCGTTTTCTTTTCTATTTACCCTCTTCTTCCTCTAGTTTTTACACACCTGCCTTCTTCTTGGAGAAGGAGGAAGAATTTTATTTCAGGAATATGTGAAAGCTGTCAGGGAAAGCTGTCAAGTCTGAGGCATCATAATCACCTCAATGGACTGACGGCCTGTGCTTTGTGGATTTGAAACTTCCTCACTCAGGAGATAAAATGATCCATCCTTTTACATGTTGACAGGATAGCAATTTGGTGTTAATGTGGAGAGTCACATAGTCAGACAATAAGGCAACACACAATCTATGAAGAGACTTCTTATATTTGCAATGACAACCATTTTCTATAATGCCTTAAACATTTGATAGGGGCTGTTTGGAATAATTTGAAGCAACTGTGTCAATTTCTTGTGTGACACATTCTTATGCTTTTGTGAAAATACGGTAATAGCCCATTTGCCAATCTGCTGTTTAATGCTTGCCTTCAAACTAAATAATGATATGAAATATGAAAAAAATCACTACCATATTGGGGAGACTGAATATAATATAATTTGTTCAGAAAACTCATTATTTGCAAAAAGAAAAAACTGACCTTTATCCCTGCTGTGGGCAGATCTACATGTAACAAAATTAATATTTTAGGAAGGATGACTGGGAGTTAGATAGCATTCACAAAAACTTTTTACCAGAATATAAAGTCCATCTTTCTTGCTTTTTGCAGCTGTCCCCAAACTTTGATGTCATATATCTGAGATATCAATACACCAAGAGTTTATGTAGTTTGATGTATTTTGTTGCTACTTCTGCCCCTACTCCAGGATGTTCCAAAACTTGACCATCCATGCATTGGGTGTCTTTAGAAAGAAGACAGATTCTAAACTTGAGAGAATAAGAATTTGAAAGTTCTGCATTTAGGAAGATTTATAGCCATATAAAGTAAAAATATTTTAACATATAGCTAATCCGAAAGACGAAAGTGATTGGATGGGGATAGAAATAGCAGGGTACAAGGAAAAAGGACTACAATTGCATTTTTTTTTTTTTAGAAGCAAATGAAATCTATGTCCAAGAATAAATGCAGAGGAATAGAAATTCAGTGTTTTCCAAACAAGTAAAAATACGAATTAGTATAATAGAATAAATGAATCCCACGACTGTGACCAGCAACTTCTGTAGATGGCTCCTAACAAACGTTGCTTCTGTACTCTTCTAAATTCTGGCTCCTATATGTGATAAAATGGTATTGGTAATGCTGTACTACAGACTGTGACCAGCAACTTCTGTAGATGGCTCCTAACAAACGTTGCTTCTGTACTCTTCTAAATTCTGGCATCCTATATGTGATAAAATGGTATTGGTAATGCTGTACTACAGAAAATAGAAAGCATGACAATGATGTGGGAAGTGATTCCTAGAGTTTCATTAAGAAACCTGATCTTTAGGTTTTATAGACAGATTATATTCTTAATTACTATTTAAAGCACTGACTTACTAAATACTGTCAGTAAAAATGAGTTTCATAAAATATAAATGCAAGCCTGTGACTTAATAAAGAATATAGATTAGAGAACATGACATCAGGTGAGATGTCAGTAAAAGATCAGAACATCATTTTTACTGCCACAACCTCCAAGCCTATTAAACCCGATCGCCTTCGGGATGCAAAAGATATTAGAGTTGTACATGGTTTTGTACATTCAGCCAACAAGTTGGTTGCAGCTGGACACAGTTTGCTATGATTACGCACTTGTATCTCCAATGAAAGCATCAGTATAAGCTAGAACAAGGAATTTACCTAGAAGAGAAAGAGAGAGAGAGAGAGAGAGAGAGAGAGAGAGAGAGAGAGAGAGAGAGAGAGAGAGAGACGCATACATGCTTTCCGATATTTCGATAATCTAAGTATTATTTAGTTTGAAGGCAAGCATTAAAGAACAGATTGGCATATGGACTATTACATCTTTTCACTAAAGTGTAGGAATGTGTCACACAAGATATTGACATTGTTTAAAATGATTTTAAGCAATCCCTATCAAATATTTTAGCCATTGTAGAAAATGGATGTTATTGCAAATATAAGCGTTCTGTTCATAGATTTCATTTCCATTATTGCTGATGTTATGACTTTCCACATAGATGCACAGAAAACAGAGGCATGTATCTATGACTTACCAAAGAATAAACTCATAAGGTGTTTTAAGTCTTGTGTGCTAATGTGCACGTCCCAAGGGCACAGTCATGAAGGCTCAGAATCCTCACATTGTTTTGAATTCACTGAGACTTTGAACCCTGGTGACCCTTGATGACAAAATTAGCTGGCGATGGACTGCAGTTACGTCTCATTAGTCCTCTTATCTAATGGGGGTTTGTCTCTGCTTGTTTCCTACTGAAGCCAAGTGAAAGCGATCTGGACTCTTGGACTGAAATTCCTGCTAGTCTTTGAACCTGAACTAGCCTTATGTTCTGTTCTAGCTCAGCGGGCGAAGAGATTTCACATCCTGCCCATGACTGCATTTACGGAGAAAAGTGGCTGGATAGTTTCTACACACAATCACTATGCTTTTATCAACCTAATCACAATGGAATGGATCCCATGGTTTGAAGACCAGATTTATGCATAGAAACTAGGCAGCCACTTTTCTCAGAGGGGAACCGTGACCAGCTGGCATTAGAGGAAGTTTCAGGAGCTACCTAATAAGAAAAAAAGTGCTTTTTCATATGACAATATCAAAAATCTTTTTACTTCATATGAAAAAGTCCTTAATTTTCCAGCTACAGTCAGCTAGAGGTCTATCCTTAGCAAAATGAAGAACAGAGACCTGCTAAGTGTCTATAAAATGAAATAGAATAGGTAAATGAAAATTTACCTTAGTTACCTCATCTCTCATTCTGCCTATCAGAAGTAAATCTTTATTATGGACTTTCTTCCCATTAGCAATGAGGGCTTTCTCTTCATTTATTTCTTAAATTGTTCACAGCAGATTGAATATATAGTCACTGCAATTATATTTAGGGAAGTAATTCAAGTAAATCAAAACTTATTTCCAGAAGTGAATCCCAGTACAATTCATTTGATATTTTAAATAAAATGCACTTACGAATTAGATTTAGACCCACACATAGGTGGCAGGGCACAGGTCTTTATCCAAGTAAGGCAAATACAACATTATTCCACAGAAAACTTCCCTCACATGTCTACACTCTTTTTCCAGTTCTAATCACCAATTCTCACACCCAAACATACACACACACCACAAACACATGCTTGTGTGCTCGATCAGAGGTTTTTGTCTTTCTTTGGGGTCTAGATCGTACTGAACCCTTCCCTGGAATTACGGGAGCTCCCCAAGTACTGATGCTATCTTCACCCATCTCTGAGCTAATGCGGTACCTTTATAGCTGCGTTTTTGTTGCATCCCAAACAGAACAGCTTCTCAGATAAAATTCAGTGAATTTTGAATCTTTAGTACAATCACCATTCCATTGTGAGTAATTTATCTTAATTCAGCTGTAGGCTACTCCTAGTGGAGTAGCCTTTTTGACCACTGCCTGTGGTTTAAGCTCAATCTACTTACATCCCAAGGTCTTGGGTTCTGGGTTGGTGTTCTGAGGAAAAGGGAAAACAACCTGCCTGCCTACTTGCCTTCATTCCTGCCTACACAATTACTTAAGAAAAATAAAAATAAAAAATCAGCAGTGACCCTCCAGCTCACACCACCATTCCACTGCTCCTGGCAGAACTACAAAAGGGAGAATAATTTCTTTAGAGAAGAAACTCATTTGTTTGTGAACACTGGTTTTTGTACTTTCTCATCATCTATTTATTTTTGTCTTTAGATGACTTGGATTGTTTTTAATATTTAATAGGAAATCTGTCTATTTGTGCCTCCAGATATGGTCCATATTTCAAGTCTGTTTGATGAGATATTACATCTTCTAACCAAAGTTAATTAAGAAATGGGGTATGCGGGGTATGTCAGGCTAATGAGAACCATTGAACATCTTCTCATACTATTAGCCAGGTTTGTTATTTCCCCCCTCACTATGGTGGTTTGATGTATTGTCTCCAGCTGAGAGCACACACATCCCAAGGATCCAGGTTCACTTCCCAGGCCTGGGAGGAACAATCAAGATGAATAACTAGATAAAATGTAAAAAGTGGTTCTTCCTCCTCTCTCTTCTTGCCTGCTCACCTATTCACCTTCATTCCCGCCTGCACCTTTCCTTAAAAACAAATAAATAAAATTAAATACAGAGAAGCATAACAGAGGCAGTGTTTAAATAACTGAATCTAATTAGTATCTTAATTCAACTCTCTGCATGGTTTTATCTTAAATCAACTCTACCTATGGATTTATAATATATATGCAAATATAGTCTCTGGTAATATAAGTTAGCTGAGTTGAATGTTTAGGTAATGCCATTCTTAATATCAGCAACTAAACAATAATATAATCCACAAGCCCAAATATCACTGTAACTATGTACAGTTTTATTGTCTGATAGGTTAAATGATCCTAACAGCTTATGAATTTTTTATGTTCTGTCTTTGGTATTAAATGGAGACTTTGAAGTGGACATTTTCAGGGTGGTCAAAAAATGACAGAGATGACAGCCACTACCGTGTGCATCTCCTACTGGAAAACAATGAAATAAGTAACAGTTGTTTTTGTTCTTGTTTATTGACTAAGCATAATAGAAATACGAGAAATACAAGGGTCTATATGGCAAATCAACTTAGTTACTTGTAATTTGAATTTCTAAATCTTAATACATACTTTGGAGCACATATTGATGAACTATATAGGAATTTTTACTGTGCATATACACATTGAAATGTTCTATTAAGCCTGACATTTTTGGAAGTGATGAATATGAAAAACTAAATGAAATGTGTCTATCCCATTCAACCCAATATATGCTTTGTGTACTTTTTTTTACCAAAAGGCATGCATTGTTGATTATGAAAACACCTATTGTTGTCATGTATCAATAGTCCACTTATTAATTGCTGAGTAGTATTCCACTATTAGGATGTGATTTTTTTTAATCCTTTTACTAGTTGAGGAACTTTGAGATATTTCCAGTTTTGTTTGCTGTAGATTAAGCTGATACACACATTGTGTTAAACGTTTTGTATGGGCATATATACTTTATTTCCCCCTAAGTTCTAAGAAGTTAAATAACTAATGATACGATGCATGTTTAATTTTTAAATATTTTTTAAACTGAAAAATGTTTTCAAATGGTGATACCATTTCATACTGTCAACCAGAGAGTGTGACAGTTCCAGTTCCCTCATATCCTTACCAATGTGTTGTGTTCTGTGTTTTGAATTTTAGCCATTTTACATGTATAACAATATGTGGTTGCGGTTAGTGAGTCCCGAATATCCATCTATTTGCTATGTTATTTTTCTTGTGTTTCATTCAAAAATTTACCCATTTTTAAAGTTGAGTTTGTCCTTATTATTGAATTTTAAGAGTTCTTTATCGATTCTGAATGAAAGCATTTTAAATAAATCATATCATTTATTAATGCTTGTTCCCATTCTCTGGCCTCTCTGTTCTTGCTGGTAACAGTGTCCTTTGCAGAATAGAAATTGTAAATTGTGATAAAGTTAAATGTATCAACTTGTTATTTTATAGATTGTGCTTTGATATCATCTATCAAAATTGTTGCACTAATTAGAGTAAGTCAAACTAAAATTGTTATTTACTATACAGATAAATATATGTATATATTTATATAAATATATAAATGTATATAAATATAAATAAGCATATTTATACACATGCAAATACATATACATATATATAATTCTAGAACATTAAAACCTATCTACTGATAGAGTGGATCAATGATTGTCGAAAAGGTAGAATTACAAAAGGGATACAAATAAACTTTTGAAGCAATGAATATGACTACTACCTTGATTATAGTGATGATTTTAGGTATATAAAATGACACAACTTTTCAGATTATAAGTTTAAATATAAGCAGATTGCATGTCATTTATACCTCACTAAAGATGTTAAAAACATATAAATGACCTGGCAACATAAGTAACTATTACTCTTCTAGTAACTCAAATCAAATTGGATAAAGAATAATTTATTTGTTTTATTATCATGACACCTTGACTAGCGCTCTACAGGTTTGTGAATTTCTGATTGTTAAATTAGGAAAGATCTAGCTGTTAGTGATAATCAAAGATTAAAAGGGTGATGAGACATATGAATATGTCCAATTATAGTTTCCAATCATTTGGTAAAGTCATTTTCCCCTTTTTTTTTAACTAGAGACAGACCTGACTATATCTGCTGATAATAATCACAGTTTTAATATTCCATTACTGAATCCTCTAATTTTCCCCTAGGTAAGTTATTATTATAAGACTGAGTTACTTCTAACTGATATTTCTATCGCTTAAATTCCAGCTAGAATGCAGATTGTTTATTTTCCACAAGAGTGGTCTTGGAATAACTCTGGTCATAGTGTTCTGACAGTCTGTTTCTGGAAAGAAAGAAGGTAGAGAAAAAAATCAGTAAATGAGTGAAGACTAAAATGTGTGGCAATGAAAACTATAATTAATTGTCTTTAATTTAGAAAAGGATAGAGTGACAATACAATCAAAATGTGCTTAGCTTCAGGATAATTTAGCTCTGAAAGAGATTATCACTTCTTTAACAAATAATGTAGTTGCTTCTAGCATTTAAGTAGAAATAATATGGCCAGTAAAGGCATATAACTCCCTATTACACCAGCTTATTTGAGAGATTTCAAGCAAAGCATTTCACCATAAGTATCAGATTGTTAACCTATTTATTTAAGAAAAAAGAGTTTGTTCCTCGTTTCTTCTACCTGGCTTAAAGATATCACTTGCTTACTCACTGTAAAATAAAATATTAAAAAAAAAATACAAATCATTTAAAAGCAGACCTGAAAGTAAAATACTTTTTTGAAGTAAAACAAAACATTGGTTAAGATGTGAAACAAAATTTGAACAGTGATAAGGACACATATTTACTGAATATTGGTAGGCATAAGAAAAAAAGTTGTCTTCAGGTTTTATTATAACAAAAACCAGTATTACCCTTCACAATAAAACAAAGGTCATAAAAGTATTATTTTCTCTGCAAATTTTCTCTGTGTTCCTTATCCAGTACACTCTTGTGGTGGCATTAATATATCTATGCCAATCAGGTAGTCTTTAAAGTATTCTATTCCCTTCAGATTTCACATATAAATACTATCCTACTCATGCCTGAAACTATTCTTCACTGAGAAATCACCTTTCTTAGGTGTGTATTCTACTTCCTGTAAGTGTGGTATCAATATATTAAAGATATTTTCATTCAATTCAATCCCTTCATGCAGATGTGTTGTTTTGATTCTGTCGAAAGTACATAACATTTACCACCTTAACTAATTGTAAGTATACAGTTTAGTAGTGTTAAATATACTGACATTGTTGTGCAACAGATATCTAAAATATATTTTTCTTTTGTAAAATTGAACTCTATACCCGTTGAACAAAAAGTGCACTTTTCTCCCTCCCACAAAACCCCCATACACCACCATTCTACTTTCCGTGAGTTTGGCTGTATTATATGAGATCATTAGTGGAATCATATTGTATCTACTTTTTCTGACAGGTATTTTTCGCTCAACATGATATCATTAAGATTCATGAAATAGCGAAGAATATTAAAGAATTTCTTTCCTAAGGCTTAACAGTTCATGGTATATAAATACCATATGTTCTGTATCTATTCATCTGTGGATGGACTTCTGTGTTGCTCCTCTCTCTGGGCTATTTGAGAAAGTTTCAATGCATATAAATATGAAAATACCCCTTCAAGATGTTACTCTTAATTCTTGGGCTATAAACCCAGAAGTGAGCTTACTGGTAACTTTTTGAGAAACCACCGACTGTTTCCCTTAGCAGCTGCCCCATTTTACATTCAACCAATAGCACACAAGAATCTAATTTCTATCATCCTTTCCAACACTTGTTTTCTGTATTTGAAATTGTTTTTAGTAGTGGCCAACCTAATGAATTTGAAGCCATGTCTCAATGTGATTTTGATTTGTATTTTTTTTAGTGATTAGCGGTACTAGTTTCATTTAACACCCTTATTGACCATATTGTTTTGGAGAAATATCTATTCAAGATCTGTGCCCATTGTTTCTCAGTATAAGTGAGTTTATTAGTAATTTACCTCATTCAAATTTGCCAGTTTTAATTGAGTTGTTTTCTTGTCGAGTATATGCTTTCTTTATATGTTTTGAATATTAATTTATCAGGTAAATAATTTGCAAATATCTTCTGTTGAATAGACCATTTTTTCACTATTGATTTTTTAACGGGAAAATATTTTTGAGTATTTTTGTGTCATATTTGTAATTTTTGCCTTTTATTTCTTGAGCTTTTGTGTCATATCCAAGAAATCATTACCAATTTGAATGTCATGAATTTTTTTCTGAAGTTTTCACTGAAAACTGAAACAGTGTTTTAGGTTGTGGTTTTCATAGTTTTATATCTCATATTTAAGTTTAAGTTTCAAGTCTCAGAATTTTAGATTTCATAATATTAGGTCTTACTTTTAAGTCTTCAATACAGAATTTTTACTCTTACATATTTTTGTCTTACAGTTTACGGTTTTCGGCTTCATAGTTTTCATACTTTTTGGAATTTACACTTGTCTATAATACATTTTGAGTAATTTTTTGATATAAGGTAAAGGTTTAACATGTTCTTTTGAAAGTGGATTTCTAGTTTTCAAACATCATTTGTTAAAGAGCTATCCTTTCTCCATTACATGGTTTGCTACCCTTGTAAAGATCATTTGACCTACATGTGATGGTTTATTTCTAGACTCTCTAGTTCTTTTCATTATAGTTGTCTTTATGTGACTATCACACTGTTTCAATAACTATAGCTTTGTAATTTGTTTTGAAATCCTGAAAATCATGATCACCAGTTTGTTCTCCCCTTCTAGTTAGGCTTTTTTTTGGTTCTTTGAAATTTCATTTAAATTTGGAACTTTTTTGTATCTCTACAAAAAATGTCATTAAGATTTTAATAGGATTTCATTGAAACTGTAGTTTGGGGTGGTATGTACATATTAATTAGGCTTTCCAATTCATTAACATGGAATACTTTTCTATTTGTGCCTTTAATATCTGTTATTAGTGTTTTATTAGTTTTTATGTATGTCTTTCACATTCTTGGTTAAATTTATTACAGAATTTGTTTTGGTGCTGCTATAAATGGGAGTTTATTAATTTAATATTTGGATTATTCAGTGTCATTGCATAGAAACACAACTAATTTTTTTATGATTTTGCAACTGACTTTTGAGTGTTAATTAGTTATCACAATGTGTGTGTCTGTGTGTCTGTATGTGTTTGTGTAAAATCTTTGCTGTACTATTCTGTTTTATGCAAACAGAAATCAGTTTACTTGTTTCTTTGGAATTTTGGTGACTTGTATTTTTTCCTAAGCTTTATTACTCTGGCCAGAAATTCCAGTATTAGTATATTAAATAGAATGATGGAAGTTGGGCCTCTTTGTCCTGTTCACAATATTAGAAAATTGACTTCAGTCTTTCACCATTAGGTGTGATATTTGTTCTGGGCTAAGGATGTTGAAGTTGTCAAATACTTTCTCTGCATTAGTTAAAATTATCATGTGGTTATGTCCTTAATTCTGATAATGTGGTATATTACATTGGTTAATTTTTATAAGTTGAACTATAGTTGCAATAAAGGAGTAAATTGCACCTAGTTGCAGTGTGATTTTTGAATTCACTGTTGAATGTGGTTTGCTTTTATTTTGTTAAGGATATTTTTGCATTAGTATTCATTGGATATCAGTATGTAGAGTTCTTGCGGTGACTTTGTCCAACATTCGTAACAGGATAATGCTAGTTTCAAAGGATAAATTCAATTATGTTCAAAGAGTTTGAAGACGATTGATGTTAATTCTTTAAATGCTTTGTAGATACATTTAGTGAAATCATCTGGTCCTGCAATTTTTTTATTAGAAGGTTTTGATTACTAATCTAATTTCTATACTAGTCATAGATCCATTCAGGCATTTTCAAAATTTGTCATTGGTTGATTTGTGTTTCTAGAAAGTTGCCAGTTTATCCTGGTTTATACAATATGTTCATCTATAGGTTATTAGTATTATCTTATAATCCTTTTTTCTTTGTCATCCTTTGTAATATCCCATTTTCCATTTCTTGTTTTTGTTGAGTATTTTCTTTTCGGTTTATGTAGTCCTAAGGTTTTGTCCATTTTTTATATTTTCTAAAGGCAATTCCTGGTTTTATCTAATTTTTTCTATTTTCTATTTTTTTAAACCTCCACTGTGGTCTTTATTATTTCCTTCCTTTTGCTAATCTTAGGTTTGGATCATTCTTTTTACAATTCCTTGAGGTGTAAAGTTAGGTTATTTATTTGATATTTTTCTACTTTTCTGTTGTACGTGCTTACTTCCATTTTAACACTGCCTTTGTGGCCTCCCATAAAACTGGTGTGCTTTGTTTTAATTTTCATTTAATTCCATATATTTTCTAATTACCTTTCATCGCTTTATTGACCATTGGTTGCTTAAGAGTATGTTAACTTGATTTTGATATTTATGTGGATTCTCTAATTTTACTTCTGTTATAGATTTCTAATTTATTTTTATTCCATTTGGGAAAGAGTCTTTATGATTTCAGACTTTTGAAATTTGTAAGAATGGCTTTATGGTCTATCATGTGATCGATCCTGAAAAATGTTCCTGTGCACTTAAGAAAAATATATACTGTATGCTGTTGCTAAGTGAAGTATTCTGTATATGTCTATTAAATCAATTGGTGTATAGTATTGTTCAAATTGTGTGGTTCTTTACTAATCATATATTTTATTATTTTATCCATTATTGAAACTGAGATATTCAAGTATTCTCTTACTGTATTACTATCTCCTTTTCAGTTCTGTCAATGTCTGCTCCATATAATTGGAAGCTCTGAATTTAACTGCATATATACTTATAATTTTTTATACATTCCTGGTGAATATAACATTTTATTACTATACAGCCATGTGTCAATTAACAAAGTTAGTCAATAACATGCCACATAAAAAATGGTGGTCCTAATTGGCTAAACCATGTAGACTGGGTGTGTGGTAGGTTATAACATCTAGGTTTATATAATTGTACTATATGATATGTATAATTAAGTCACTTAATAACTCATTTTTCAGAATGCACCCCTGTCTTTAAATGACTGCTATCCAAATGTAAAAGAATACTAAGAATTAAACAATAAAAAAAAATTTGATTTAGAAAATGGGCCAAAATCTTCAAAAGTCACCACATTACAGAAGATAGACAATGGCAAATAAACTTATAAAAGGATATTTTACATTATCGGGGAAATTTAAATGAAAACAATGAGATCCCACTACACACCCTTTAGAATGGACCACACTGACAGCACCAAATGCCAGTGGAGGTATGGTGCAGTAGAAACTCATTCATTGCTGATGGGAATAAAAACGGTACTTTGGAAAATGTGTTAGATATTTATTGCAAAATTAAGCATAAACTTACTATCTGATCTAGTAATTGCACTCCTTCATATTTAACCAAATTCATTAAAAACTTAAGTCTGCACATGGATGTCTATAGCAGTTTTATTCATAATTGTCAAAACTTGATAGCAACCTAAGATACCCTCCAATTAGGAAATGGACAAACTCAGGTAAATCCAGATTATGGAATATTAATTAACATTAAAAAGAAGTAGTCTTTCAAACCCTTGAAAATTTATGCAAAAACTGTAAATGCACATTACTAAATAAAAGGAACTATCAGAAAAGATTGCACACTGTATAATTCCAACTTTATGACATTCTGGAAAAGGCACAACTCTGGAAATAGTAAAAAAAATCAGTGGTGTAATGGATGTGAGAGAGATTGGGATAAATAAGTAGAATACAAAGAACTTTTCTGTCAGTATAAATACTCTGTATTGATGCCATAATGTTGGGTACACATCCTTATACATTTGTCCAAATCCACAAGCTATATAGAATCTCAAGAATAAATTATGAGTTATGTACACACTTTGGGTGATTAGGTCCTTGTCAATTATTATGTCTTTCAACTGTAACAAATGTACTACTGGGAAATATTGATAAAGGGGATGGCTATATATGTGGAGGGGGGCAAGAAGTATATGGGAAATATCTGCATCTTTCCCTATATCATATTGTAACTATAAAATGCTTTAAAAATGAAAAGTCTTAAAAAAATCTTACCCAGGTTTACCTTGTTTAGGTGGAGATCTTCACCCATCAGCCCAGCTAAGGATCCTGGGGACTTCTAAAATCTTTTATAGGGATATATCTTCTCTGGGTCAGTGTATATAGTTAAAGGAGTTTGCCTATTCTCTTTAGTCCATGGTTGGTTTCTTCCCCTGGTGTCTGTAATACTACAGTCTTTCTGGTGCTATAACATCAGTGGTAGGGGACATGAGTACTTGTCATTATTCTCAACAGCCTCCAACCTGTTTTCCAGAATATAGTTCCTGTCAGTGTTCCATACCAGGCAGACAGAGGCCAGTCCTTCAGGCACCTCCTCTAAACAACAAAATATTAGATAGTCTACTCTTCTCTTTCCCACTTAAAGAAGATGCTTCAAGTTTTCTCCAAATGACACTGTTGTGTTGGGGATAGGTGGGTGGAATGCCACAAATTTTTCTTCTCACTTCGATGCATCCATTTAGGGGTTTGCACACACTGGGGTGCTTCAACCTCTGAACTGTTTTCTGGCATTGTCACAAAGGCAAGGCTGTTGGTATACCATTAAATCAGTGATTCTTTGGAGGAATGAGGGCCTAGAACTTCCTAAACTTCCTGCCATTTGCCATTGTCACTCAAATGTGCTTTAAAAATACTCGTTTTAATCTTACATTCTACTCCTATCTTAACTGAATTATTTTCTGTAGAACATGCTGAACTTGTTGTCAGGGTGCGGTAGGAAAATCAAAACTCAATCTACATATTTCAACAGAAAAGGATGTAATCCAAGTATTAGGCTATTGCAAACTATTGATTTTGAAATCACCTCTCTGAATGATTTATAGTCAGGTAGCTGCAGTTAGATAACTGAGTTCTAAAAGACGTCTTCATGGCAAAGATGCCTTCTTTTTTAACTTCACCATCGCTGTACCTTTTTCTCTGCATCCCAAAAGACAGTGACTCAGAATTCCAATACTGCAACTGACAAGCTTCTCAATTCTATTTTTCCAAAACTAAGAAAAGATTTCATTCTTACATAATTCACACTTTTTTTTGTTTGCAATGGGATATCCTGATACTTTGACTATTAACTAAGTCACTCTTGAAATGTTCATTTGTGCTTTTCTATCTCTGCCATTCACAAATGGGATCCAATCGAAGTAGAGAGTGCATCAATTAACCATAACTACCAAAGACCACACTTTGGGGTACTCGGTACACACATACATCCTTCTCTACGTAAAGATAAAAATAGCATGCTTGTAACAAAATAATGCAAGTTTTCTTAAATGCGAAATTTAACCCTTTTCCAAGGATACTTGATGACCAGCAACCATATTCTTCTTTGTCAGATATTTGTTTCTCTTCTACTTTTGTTATAATCCTATCTTGAATTAAATCTCAAGTACTTATAGAGCTGACTAGTATAAGAGTCAATGTAAAGTTGAAATGTCCTACGTTTTGTTTATACCTAAGATGTGGAAAAATGTAAAAAAAAGTCAGTCCAACTTAAGAAGGAAGAATTGAGTAAGTTAACAAAAGAAAAACAACTTTTATTGAATCCATCAGAAAATTGAAGTCATAGGACAGCTAAAGAGCATAAAAAATAGAACAGGGAAATTCAAAATGATGGGATGAGAGCATGGGAACTCCTGTGTAGAAATATGAAGAGACACTGAGTGCTTCTCAGCAGCTAAGAATTCACTGAGATTTGTTAGCCTTGTGCTGAAAGCTGAGTGTGGCCTCGCTGGGCAATTCTGAATCCCCTGCAGTCACAGAGGAGTAGAGTTTGCATCCACAGACAAACAGTTCTTCATAGCTCTCCACAGAAATTCATGACAGAAGATAGGTCTGAAGACACATAAAAGTTACGTTATCAAAGAACCTTAGCTTAATGACATTCATATAATTTTATAGACACTCCCACCTGAAATGTAGGTTTAATCATTTATAACCCATTTCATTTTTAGCAGCAATTCATTTGTTCTCTGTGCCAAATATATAATTAAGAAATGGTTGTTGTGGACACAGTGCAGTTTTAGGAGCCTCAGTTTGCTGAATGGTATAGTGATTGACTCTGCAAATCATGCTCCAGCTTCATCTTCCAAAACTGACAAACTTAAGCATGAAAAATCCAATATATATAATATAAAATAAGCAGACTATATTGTATTTAATTATATTCAATTTTTGCCTCTTGAATGGAGCTACAAAGGAAACAACATAAAGTGTTGCTGTATTTACTTGTTTATTTACCTTGGAATAGTTTGACCAGCATCAAATATTTTGAGGTAATCAAATTTATCAGTTTGTATGAACATGAGAAAGTAAGATCATTTAATGAGTTCATATACAATTAACCTCAGAAGCATTACCTAGGTTTTCAAATCTGCCCCAGAGTATATTCAGAAACATTTTATTTTACCACTTTGTGTTTAATATATCTTTCAGCTTAAATTAATGATCAAAATTTAGCATTTAAGCCTATAATCTTTTTATGTTCTACATCTATATTTGATGCTACTGACAAAAACAAATGATACTAATTCACAAATAGCTTGAAAGATCAAAATGTGAAACACCCCTCGAACTTAGATGATGTATGGCTTTTCTGGGAATAGGGATGTTGTATTAAAATGAAAATAAGCCCAAATGATAACAATTATAAAGATAAAAAAGCAAAATGTTGGTGGAGTGTTTCATATGTAATCTCCATGACAACCAGCCCTTGTAGGTTTTGTTCATCTTTGCATTCCCAAGTGTTTGTATGAAAGTTGCTCAATAATTATTTTGTAATGAAATGGTAATGAAGAAAAAAATATAAATATTTATAACCATGTCAAAAATTTTTTTCTGCATTTTGGGATAGTCCATTTCTGCTTTAAGATGAAAGGAAATAGGGGAAATGAAATCACTATGAAAAAACACAGTTCTTGTTAGTTCTTACTCTTCCAGTACATTCTGTGCAAAAGCCATCAACTGACAATGTAGATTTTTTGGGTTTTTTTTTAATAATTTTTTTAAGATGAAGTGTTGTTATGTGTGTAGTCTCCCATGAAAATTAGATTTTTTTGCTTATAATTTTTGAAATGGAGAACCAGTCAATGTTCATTCCACTCAATCCTAATAATAATTCAGGAGCTAAATGTAGCATTGACAGGTAATTTTACCTTGATTACAGTTGTAAATCTGAAAAGCTCCCATTTTATTTTATTTTTGAAAAGGTGTGTGTTATGACTTGATTTAATTTATTTTTAATTTTATGGGAGGAGCATTGTAACTAAACATTACATAGGTTTGAGACAGGCATCATTGCAAATCAATGTGTGTCTCTAATACATCAAGTTTGCTACCAGCTATCTAGTTGTTCCTTCACCATACAATTGATATCCTTACCAAATCTGCGTAAGCACCTTCCCCCATTTCCTTAGTGTAACTGTTATTTTGATTTAGTGACTAAAAATCCTATTGGCTTGATTTAGTTCATGAATTTGCCTGGTTGCTCTCTATATATCACATATGAGGGCTATTTGATGTCTTTCTCCTTCAGCTTATCTCACTAAGCTTCATACACTCTAAGTTCATCCACGTTGTTGCAATAATTCTAGAAATTTAATTTCATCAGAAAAAGCCATCAATGGGATGAAAAATAGAGGTCTTCTCATAGGTAACTTTTAAAAAACATTTGTTAATTTTAATTACATTCCTAGATAAAGGAGCAATGTTCCTGTATAAGAAAGTGATACAGTAAGATAACTTACATTGATACATTTAAAAAAATTAACTGATGCTCTAGACAATTTTACTTGTTAATATTCTGGGTTTTGAGAATGATATTTTTTAAATTGTTTATAGTCATAATAAATCTCAAATGCTAAAAACTTCAGGCAAAATCCTTGGCATAGGACTTCATGTACATTATTACATTTAACCTCTGAATAACAAATTCTATTATGTTTATAACGCCAACTGTATAGTCAAAGAAAGTGAAGGAAATGTCACAACTTACTTAAAATAGCAGATTCAGTAAAACATTGAGTTGGAAATTAGTGAAGATTCCTTTTCTTGATTGTTTCACTATCAACCACTCCTATAAGCATGCTCCTTCTGCCACTATTTTCAATGTGTGGTAATACAAACAATACCTGTGTAAAGTTGGTTGATAAATGTCATTGATATTATTTATTTAATTAAATATCACATTACTAAATTTACATTAATTTGAAATATCAAGGCTAGGTTAAAAGTGATGCCAAATATTTCAAATGTAGATAAAATTGATACAAAAATATTTTTATACACCATTATACCCTTAATCACTTTCTTTGAAAAAAATTTACATGAGTAATTTTTGTGACTGCTAATTGTATTTATAATAATATCGCCACTCTGCATAATGAAACATAATTATATTTGACTTAGATGACAATATAATGCCCCAAATTATTTTATAATATTGATATGCTTAAAATAAATTGATAAGATTCATCCGTTTATTATTTAGTAAATTTAAAATAAATTATAAATGATTATTATAAATATGTTCTATGGTATAACATGAAATAATAAATAAATATATTTATATAGCTATATTAATATGCATTTTAATATTAATGTTAATTTAATATCATTGAGATTGATATTAACATTAATATCAATAAATGAATATTAGCCTTACTCTAGTATAAATAATGTTTTCTTTAATTATAATATAAATCAATATTTATTAATATAATACATTAGTATCACTAATAAATCCATTTATAAATAACATGAGTATAAATCATTATTAAAATGACTGCCTCAAAAAGTTCTTACCTTTTGATTTTCTGAACTTTAGTTGTTTCCTGGGATAATTCTTTTTTTCTTTATTTCTTGCATAGCTCATCATTTGAAGAGATAATGGATAAAGGGAAAGAGGAGACAAATACAGTTGACTAGCTGACTCCCTTTTTAACAACAGTAAAACGCATTTGTAAATTTAAGTCAATAGTTATATATTTCAGGAAATATTTTACAAAATATGTTTTCAGGAGTTCAAACATATTTTAATAACTCTCACTCAGTGAAACACCCATAGAAATCATTTACATTTTTCATTTATTCCTGTCAAAATTTCTTATTTTACCTGAATACAAATATATATCATGAATGAAAGAATAGAATAATGGAATAATAGAATAGAAGAAAGAATGAATGAAAGAATGAATAGCTTAAATCCTGCTCAAATAAAGGGACAGTACTTATAATTATGCCTTGTATTCTATATAATGAGGAAGTTATATGAAAGATTTTGTAATATTCCAAAAATAATACAATAAAGCAGAGATAGCTCATTGATATCGTAAAAACCAGCTAGAATTTAGAAGAGACGTTTTTGTGAAAATTGGACATAGACCACTTAATTTTTCTCTAGATTATTTTAATTATATATTATGATATATCTATACTACAAATAAATAGTAGTCAAATCAGCATGTTATTGTCATAAAAACAGATCCACAAATCAATGGAGCAGAATTAAAAGACCACAAATAAACCCACACATATATGAACAAGTCATTTATGACAAAGGAAATAGGAGCATACAATGGGGCAAGGACAGTTTTTCTAATAAATGTTGTTGGGAAAATTGGGCAGCCACATGCAAAAGAATAAAATTAAACACTACCTAACACTGCACACAAAAAGTTAATTCAAAACGTAATCCGTTGGATTTGGATGTAAAACCTTTATCTATAAAATACGTAGAAGAAAACAGACAAAATATTCCTTGACACTGGAATCAGTGATGTATTTGGAAATTCAATACCAATGTCAAAGACAATTAAATAAAAAAATAAGTAAATGGGACTACATGAATCTATGATTTTCTTTCCAGAAAAAGCATCACACACAGTATTTATTAGAATTACTCAGTCTCCAAATGAAGATTCCTAAGCAAAGAAGATGAAACCAAAAGTGGTAGTTAAAATAGCGCCCTTGGAATGTAATCTTTGCATATATTTTCCTGGTGAATTTTTAACTGAATACTATTCATATGGGGAATTAGAGATATTCTGCATATAATACTGAAAAGAAAATGCTGTGTGTGTGTGTGTGTGTGTGTGTGTGTGTGTGTGTGACAGAAAGGTAACTGGAATAACCACTAACTGGTCAGTAGGTTCTGAAAAAACTGAACTTTAATACTTTATTTCCTTATGTAGCTGACTATACAGTGATGTAAAAAGTCGGTAAGAAGCACTCTTGTTGCCTTTATCACTCTCACACATGCAAGCACACACGCACACACACACACACACACACACACACAGAGGCAGGCAGTGCAAGTACACACATGCATTATGTGTGATGCATAGTTCCTCTGCTGTTGAAATAAGATTAAAATAGATATTTCCCCAAAGCTAACATAAAGGTAATGCTTTTAAGTAATGTGATGATTTAGAATTATTTTTGACATACTTCTTTATGACAAGTATCACATAAATAATTCTAGATAGATTTCCTTGTTCTCATAAAAAAATTGGGAAGCACAAGATGCATATTTACTTAGTCCGGCAAACTAGAATCAAGCTATTCTGGTGTCTACACTTATCATCATATTTAACTATGTCAGTAAGCCCCTGGCATTTTATCGTGAATATAATGTATCTGTCTTGCTCACACAGTTTATGCATTTAAAAATCAAATACCTCAAAGGAGGTGAACTTTACTTGCTTAATTATTTGAAAATCAAACATTAATCAAATATATTTTCTCTATTAGCTACTGAGATGATTTATATAAACGTAAATTTAAAAATAACTTGAATATTGAAAAATTGCTATTTGAATTTTCTAAATTTTTTCCAAAATTATCTGTGCATGTACAGATGACATTTAGCATAGAAAAGTATATACTTAACACAGACTTTCTTCCTGATCTGAGAACACTGTAGGCAGAAATATTTTGAGAACATGTGTCGATTCTGTGACTTACACTGAGCTAGTGGGAGAAAAACATTGTGTGTGTGTGTGTGTGTGTGTGTGTGTCTGTGTGTGTGTGTGTGATTGTAAGGAAGAGCAAGCAAACAAAAAACAAAAGGTGTACCACAAGTTCTATATTAGAGGAAAACTATATCCCAGTTGGACCTTATCAGTAAACGTTAGTCTGTTTCTGACAACAAATATGGGAGATCCCATATGGTACTGTTACCCCACCCCACCCTCAGACACATACATATTCACACATATGCTAGTCGGATACTAAATCAAGAAGATTGCTGTGATTAGTTTTCTAGTTGGAAGATTCTTAAAAGAGTAAAGTATGCTGATTGATTTCTTTACACTGTTTTTTTCATTTTAGAGTTAGGATTAGGGATTTAGGAAGAGTGTTGGACAATATAAGAATTTTAGGATTACTATTTGAAAATATATTGTTATTTAGGTAGATATCTTTCTGCTTGTCAGAATTTCATGGCACTTGTATTATCTGGTGTTAGTTTTAGTATTGGTTTTCAAAAAATGAGTAACATCTGCATTATAGAGTTTTGTGTTTGCATTTTGATTTTGACATAGTTCAAATTAACAGGGAAGTTGTAGAATGGCAGTTCCACAAAATCAACATATGATTGCATTTATTTTATTCTCTCTCCTTGGTTATATACATTTTGTTCAGCACATAGAGTTCCTTAACTTCAAGTTGATGATGACCCTTACCTTTGTTACATCACCATAATAAAATGATGAAGTTAAGAACTGCAAACTCATGTAATTTCATTGTGTAATCTACTGACATTTTTCAAACTTCATCAATTAGCCTGCTAGTCTTCATAGCAAAATTAACCTAACATCATGTATTACATTTATTTATGATGCCTTATACAACTCTTTAACCTTGAAAATTTTCCAAGTAATTCATTGTATTTAATGGCAAATTTTTCTGAGTCGCAGGGAAGACTTTCAGCTCTCAATTTGTATAATTCTGCCTCATGACTAGATTCAGATTATGAATGTTAGTCAGGATTACTATAAAAGTGATGCTAATTTTCTTACAACTGATGCTACAGATTTGTCCTGTTATTTGTTAGTGTTTAATTTGATTATTTAGTGAAGACAGTATCTACAGATTTATCCACTGTGAATATTATACCTTTTCCAAATTAAAGTTATTACAAGGAAATATGTTGAGACAAAGTAAATATCTTGTTATTCTTCAAATGTTTACTCACTAGTTCAGCATTCATTACCCTTTCTTGCTCAACTCTATTACGGTAGTGGTTGGCACATGACTTATCTAGGTCCACTATTTCTTCTGTATTAGTTGAGTTTTCTACTAAAAGGGGAAGCTTTGCTTTCTCTCTTTTTGTAGATATACTTACTCATTTATGTATGCATGCGTAAATGTATATCTAGTATAATCAGGGACTCTTTAACAATTATAATCCTTGACTATCATTTGATGTTCAAATTATGTAACTTTTGGTCTTTTATGCTTATTTCTCTGTTCTTCTGACATGCAGCTGCTATTACTATGGACACAATACAATATTTCATGTGTCTTGTTTTTGTCTATGACTCATCTCTAACATAAGCTGTTTTTCCAGAGGACTTCATTTCTCTTGGTAGAATATGGTCTATAGGAACAAAAGTCTGGTCTCTAATTGTACGCATTCCCATTGTTCTGCTATTGCTTTTTATGTCACTTAGTGGATAGCACTGGGGGAAAAAATGAATGTTTACAAGAAATATTATGTATATATACTAGCATATGTATACCTATATTATATATACACACACACATATACAGGTACACTTCTGTTCTTTTTGTTATTTATATATAGCGAGTATTCGTGGACAAATAAAAACTAACTAAAAAAAAAAAAATGCTGCTTCTTCCTCACTCTTCATTGCTGCCTATTTGTCTTCATTCCTGCCTGCCTTCCTTTAAAAAATAAAAAACTATGAAATAACAAGGAGCTTCATAGAGCCTTGGGGTGAATACATTGATGGGCTGGATGTTGACACACCTGGATTCCACAGGGAAAGAATCTGGGAGCTCAGAACCATCCTGCCAAGTCCTTACCCTAAGTTCCTCTTCATCTTAATCCATGTGTTTCCTCTATAAAAAAAAAGTTATTAAGTATGACATTCTCCTAAGTTGTGTAGGTCATTTTAAAATTATTGAACCAGGCATACCCTGATGGAGTAGTGGTTAGGTCCCTGCCTCTGGCTGGTGTAGTCCACATACATCCCAAGGATCCAGGTTCCAGTCCCAAGCTGGAGGGAACAACCAAGATGTGTAACTAACAATAAAAAATAAAAATAAAGGGTTTCTTTCTTCTTTCTCTTCCTGTCTGCTTGCCTACCTGCCTGTTTGTCTATCTACCTTCACCTTTCCTTCAAAAAAAAAAAAAATTGACCCGAGAGGGGTTTCCTAGGAGCAACTATATTTGCAGTCAGCCAGACAGAAGTATAAGTAGCTTTTGAAGAGAGCTGAGACTCGGGGCTGTTATCGGTAGAGACAATACTAAGGGACTGAGCCCTTAACTTGTGGGGTGTGTGCTAACTCCAGGCAGTTATCATCAAAACTGAATTGAATTGTAGGACACCCAGCTGATCTTGGTGAACCTGTGTTTGTAACTTACTGTGGACAAAAAGAACTTTTCACTTAGGATGCCACAAGCATCAGGAGCTTATTTCTATCAGTTCTCTTATTCTCTTACCCCTCAAATTCCAGAATGAATAGAGGGGACAGTGTGGATGAATGCACACAATGGGTTCTATCAGAATTAAGGAACTCTGAACTGAAAGAAACATGTTTTATAAAGCCATATACATGCCCTCCTGAACTTCCCCCTGTAGGAAACATCTTTACTGTACCAGGAAGTACACAAACCTGCCCTTGGCTCTGGCATAAGGAAATATTTCTGTCTTCCACAGTTACTTGGAATAAAAATACCCTTGGAAAGATAGTATAGAACTTCAGTGGAATGTATCTCTTTTTGTGAGATGTATATAAATGCCAGTGACAATGGAGACTAACTTCTGTTTTGGTTTTTACATTTAGATCACTGGCCTATATGAAAATTATATTGTGTTATGCATTGTCCTAATTTTTCCTTTATCCAAAATACTAACATGCCAATTTAGTTGTCTCAGAATCATTCTGAAGTTACCATCTTTGCCCCAATAATTTATGATCATACCCTTATATATACTAAAATTCCGTATGTACTCGGGGTAAATTTTGGGCTTTCAATCTTATTGCTAACATCCATCTTTATATTCATGTACCAATAATACATTGTATTAATTATGGAAGTTTCATAAAATGTTTTATATCTGATATTTAGAATCACCTAATTTTTTAAAATATTTTTGTGTATGTGTAAGTATGGTGTGTTTTCCTGGTTGTTCTTGAATATTTAGAGTCTATATAAATGTTTGCATCTACTTTTCTAGTTTCATGAAAATGCATGTTGGTATTTATATTAATATTGCATTTAATTTTAAATTAAAATAGAGAATCCTGACTTCATAGAACAAGAAATATTTTTTTGTTTAATCTACTTTAATATTACACAGAAATGTTTTAAAAATAGCCCATATAGATTTTTACACACTGAGTGATTTAGTTTATTTCCTTTTTGTTATTTTAAATGTAATTTTTCTTGCTTCTACTATGTTTATAAACACTCTTGATTATCTATTAACTACAGAGAAAGCTTGTAAAATCACTTTATTAAAAATAGCATTGAATAAAGTTAGTGTCAAATTTCTAACTTTTAAAAAATATTGTCTGGGCATTTGCATCTATATTAACATATAAATATTTAGTTTTCACCAGCTTTCTATCAGTTCAAAGAACATACAGTAGATATGGCAATTTCAGACTATTTTCTGAGTATGCATATATTTTGCCCTGCTTTTCCTTTATGTATGGTAAGAAGTTTTATTGTGCATTTCTACATTTGACATTCAACACATTTTAAAGAAAAAGGCAAATAAATGAAAATGAAAAATTCTCCAAAGTGTGTACCCAGTAGCAGAGAATCCTGGAACCTAGTTCTAATCTGCACTCCCTTTATCACTGATCTATCAAAAGTGACAATGAAATTATCTTCCATAAAACTAAACCAAGAAGGTCAACATATAGTTCAAATTGTTGAGATCTCCATGTTGCTTTTAAAATTAAGTATAGATTATTTGGCACATTTTTTGTCTTGTTTTTCATTTTTAAGTGCTATTGAAGTAACATTGAAAAATAATAGAGTTAAGTTGTGCATTACTGCAAATAAACATTCCATAGCACATTGAATTGCTGTGGTGAATTTGAAATGATATATGCAAATTTCTTAAACTTTAAGAGGAATGAAATAAATGGTGGGGAATTTGAGAAAGTTTCCCTTGGAGAAGGAATGAGTGTTGAATGTTTCAGGGAGAAGGGCATACAAAATTATTGGTGGCCAAAGTGACACACTGGGTTAGTAATTGGGAATGATGTTAAAATATCTATTTATCATTTTGGTAAACTTCGATAGGAAGGGAAGTGTCCATGATTAAAGAAAAATGAATGTCTACATTCTTTTGTGGTAAACTTTGGCTAGTGATTGAAGAGTGATATATGCGGTATCTAGGGCATGTCTGTAAGAAAGGAAACAGGTTTATAAGGCCTTTTCTCCTTTGCCTCTGTCTTCATGCAGACTAATTTTGAATACTGTGTTGTAAGTTGGAGCAGGCATTATATTTACTTCCTTTTTAAAGATTGTATTGAAGAACTATTGCATGAAAATATATAGATTTAAGCTACATATCATTTGTAAATCATTTGTAAATATCATCTGTATATGATACATTAAGTTACCAATAGTCTAAATTCATCTCTCACTGTAAAATTGACCCCTTTTACGTGATTAGCCCACCCTCTGCCCCTTTCCTTCTCGTAACCACTAATTTGATTTTATAGACTAAATGTATATTTTTGTTTGATTTGGCTCATCTGTTTGTTTGGTTTTTCTATATAACATTAGACACAATATGATTTTGTGAATGGAACTTATGCACAAGGGAACAACTAAAGATAAATGATGTCTAGACTCTGATACAATACATACCACAGTAGACATGGAGACGTAAAAGCATATCATCCTTTTGTTTGGGAATATTTTTAGTTTTTATAAATGGAATAATAGATTTGATATTATTTCAAATCCAGTTTAGTTTGCTTGACAATATGCTTGTACAATGCATCTGTTTTGTGGAATTTACCAGTATTTTATTTCTTATTATCATTTATAAGCTAGTCCATTATATTAATTCACCACAATTTATTTAGACATGTTATTGATGATCAATGATACTGATCTATTTTCACTTTGAGGTTAATGCTGCTCTGAAGATATTCTTGTATTTCTCATTTGGTTACTGGTACATGTATTCAGCTGATGCATAATCATATATAACATTAATGCTATATACATATGTATACATGTATATGTACATATATGCATATAATAATTTCTGGGTTTTAGGATATATCATAGGAATATAAACATATTAAGGCTGTTTTCATAGATTTATTGACTGGATATTCTTATGAAATTTCTGCAACTACTTTTACATAGTGTTTTCTATGATTTAGCTTCCATCTTTATGCTGAATTAAGTTATTAATAATGTATTCTAGTTATGAATCCTTTGTTGATCATATGCATTTCAAATAATTTTTTTCTTCTATTTTGCTTCATTTTCCCCCTGTGTTAATGGTGATATCAATGAAATTATGTTCCCTTTTTCTAACATAGCCCAAATTACTAAATGAGTAGCATATGATGTGTTAAGAAACAACAACAAAAATCTATATAATTCAGGTTTTTGTAATCTTCCACAAGCTCTAGTATCTTTAGTGTAGAATCTATAATCCATTTGAGATTGCCTTTGGGGAACATATACATACTTGTGCTGTGTATACATGTGCACATATGAGTTGCAAACATACCTGTGTGCATATATATGTGTATGTGTATACATACATATATGTATATATATATATATATATATATACACTCATTTGATGTTCTTTGTTGTTCCCTTTGTTAAGGTATTATACATTTTTTCACTACTTTATCATTTTATATATTGCTTTTATATAAAATTGCATTGTTTTATATTAAAACTATACTGTAGCTTTAATATAAGTTTAATTCATGCCAAGTAGTATGCAACACTCACCATTTTCTCTTATTATTTTCAAGATTTTCTGGACTATTCTTTGAACTTTTTGTTTCCTGAGAGCTTTAGAAACAATTTTGTCTTTTTAATCTGTTGTGGAGGATTTCCATCATTAACATGTCAAATATTGTATGTTTCATTTACAGCCTCTTCTTTTAGAATTCTAATCACACCTATGTCAAAGGCTCTCACTGCCCCATCTGATACTTGTGCTTTTTCTATTTCTTTCTCTTTGCTTTCAGTGAATCTATTATATCCAACTCGTTATTCACTATTTCCTTCTTCATACAGCTATCAGTCTCTTGGTGTTTTAATATGATCTCCTATTTTAATGCACCAAAGTATTATTTAGATTCTTGAAAATATTAATCAAATTCACTTTAAAATCCATGTTTAAAATTTCCAATATCTAGAACATTTGTGTCTCTTTTTTGGCTAATCTTTGTTTTTTACCAATTTCTATTTAATTGCTATATTCCCCACATCATTTTATGTACCTTTGTTTTATGACAGTCCTTGTGTATGAAAAATTCTAAATAATTTGAAGTTGTTGGTGCTGCTATTTCTTCTACTTGAAAGGATTAACTTTTGCCTCTGGTGAGCAGCTTTGCAAGGGATAGTTATCTTAATCCAATCAGATAGCAAGTTTATTTGAAGCTGGGTTTCTTTCTTCTTCTTTTTTTTTTTAATCCTTATTTATTTATTACTTGCTTTTACTCTCATGTCAGAACCTTTGAATCTTCAAAGGGAAGCCTAAAGTATTTACAATAGTCCCTTTTCTGTAGTGGCCCTTCAAACCTAATAGTTTCACTTCCAGCACTTTGAAACTCCTAGATATACTATTCTAATAGCGATTGCTTCCAAATCAATAAAAGTCATACCGAATGTTGAACTCTTATCTCTTGCCTTCATTCTCCTGAGAAGCCTGCCCCCACAAGTCCATGGTAATTCCTTAGTGCTCCCAAAGAAAATGTATTTTATATTTTAACTTTTTAAGCTGTTATTTTCAACAAGACCCATCTAAAACAGGCTAGCCCACCATTTCTGAAATGAAACTTTTCATCTACAATTATCTATAAACCAGTGTTACTGCAGGATTTCTTCTCCTAAAGATAAACATAATTCCAGATAATGTTCACCTGATAATAGATAAAGCTTTGGAACAAATATTGTCTCTAATAATAGATAACGCTTTGGAAGACATAATTTGGCAAGTAACTCTTCTTATGCTTATGTGGAGAAGAAATATTAATATTTCTCTGTGTTAGTAATTGAAAACTTCATCTCTGGCCATCAGCTACTATGTGTGTTATACACATTCATAGCCCAGGTGTTAGATCTAAAAACACTTCACTAGCCCTTGGAATTAGACTGAAGCAATTCCTGAAAACGTATTTCCTGTGGATCTACTATTCAGTGTGAAGAGTTACATATGACTAGAAAATGTGTTAGTACCTGTTTAAAATGATTCTGTTTTATGGACATTTGTGTACCATGTCATCCATGTGTCAGCATATTACACTGGATGACTTACACTCACTAATACAAAAACATGCTCTCATTGCTCAAAGTCAAGGAGCATACTGTTTATGGAATTGAAAAGGGTCTGAAAGAATAAGATTTAGAAGAGAATTGTGATGGAGAAGTTTGATAAAAATTCCTGTTGATGAAATTTTCAAAAGGTATCTAGAATATTGAGGTATTTATATCCTAATGAACTCCACCAAAACACCCCCTTGCAGAGGTAACTGTAATAATCATGTGATCAACCTGTGCGTGACATTCAACATTTACCCCAATTCTGACTTAATGGCTGCGCCAATGGTGACCACATTGGCAGAGAATAAAAACTATACATAGACTCAACTTCTAGCTTGTCTTCTCAATGGGACTGAACTGCTTTCCATCATCACTGAAATCGCAGCTTGATATAAACCCCTGAAGTGAGACATATTGCTCAAATTAGACCCCTGCTAATCATGAAGATTGCTGCAATTTATTCACACTGATTTAAACATTTATTCTGCATATGGAATTTTCTCCCACACCTAGCATAAATTTTCTGTGACACCATCCTTGTACTTAATACTTACCAAAAAGGTATAACATACAATGTTCCTTCTGGATAAGAAGCATTTTACATTTACAGACCATATTTTCCACTGCTCAGAATTAGTCTGACAGAATTATAGAATAGCCTACTCAAGACGGAAGTATGACCATTGATAAGAGAAAATATCATGAAATGTAGCTATCCTTTCCTATAAGAAGGGCTATCTGTTCTGAACTAACGACATTAAATGGTTCCATTTCTTCCATAAATAAGAGTTCAAACATCAAAGAATGACAATAGAGTCCCCCCCACCTCCAAATATTCTCCTTAAAAATGGCTGAAAATGTTTTTATCCCTGCGATTCTAGGCTTTGCTTATTGAAAATAGCGGTGGTAGATAAATGTGTTTAACAAGTAATCTGAAAATTAACTGATGATTTTAGGTTCATCAAATCACTTGTTGAAGAAAACGAAGTAGTTACTGTACTGTCACATGTAGTTGCTTTTAGTGATCTATGTGCTTACGAACCCTCTAAAAAAGTATCTTTAAGAAAACTGATTATTTCCATGATCAGAGACAAAATAGAATACGAAGGCTAATTCTGCAGTTGGAACCATTGAGCCCAGAAATTCTTTAGGATTTAACAACTGGTTCACTCTGACAGTTAAAGAAACACAGTCAACTGAGGTTCTTTCTGGGTTAAGAAAGGAATCTGACTTAGCTATTAACCATCTATAATGCCTTCTAACCAACTTCATAAATGAGAACACTGATCACCAATCATACTTTTTATTCGTTGTTGTGATGTGCATCTGTTTATATATGAGTTACTTTTCTTTCCTTTCTTCTCAATGTCTTATTAACATATTGTGTTGATATTTAACTGAAACTTCAGATTAGAGACTATTCATGCTGTGTGGTGTCTAAATGAGGAGGATGATAGGCATCCTCCAGAGGGCCCATATTTCTGGCTGGACACAGTGGGTACACTCACAGTAGGTAGATGGTAGTGGACATTTGTCATTTGTCATTGCCTAAAATCCAGCATTCCCAATATAGCCTGTGTCTTAGCCCCTGAGCCACAGAGGGAGTTTAGCCTTCCCAAAATAGAATCCAGGAACTGAACTTTCCAGCATGCTTTGGAACTAAAAAATAATCAGGTAAGCTAGGTTCTTCTAGTCAAATGCCCTTTCAAAGAGCCTTTGCATTAACTACGAACAGCATGAATAAAAGATGTCTTGAGTGATATCTACTTATATATGAGCAAGGACAGGTAACAATATCAGTTTCATAATTATTCTGTCAAGATTGCTGGTGTTGATTCTGTGAATTTCCTATTTTTTTCATGATTTAAAAAATTTTTCATAACCAGATGAATTATTATTTGCAAGAATTCTAAGCAATGTTGCTGAAGTTGTGTATTAATGGTTAATTTCTTGAAAAATTTCTCTCCTCTATCTTGCTTGAATGAAGACATGAGAATAATTGAGAACAATTTTCTTACAATAAAGGTCTGTCAATAGTATTTTTTCTTAGTCTTTAAAAAGTTAGTTGTAAAGTATATACCAATATAATTATAAAAACGTAGATGGTGCTACCTCTTTTACAAAAAATACAGAATGCCCCTAAATAAATTTAAAAATGTAAAAATATATTTAAGGTATTATATTTATGTCATTACATACATATAATCATAGCAATATAATATGCTTTATAACATATATATAATCTATGTTAAAATGCATTATGTATGATAATTATAGAATATATTGAATATTTATATTTGTTAGATTTCACAGTAAATATTTTATATTATATTTTGTAAATTATTATATATCATATATTTATACATAATAAATAAAGCAGTATTAATTCATAGTCAGTGTGTATGTTTACTGATATATGCCAGAGGTTTTCTCCCAAACCTTTTTCATAGCCATTTTTCTTTTACTCTTCATTATCTTTATATTTTATTCTATAAACATTTTCTAATATATACTTTCTTTTGGATGTTTTAAATTTTTATAAGCTTTTAAAATTTTCTCCTCATAATCTTAACTTAAAAATGTGACTACCTTGAAGATAATCCTATTAAAAATTGTAACATCATTTTTTGGTTTTGATAATTTTGTATTTGTTAATGAATCAGTGTATCTAAATAATTTTCAAAAATTTTGTTAATAAGTATTGTGAATGTTAGAATATTTCTATTTATAGAAATCACTGAAGCACAGGGACATCAGTATAAACTCCATATGGTCAGGAATTAAATAAATCCTGCTGATTTCCCTTTTTCTTGTACAATACTTGACTGAACTATGTTTCATATTAACAAGTTGACCAATGACTGCTGAATTGTGACTATATACTGAAAAATTTCAAACATTAATCTTTCTATCTCTTAGATAAGTTTTTATCAAATATTTCTAATGAAATATCTTTAACAGCAAAAGAAGCTAAAACAATATTCCTTGTGGCCCGTTTAGGTTTATTTTGTTAGGTATATTCTCATGAACTCTTAACCTATTTTAAACATGCAGTTGAGGTGCATTGAAATTCTCAAACATAGCCAAGATATGGAGCAGCTTAAGAGTCCATTGATGGATGAATGAATAAAGATGTGGTATGTATAAGCAATGAAATAATACTCAACCATAAAAAAGATGCAGTTCTGCAAATTACAACAATATGGATGGACATGAGGCAACTGTGCTATGTGAAATGTCAGAGAATGACAAGTATCATAGGATTTCATTCATATGTGGAAGGTAAAGAAACAAACATGAAACTAAAAACAAACCCTAATGTAGTTTCCAGATGTTTATATACAATGTGTCTATATGTAAACAGTACGATTGTCTCTGGGTGGATGGAAACTAGACTTTTGATGGTGATCATAATGTGGCATATACAGATGGGAAAAAAAAAATTGTGTCCCTGAAACATAAAAACCAGACAAAAACAAACTCAGATTATGAAAAAAAGGATGGTGGTTATAGAGGGGAAGGGGGATGGATAGTGGCCAAATTGAGAAAAGAGAATTATATGCTGGTGTATGAACACTAAACTTTCGGATCTTTTTCTTCCCTTTAGAATATTTATGCAGAACTTTTCTATAGTCATGGTGCTTGACATACATTTGTTAAAGCATGAATAAGTCTGTTTATCCAATTTGCCATGTACTATGCTATGCATAGCCTGCATTGGCATGTGTGGATTGGAGTATGATTATAATAAGTACCTGTCGACATTTCTAATGTAAATTAGAATATTCATTTCCAATTATGTTTATCTTTTAGAATTGGAGTTTTATTTTTTGTAATTTCATTTTAAGTAACATATTTACTTGGATTATGGATTAAGTTAGTTGATCAGTAACTAGGCTTCTTGTTCATTACATGAGATACAATTTTGTTTGAATACAGATTCTGTCATGTCTTCGATTGTGAGCAGCATCACTTTTCCTTAAATGGAAAAGTGGGTGATATTTTAAAGAGAGATTTATATTTATTTTCATAAGTTATATCACATCATAAAACTTATCTGTCACCTGATGGCACATAATATGCAAAAGTGTTATTCAGAGAATAATTCTATTTTGTTTCTGAAGTTCTATATCCCCTGAAGAAGTTTGCTAAATATATATATATATATATATATATATATATATATATATTTCTCTGTATTTATAAATTCATTGGCAAAAGGGGAGAGATTGATTTTCTGGAGTCTAGCACAGTATTGACATCTTATAGTCATGTAATATTTTTTATTACATTGAAGGAATGAATTTATTTTTATGGAGTTCCAAATCTGTTAGTGTTAGCATTTACTTCTGCAGAGGAAATCTAACATATTAGCTCATTAATTAACATAATCAAGAAAAATTGACTAACAATAATGCTAAAGCAATATAGGGAATAGGAATAAAGTAGAATAAGTAACCGAGAACTCATATCTTGTGAGGCTTTTTAGTTCATTGTAAGCTTTTGGTGTTTTGATCTTATGAGAAACCACTGGGGGTTTTAGAACAGTATAGTGACCTGATCTGATTTAGATTTTTTTCTGGCTTTATGATGTATAACTGACCAATCAAAACTGTCTATATGATTTTAAGGTATACAAATGATGCTAGCATATATGTATACATTGTGAAATGGTAACCACAATAAAGTTAATAAAATAGCTACTGCCTTACATAGCTATGATTTGATTTTTCAGGTAAGAACACTTAAAAGATTAATTCTCTTAACAATTTTCAAGTACAAAATACATTACCTATAGTTATTATATTGTGCATTCAGTCTCCAGATTTTTTTCATCCTGCGTAACTTCGTAACTGACAAACATTTCTCCATTTCCCCAATGCCTAAGAGATACCGCTTTATTCTCTGCTCTTAGCTCAATGTTGTTAGATTCCATATATCAATGAAATTATGAAGTATTTGTCTTTTTTCTGCTGCCAATTTAGATTTCATAGGATTATTATAAATTCTGTGTTGGAAATATATCAGAAGGACAGAAATGTTGGAAACAAGAACATGTAAGATGCTAGTATGATAATTAATGTGAAAGATGGTGGTCTTGAGACAGAGAAGTAAGTAGAAAATCCAGATTCATTCACATATACTCATTTAGACAGATTTTCCATATTACCCAATTATACCACACACTGCACCCAACTTCATTATACCAGATCCTTCTTTTCTCATGCTCTTCACACAAGAAAGTCATCATCTTTTCTATTAAAAACTATCAAACAAGACTCTTCTAAAAACAAATGACTATTAGTGATAGACAATGTATTATGCATAGATCCTGATTTGCAATTATGCACACTTTAAAACTATTAAGGTTGTATGCCATATCCCTTCAACAGAATGACAAAAATAAAATAAAAAAACAAATTGCTCCACAAAAGTTTTCTTGATTCGTCACAAACTAACCACCTTCACTGATAGAATTTTTTTTCTGTCACGTACTGACTTCCAAGAGCTAACCTGAAATGTTCCTAGAAATATTAAATTATTTTTAATCTTGACAAGTTCTCCAAAGAAGAAATTATACTTTTTCATCATTATACCTGAAATCCAAGACACAGAGTTTAAGTGCTATTTCAGATACTGTCCACTTGATCAAGTACAGCACTACATCTTAAAGCCTATTTTACTTCAAAGATCAAAAATTTTTCACCACGCTACACAGAGATCTCATGTGTAGTTTATATCATCATATGTATGAGCAGCAGCAATAACAAGTCTTGCTAATATATATTTATACTCCTTAAGTGAGAAATTCTTGATCACTTACCTTGGAATGACTTCCAATGCCACATAAAAGCTTGACCAAAATACAGAATGTAGATTTCATATTTTATATTTCTCCTTTTTGAAAGGGAGGTAATATAAATATGTATTTTGGTAGCATTCTAATAACTTACTCACCTAAAAACCTAAGCTGTTGTACTCTGTTTAGCATTGCAAATATATGTCCATATTTACTATAGTTCTATTTTTTGTCCTTAAATTTTAATTTAGCTATTCCAAAAATATAAATTTATCATAGAGATAAGTTTATTCAACCTATAACAAGTTAAATAATTTAAAATTGCTAAATCTGTCCACAAAGCAATGTAAATCTTTTCCATTGATTTAGTTAATATTCATACTAGGATTTATGATTAAAATTAGATTTTAGAATTTGATTATCTAACATAATGATTTTACATTATATTTTGAAGTCATTATGGTTTATACCTACATTACTTTGATTAGATGATTATCGCACAGTTGATGTTGTTTATTATTACTATTGCAAAATCACATTATTAATGAAAGATACTAGGGGTATTATCTATAAGAAACACATTTTTTCACTAATTGAGATTGTGTGAGATTTGATAAAATATCATTAGACAGATATTATTAGAATTGAACTTTTCAAGGTAAAATAAAACATTTTTTTAGAAGAATTCTTACAAATTGTACTTCCAATACTGAGAATTATAAGTAATTTTTGGTAAATGCTAAATGCCACCCACATTTTATTATTATTATTTGGAAATGTTATGTTCTAAAGACCATTTTTGTGTTTTCCCAGTAATTGTATGTTAGAACATTTTAAAGTATGTAATAAAATAGACATATCTTAGAGATACATATTAATATTTTATTTCTAATATTATCAAATAATTAAGTTTAAAATGAATGTCTCCTTAGGATTATAAGATTTATGGAACATTTGTATATTACAATGCTGAAGGATTTTATTATTAAAAGAGTAATTTTGGTTGGGCATGCCACTGCTTTAATCTGTCTATACAAAATTTCATTACAAAGTCCTGAAGAACTGAGACACTGCTTATATATTTAAAATTTTTTAAATGAAAAAGTCATCACATAGACCTAGCAAGGCAAGTCAGTTTGGACTTTCTCTACAATTTCAATCCATTTAAGTTTAAAGTAGTTCAAGCATTATGGTTGTAGATGTCTTCCAATGATAACTATCCTAAAATAATATTAAACTTATTATCTAGAAAATATTTGACAATTTCTTTTTCCTTTAGTAGTATGATACTTTGATGTGTTTAGGACTGAAGATTAGTAGATAAGAACAAACTTTCATTTTTAAAACATACTTGTTAGAATCAAGGACTTCTATCAAAGAAATGTAGTCTCGGTTTTAATTTAGTTCTCTGGCCAATTTGCTTCTAAATTTTAATCCTCACAAATAGTTCATCTTTAAGAGTTTTCTCTATTCTGTGTGCAAGGCACTTTAAGAAGTATAAGAATAAAAATAAATATTGGCATGCCCCAGTGCATAGTGGTTTACTCAGTTGCCACCGACTGGAGCATAGTCCATATACATCCCAAGTTCCTGGGTTCGCATCTTGGGCTGGGGAAAATAACTCACATGCACAACTAAATAAAAATAAATGCTTCTCCCTCCTCTCTCTTCCTGCCTGCCTACTCTCCTTCATTCCTGCCTGCACCTTTCCTTTAAAAACAAATGATAAGCTATACACTGTCAGTTAAGTAACTGTGTAAAATTTGCCAATATCCCAGTAATTCAAAAGAATAATTGTCCCTGGATTCATGATTCAGATATATATATATATATATATATATATATGCAAATTAACTTTTCATTTCCTCCTTCCTGATAGCTGCTACTCTAATTTGTGTCTATAAATTTGATTCTTTGGGTAATTCACATATATGTATTACACAGTATTCATTCTCTTAGGTTTAATTTTTTTAGACTAACCTTTTCAAAGTATATTACTGACCTTTATTGAGTTTTTATTATGCTATTTAAATCTCTTTCAGAGCTTTTTAAATTGTTTTTAAAAATATTTAGCTTTTGCTTTATTTCCTAACTTACAGAAGTCAACCTCAGATTTATAATAAATTGACTCCAGTGAAATCTGGATACTTTCCCCTGTCTAGCTCCCTTTCATCCCTCATTCTGATGGTATTATTTTTACGTATATTAACCCTACATATGTTTTAAGCCCAATGATACATAGCCACATTTACTAATTTATAGTATAATGTGTCTTATACATGTATTTACATACATACATGCATATATATGTCAAATAGACATAGAACATCTATGGAAATTGATTTTATTCTGGGTCAGAAAGAAATTCTCAATAAATTCAAAGGGTTATAATACAATACATAATTTCAGATTGCTTTAACATTAACCTCAAAATCAGTAACAATAAAAATGCAATCATATGTCTACATGTTTAATAAATATTGGGGCAAGAAAAATGTTGATTGGATTAGGAATATTACGGAACTAATAAAAACAAAAAGTTAGTATCAAAGTTAGGAGAGGTCTGACTAATTACTTATAAATAAATTTATGATTTAAATTTTTTAAGAAAAGAAATATGAAAATCAATTATCTATTCATCAGTTCAAGATTAGAAAAATAAAGCAAATAAAACCCCAGGACCATCAGACAGTATAAAATAATAAAAGTAACATAAAAGTTAATAATATCAAAACACACGTATAACAAAGTGGATCATGTTACCAGGAACACAAGATGATGTTACTGGGTTTGTTTTATTCTCCCAATTTTTTAGTACTTTGCATTGGATTTCTAGATCTTGGTCCTTGTGTCCACACAAGAAAGAATTCAAAGGAGGTACAGATAAAAGTTACAGAACTTTTTTGTAAAATAAGATTTATTTAAGCAACAGCAGTGTAGGTTATTAAAGATAAAGTATGTCCTCAGGGGGAGGACGGTATGCTCCAAGTGGGTTCAGCAGCCTGTGTATTCCTTTCTGGGGCTTATCTGCTCCACTTGTCCTCCTGTTGGCCTTCCCCTGAGGTGGGCTGTACTCCTGACTTTCATGTTGATTGACAGGTAGATTTACATAACCAGACTCTTACTGCACATTTTTTTCCCATAACTGTCTAAGCAAAGCTCATGGGGGGGATGGGCAAAACCACAATGCTAATTTCATAATAACATTATAATGAGGGAGGTCATCATCTCAGGACATGGTTTTGCTCTTTCTGCACCTGTGTTCCTATCCAGTTCCCATCAGATTGGCTTGAGACTGGACTATTTGATGACTGTGTCTGACCCCTAGGTTGTTGATTGCTTGGGGCTTTTGCATTATTGTTATCAAGATATATTCCCGATTGTCTCATGCCTAACTGACTCAGTGTTCTGGAAGGTCCCAGAGACTGAAAGTTTAAGGTGTTTCTGGGCTTATATCCAGCAGGTCTTCTTTGTGCATGAAGGCTCTGCACACAGTGCTCACCTCTAGCTAGCTCCCTAACAAAGTCAAACATTTTCTAATGGCTGTTACCAAAGGCTGCAAGTCTCACTTTCACAGAATCATGAGAGTAGTACCCTGTTTATCTTTCACAGTGAGGCCATAACCACCTGAAATGATTTTTCTTTTAATTGTCTGAAGGTGGGGATAAGATTACTGTTCTGCTGTGTGATAAAAAGCTAAAGTTACCCAAATACAATATATCCTTTCGATTTGATATTCTTTTAATTTTCACAAATTATGATTTAAGAACCAGCAATTTAAGAACTTATTTTCTAGATTTCTGAATCTAAATAAAAATAACCCATTGTTTAGACATCAAAACCCAAAGATTTCTAGAATGTAGCTTAGAAATATGTGTAATCATATGTTATTCTTATCTGATACATATTTGTATATTATATAATATAGTATATAAATATATATATATACTGTCATATATTAGTATTATCTATGTGTAGTAATTATATGAACCTAGATTGCTTAAAGTTACAAGCAGACTATGTTGTTATTAATCCTACAAGTTCCTATAAATCTTAGAGGAATACATGACAAATTGTTTTTTTTTTCTTTTTTCTTTTTTGATTTTTTCCTAGAAAAAAGAACAAGACTTGTCATAGACCATCATCATGATGGATAGGGTGTAGTCAATGTCTCTTTGTTTCCTCCCTAAGAAAGGTCAATGCAATAAACAAAATTATGCAAATTATATAGAATTTATACCATAAAAATTTAGATGGCATGAAATAATATAATTCATTAACTTTGCTCTAAGGTTTCTAAGAAACTTGAAACAGAATAATAATATGCCATTTCTATAGATTCTTCTGCAATCTTCTTAGTTTTTCCTACTTGAATGATTCAAAGGTAATTTAATGCACTCAAAACCACATTATTTATCTCCTAATTCTCTTCCGGGGTCATTATTGCAACTTACTCTCTTATTTCAAGGTATTTATTTCATAGTTTATTTTTCTCTTATACTGGTAACCTTTCTGGCTACTGATTTCCAGAACAATGATGTGTGAAATCATGATCACCTGGTCTGCTAGAATGCCATTTTGACAACAACTATATATTAGTTTTATCTAGATTCATAAGGAAAATGAAATAGGCTGGTTTTGGATAATCCACATTAACATGAAATGCTCGGGTACCATCAAAAGAATAACATTAATCCACAGCTGATTTTAAGTCAATACCAGTATATAACATTTGTTACCATAATTGATATTTATAGCCATTGCTTCCAGAATTCAATGCAATGTTAAAGGGAATTTTAGCTGAGCAACTGAATTACTATAGTCTCATGGTAATGACAGCAATTCACAGAGACTAAAGCAACAAAAAAGGGGCTATTATATTTATATATATAATTATATATACATATATCTATATGTATAGATGTATATATATAATTTGTTTATATTCAAAAGGCAATAAATTCTAGCTTTAATGAAGAGAAATGTTTATTATAAGGTTATAGAATTGGTTTACGGAATGCAGAGTCAGGGATGGATCTAGAACTCTGATACAGACAGAAATTTAGGACTAATGCACTTAAGAGTAGTGCTCTTCTAATTTTCATGTGCATGCAAATTGCTAGGAAGTCAGATTAAATTACATCTTCCATTTCTGTGTGCCTGCCTAGGACCTGGGGTCTGCCTTTCTGATGAGCTTCCAGTTGACGCTCTCTGCAGTCCTCTGTCCACACTTATTAGCATAGTCCACATGAGAAAAACAAAGAGTCTTCCCAAGAGATAGGCAGGTAGGCAGGAAGGAAAAGAGAGAAAGAAACATGCTTATTTATTTCTTTATTTCATTTTTGGTTGTTCCCCAGCCCCGGGTCATGAACCTGGCTTCTTGGATTTTAGATCCTTTTAAGTCCAAGTCATCTACTAGCACCTGAGCCCACCAGGGTGAGCCTTTTCCTTTTCCTTTCTTTTTTTTTTTTTGGTAGCCATCTAAACTTTAGTGATTATTTCAATCTTTTTTCCTCACTATTGCTGATTCTCTTATCTATATAAGACATTCAAATACAGTTAAATCTCATTGTTTAAGGATACTGAACAATAAATCATATAGTTTAGACATTGCTGAATCTGAGATAAAGAAATGATGATTCAATCGGCTACACACATCAAGAAGCCTAGGTGTAGGTTTCATAATTTTGAAGACGTTTAGATCTTATACAAATCCACTATGATTAGGTACCCAGTGACACATGACACAGACACATGGGGCAGATCATCTGTGTCATTTAGAAGCTGAAGAGAAAAGCATTTCTTACCCAGAGCTCAGCATTTTCCTTCGTTAGGTTATTCTTATTCCAGAAACTTAACGAAAGAGTCCAAGTGAAAGAAAGGAAAATTGAATATTGAACTAACATCCAACAATAGAATATGTAGAATTAAAAAACTAAACCTAACAACTGGTGCTGAGCATGTGGAAGAACTAGAACTCATAGTCACTGCTGGAAAGGGAAAATGTTAATACCAGTTAGGCAGGTGATTTGTTTTGTGTTTTTTCCTTTCAGTTAAATATACATCAAATGATTTAACTATTTTAATCCTAGATGTTTACTAAGAGATATTCAATTATATGTCTGAACAAAGACCGGTACACATAAATTCATTGCGTTTCATTTGTGATCCGCAAAAATGGAAGTAGTTCAAATATCCATTCCATGTGATTGGGAATTCACTGGGCTTTATAAGAAAGGAGCTTTTGTAGAATGTGGGTATGGAGGAGACTGCAGGATTACACAGAAGAAAGTAGACAGGTTCACAGTAGGTGCAGAAAATTCACTTAAAGAAGGAATGTTTTCACATGAAGGAAATAAGAGGGAGGTGTAACAGGTAGTTTTATCAGTCTTCATTTAATATCTGTAGATTCAACTATGCTATAGCTATGGCTCTAAAACTGGATATATTTTTAAGCACAAATGTGAATTTCATTGCCACCATACCTTGAGGGATACAGAATGGAGAAAAATAAAGTGTCTGTAAAGTACTGTAATGTCTCTCAAAATACGAGTTTAGATCTTCCAGCCTTTTAATTACACTAGGACATGAAGCCACATAAACTGCATTTTGGAGGAGTCCCCCCACATGAGACAATTTGACTTTTACCATTCACCATATTCATTTGTCTCAGTCTAGCCTAGCCCTGTCCTCAAATGCCTATTACCCTTTCTAGTCCCAAACATTTTGAACAGGTCATTCCTTAGGTCACTACAATTCTTTTAGAACTTCTGTCTTCCTGGACTTGGAGGTCACTGGAGCCCTCATGAGAGTGTGTTCTTTTCCCGATTCATTTACTAAAATAAGAAAATACTTAAGTGTATATAATACAGTGATTTTTTTTCAGAGAAGATAGATAACAATTAATTCAGGGTGGAATTGTCCCTATGAAATACACTGTCCTAAGTATGATATATTTTGTATTTTTATATGGTGCCAAGTATTTGTTAAAGACAGGTATCAACTTTAAAAATTGCCTGTTTGCACTCAGAAACCACAGAGAGAATGTGGATGAGTTACCTATTCAGCGATTCTCTTAGTCATGATGCTCTTTGAGGTCACTCTACACTAGAGAATTTTCTGGAAAAAGAGACGAATCATCTATGTGTAAAGAAATGTCTACAGCTGCAACGCAAGCCCTTCTTCAAGCAGTTTGCTCTCTCATTCTGAGGCAGGTTATATTACACACTTCTTTAAATTGATGATGGTTTTCATTTGTCAGAGAAATGCATCTCCTTGCTTTCAGAAATTTTTAAATTTTCAATTAAATTGGAGAGATGGCATTTTTGTTCAGTTGATTTAATGTTCTATAATTGAGGCAACTGTGCTTCTGATAAAATCACTTTACCTATGATTTACTGAGAGAAACGATGTGACCTTACTTTGAACATATATAGGGAAAATGTATGATTGTTCTAAAATATTGACTCGAATTATTGACAATCAAGAAGTGGCTATTTCTGTGATATCAACATTAAAATATGAGCTACTCAAAACATTTTCCCTTATGTCTATGTTGCTATTAGCATATATGTGCTTTTATTTTTGTATTTGATATTAGCAAAAGAGAGGGCATAAGAGCACATAAACTAATAAAACATTTTATCCTTGGCAGTGTAGAAAGTAACTTTCTTTTGGTTTCTGATAAAAAATGAATAAATATTCATTAACATAGTTGGCTCTGATCATGTGATTTTACTAGGATATTTAAACAAACTAATTGCAGATCAATTTTCAAGATAAAATATCATATGTACTTACATATAAAGTAAATCCTAAAAATATTTGCAATTGCTGAAATGAGGAAACTACATAGTGCTTTTGGAGATTCATTTGCATGTATAAACACAGACATATATTTTACATACATTTTCACAAATTCACCATAGTCAATTTAGATTATTTTCACTACCCCTGAAATAAATCCCTATCCCTTTGCCATTATCCCTAATCCACCTGGATTCCTAACCATTCATTTTTTTTTTTTTAATTTAAATTCATTGTATTGAAGGAACACTGCTTCATAACATATACATTAAAGATGTACATCATTGTAAATCCACATCTGTATATAATGTTAAGTCCATGACTATTTAACTTTTTTCTTCACGATACAATGAATTCCCTTTGCCCAGTTTGATGCCCACCCTCTCCCTTTCTTCCTGAAAACACAGATTTGCTTTTATTGACTAAAGTCTGTTGTTTGTTCATTTCTTAAAAGTCATATTTTGTCTTCTTCAGTTCATTTGTTTGCTTGGTATCAATTTATACCACATATGATGTGATATCATATGATGTCTGTCTGATTTAATTAAAACTAATTCCCTCTAGTTTCATCTATCTTGCTGCAAATGGCAGGATTTCAACTTTTTAAATAGCTGGGTAGCATTTCATTGTGTACATCTACCACATCTTTATCTACTCATGGTTGACAGGCTGTGAGGTTGCTCCCAGCTCTTGGATATTGTAAATATTCAATGAATATGCAATTAAGATGGGGGTGCATATATCTCTGCAAATTAGTGTTGTGTTTAGTGTAAATATCTAGCAGAGAAATATGGATCATCTGGGATTTCCATTCTCAATTTTTTGATGAGCGTTGTACCGTTTTACATTCTTACCAAATTTTTGAAATACTTTTTTTACTTTCTTCTGCCACACATCTGCGGAGACTGTGTTCAAATTCATTCTCTTACTGAAAAAATTATTTTGCATCTTCTTCATTGCATATTATATAATAAAGAACATTTATGTTTTCTGTTCTAATTCGCAATACCATTAACCTATATATAATTTTCAAGAATGTATTACACTCTTATTTTTGTCATACCTCTGCCTTTTAAATTTGTAGGAAAGTTAAGGGAGTATGAATTAAAATAAACATAAGTTCACTATTTAAATAAGATTGATACCTGATAACCACAAGTTTTTTAATAAACAAAATAAAAATGAATATATGAATTAATTACAAGATCTATGTATCTTGCTTTCCATCTATTACTCTTCTGTTATATTTTTAGAGTTTATTCTTTAGAAATATTACCTCATAACTGTATGGCTTTCAGTATCTCCTGACCATCAGCGTAGAACAAATTATTCATGTTTCAGTACTTTAATAATGAGATGTCAGCCCATAATCCTTGCTGTTGAAAGGATTGTCAGAAATGATTGAATCCCTGGTGATACGACCTCAATGCCATTTAAAGCTTGTCCTCATAAGATAGTACTTGCTGTCTCAGGAGCTCGTCTCATTCCTCTTAGGCTTCTTTATATTTTGCTTTGTTTTGCATAATACCATGCATGCATATCATGTGTGTGCATAATTCAAAGTGAAAAATGCAGTAAGGTATACATATGCATAATACAGACAGAAAATCAATTCAGCAATAATCGTGCATGCATAGAACATTTATTAAACTATTTTGAACACAGGAAAATATATGGATATTATCTTAATTTTTATTTCAGAAAATCTAAAATGAATTGTTGGGGCTGTTGGCTATCATTTACTCCATGGTAGACATATTTGCCTGCTAGAATTTTTATTTGTACAGTTATTTAAATAGCATGCCTTACATGATGTTAAATAGAAGTATTCACCTAATTTTTTTTCTATCCATGATAATTTACTCTGTCACTTTTATAAAATTTGCAAAGAGTTTATGTATCAGTCAGGGTCTACCAGATAAAATCAGTAAAAAAGACAAAATCTACATATATATAATATATAACATATACAAAATGCATTAAAATATATATACACATTATATAATATATGCTTATATGTCCATATATTATATGTATGGAGAGAGAGAGAGAGAGAGAGAGAGAGAGAGAGAGAGAGAGAGAGAGAGAGAGAGAGAGACTCTGTGCAAGAACTCTCAGGCAAGATTTTATTCATAGGTCTTTACCACATTCCAGGGGAAGGGATTATACAAGGAAATGAGTCATCTGAGAAATTTGTCTCTCATATTCTAAAATAAGGTTTTCCAATAGGATGTTGAAAACGTTAGATTAACCTATAAGTATAGACAAATTTGCTTGCAATTTGCTTGTTTTATGTCTTTTTCATTTTTTTACTGAATTAAATAGGAATCAGAAATGCCAGCATTTCAAAGAAGTATTCATCCACTAAAATGCCTTTCTATTTCCAATTTTCTTCAACTCTAGTGAATATATAGTCTTCCACAGGAAAAAGAAAAAAAAAAAAAGATCACCAAACAGAACTAGTTTCATTACAAGAGAAGGATTATCTCAATTCATTTAAAAATTAAGATACATATATAAATATATGCATGTATACATATAAAATGTAACACATAGACATATGTCTGTGTGTATATTTAAGAAAAACAATATGGTATTACCAAGAACTGTTCTCTAATGATAATTAAATAGACAAGAGGATATGATTCTCAAGTAGATTTTTAATTCACAAATAATTATCATTTTTGAGTAATGTATATAAGAGAAATTAAGAATATAATTTTATTATTGTGCTACAAAAATTATCTTTAAAAATAAAGCATGAGTAGTTCATAGTTCCTTCAGGAGGAGTTATTCTTTATTTATATGCGGTACCATTTTGCTGTTGCCATTCAAGAATAATGCATTGTTGAAACTTTTTATATATTTATGATTTTTATGTTTCTAAAGCTCAGCATATTATCACATGTTATAAATATATTTCAGCTTCTTGTTACTTTGAGAAGAAATAAATGAGTCAAATTGAAGTTCGTACGTACTCATCCTCTCTGAAGCATTCCATTGATAGTGCACAGTGAGCACTGAAGACTGCTTTGATATACTAGATATTGCGCTGAGTCATAAAAAAAGCTTATTCCTTCAAACATATTAATGGAAAGAAGTAATATGCCTCAGTAGAAATAAGCAATAGATATGGTAAAAAAATTAAAGGAAATAAAAATCTGTCACTGTTGAGTCTATATACTTACATTTTTATGAAAAATATTTAAAGTAATAATAGTGATGCATTTACAGAAAATATGATTATTTATTTCTGACTAAATATAATTAAGATCATGTTTCAGTAAGAGTGCAAAAAGGTACAAATTTTGACTTTAATGAAAATAAGTGTTTTTAATTATCCAGCAATATTGAAAGCAAATCATTTGCTTATATTGAAATAATCACTCTTTTAAACGATTTAGCTATATAAAATTAGCTGAGCCTATGATTATTTGTAAGATAATTATAATGAAAAAAGTTAGCAAACTAATATAATGATATATTTCATGGTATAGTCCGATACTATATTAGTATATATTAATATCACATATATCAGTATAATATATAAAGGGGTTTAAGGACATTAGTAGTATATAAAATAAGAAACAGAGGTAGATAAACATCACCATACTCATAAGAATTAATAAAAGAATGTTGGCAACAATATAATTAGATGTCTTAAAATGTAAAGGTAAAATGTTTATAAAGCATATTAATGGGTTAACGTTGCTTATTAATCTCGTTAAATTCTAGATTGAATATCACATCACCAAAACTGTGCTTTGCAAAAAAAATAATAATATGAATTGAAACAATATATGATCTTGAAAAATCTTAGGGGAATGATCTAATTGTGACAATTGTGCGACATTTAATGGAATAAAAGTTTAACCACATGAATATTGATGGCAGTTATCTGGGGATTAAATGTATGGTTAATAGTGTAAATACCATGTGAGACTTAAATACTTCAAAAGAATTATTCGAAAATAGAGTCTAGAGTCGGAGATCATTCTGTGAATTGGTTCATCATCATAAATGCATCATTATATAATGGTTTTGATTTGATAGTCTAAAAGCAGTTGGCTCAGTTCATTGGAATAATAACTGATGCTGTTCTGTATGAGGGATTAAACACTAATCTAATTTTAAATATTTCACCCTCAGCACACTCAGTTTGTAAAACCATGGTATTGTAATTGTAAAGTTGTATGAAATAACAATATGCACCAAAATTCTCAGATTTAAATTATTTCCATTAAAGAAAGCAGTTAGATTGTTCAGGTAATTACCTTAAAGATATGCATTAAGCTTGTCGCTGTGCATCACGATTTTATTCATGGTTTTTATTTATATTTTTTATTCTATTTAAGAAAAACTTTCATAACATTATATAGGTACAAGGTGAGCATCATCATAAATCAACACCTGTATATAATACATTAAATTCCCCATAAAAGATCCAAATCTCTCCTTCACCATATTATTGATCTCTTTTACCCAGTTTTCTATCTCTCTGATGCTACCTTTGCGTGAAATCGTAAAGTGTTGTCAGAGTTATAACACAGAAAAGAAATATGGAAGAAAATATTTTAGGGTAGTATAAAGTTTATGACATTTTAGAGAAACAATTTTTTTAAAGGAAAGGTGCAAGTGGGAATGAAGGAAAGCAGGCGGGCAGGAAGAAAGAGGAAGAAAGTGTTTTATTTTAACTCAGTTCTACATCTTAGTTTTTCCCCAGCTCTGGGAAGCGATCCCAGGAGACTGGGATGTATGTGAGCTGTGTCCAACCTGTAACACCAGGGTGTGGGACGGGAACTAATATTCTTAATGGCGTAAAAAATTCTCCTAATACCTTGGTCTAGATTTATACCATATAAATAAAATTTCCTTCAAAAACATGAATGCCTGTAAATAAGTTTTATTCCATGTTAGCACAAATGAATAATAAATTAATTCCAAAAGATGTTGTTAAAAGACAAAAAAGGGGAAAATATTAAGAATATATAGCAATTCTGAGCAGTCGTGGGAAAACAGAACTTTGGAAATAAAATAGAAAGGGGCAAATAGTAATGAGTAAGAGAGAAAGTTTTCTAAAGATCTGCTCAAGCTCAGTTTTTCTCCCTATCTGATTTGAATCAATTAATTTTCTTGCACTCTGTTATTGCTTTCAAGCTCTATATTAAAGACTAAAACAGAACTAAATATCATGGGCAACAACGAAAAAAGATAGGCTGTGTACGCTAGTACAATTGAGGAAAATACATTTGACATTTTAAAATAGGATAAAAAGCAAAATTCCTCAGTAATCTTCATTGAATTTAGGCTTATTTGAGATTTACAGAGGCTTGACACATTTCAGAAAAAAAATGGATCTAGTCTAGTACTAGGTTAGCATATTTTGTAAAAAAAAAAAAAGTAAAACAAAAAATGAAGACGCAAATGCCATCTTTGTAATGCACCACTGATTATTTCCTTAATTGGATAAATAACTATGAGGTGAATCCAGTACAAGATGCTTTCTGACAGTGTCAATTTTCAGTTCGCTTTCATGTCTTAATTAGATTCATACTTCTTTTTTATGTAGTTTTTGTTTGAACAATTGAGACATTTCTAGACTCTAACATGCTTATTAGCAGAGTACAATTAAAACTATTGTTTGTCTTTATTTTACTTGCACCAATGCTTTTACATCAGGTAATATTACTCCAGGAAGTGATCACCAATGATTTTCATTTTGAAGTTTCAGATAATATATTTTTTTGACCTTTACTTCCATGTTCATGACTGGCTTTATTCTGTTTTAAGTTTTTGCGTGTGAGGAGGAAATTAAAAAAAAAATGCTTTCCAACTCAGCAGCTGAAAATATTATATAGAAATGAGTAAGGAAACTACTGATTTTTAAAGAGGAAGGAAAAGTATAGATTACTGAAATAATGAAGAGGACCATGTGATGGTAATTAACTTTAATTGATATCTGTCTAGAGGTCAGGCATTTTGTTAACAATTTTAAATAAAATTAACTAGTTGAATACTTAAATGAAGTTCATACCATTATTTTCCATTTTCATATATACACTAAGTATCAAAGAGGCATATAATGTTCCAGGTTCATGCAGTTAGTAAATATACAAACAATAATCAGCACAATTCACAAGTAATTGTGAAATTACAATACCTAATTGCACACTGAAAAAATTTCATCAATGTAACATAAAATATTTTAATGTGCTACATTTCAAATCTTAAGGATGAAATAAGCAGGATATTTCTTGAAATAAAATGGACAGAGGAAGGATATCACAACATATTCTATGTTACATACAAAAGCTAGAAGAAGAAGTTGTACAGCACATTTGAAGCATTGTAAACTAGAACATAAAAATCACAGGGAAGAGTGGAATGAATGAGATTGGAGACCAGACTGTGCAGATGCTTCAATTCCATGTTAACAGATTAGTCCTTGCTCTTTGTTCTCAGAGGTGGAGTGTTAAACAGGTGGGGGTCTGACATAATCACAGGTGTGTTTAGAGAAGGATCACTCTGAGCTGCAATGTATGTGGGTAGATAGGTAAGGAGCCGAGAGCCCAAGAGGGAATAAAACCTGGGCTAGAGTGGAGACATGGAAATAGAAAGAAACTCACCATAAAATTAGCAGGTGTAGAAGCTCATTTGACTGTCCTGCCTGAATTCATTCAGCCTCCAATAAGGGGGCCATATGCTTCAGAGTATTCTCTTGCCATTCATTTGAAGTAAATCTGTCTGTCTCTAAGTGGAGCAGGCAGGAAAAGTTGGAGAGCTGATGTCCCTGGAGCAGTCAGTCCTCACCCAAAGACAGATGAAAGGCTGGTAGATGAAGACACAGGGTGTTCCCCACTCAGAGTGTAGAGAGAATCTGGAAGTGTACAGTATGTAGTCTTTCAGAGTTTCTAGAGGGACTGAGCCCCATCTTGTTCAGAGAAACTAATCATTACCACATTGATTATGAGCTTTTTGCTCTGTTCTGTTGGTGTCTTTCACTTCTACCTCCCTTACAGCTTCCTGGGACTTCTTCCTCCCACCAAAAAAATAATACCATTGCATCCAATAGCTGGCTTTAGGGAGCTTTTGCTTGGAAACAGAACAAAGACAATAGGGCTCCGTGGTTCATTGGATATGGCCCAGTAGGATAAAAGAAAAAAATTGATGATGACACCAGTTTTCTGTCCTTTAGAGCAGGATGAATGTGGAAATCATTTTCTACAAGGGCATCATCTAAGAAGTATTGAGTTTTGGAGGAAGCTCATTTTTAACATTTTATGCTTGATTTCCTCTGGAAACATCCAAACCAATATCATGGAGACATGTTTTGGGGACAAATATAGATCAAAACTGTATGAACTTGAAAATCATTACCATGTATGCAGTGGTACTATTGTGGATGAAATTGTCCAGACAGAGAGCATACAGTGAATCTCTAGAAGCTACCCTGAAGAACCCCCAATTTAATAACCAACAGAAGGAATTTTCAGAGAAGACAGACAAGAAGCAGGGTACGTCACACCAAGTAAATGAAGAGATTGTCTCAGACACAGGAAAGGAGTGCTTTCTCCATGTTGTGAAGTCTCCTGTAAATATCGAGTGGAGTTTGGGTCTTATGAAGGACTGTGTGTTGGGGAAATTGATTGCATTTTTTTTTCACAAATGTAAGTTTTGCTAGTTTAATATTATTTTTAACAACTGCATATAAAACAAGTACGTCACTACTACATTCCTGTATTTTATGCATCCTATTGCATTGTACAACAATGCTTTCAGGACTCTATAAGGAGGCAGGACCCTATTTAAGTATAATTTCCTTATATTTCTATAAAAGAAATAATTACAGAGCAGTCGCCAGCAGGAATGCTTGAGTCCTTTCTGGTGAAGAATTACAGAGGAACTACAAAACTAAAAACTTATACTGTTACTGTATCATTAATCACATTTCCATTTGCTTCTCCAGGGGGAGGCTTATTAGGGGAAGGGTTAACGACACTGACCTTGAACACCTGCAGTTATGTTCATTTAATCTACATCACTTGACCAGTAAAGAGTGTGACTAATAATACTATGCATACATGGCTTATTAGCTTATTGGTCCATCAGTGATATTTTGGGCTCACAAATGTTCTGTTACTAAGATCAGCTAAATATTAAAGAATTTTATTCAAAATTAGTGATGACATCCAAGAAGGCGTTCTATCAGATGTGAATACTCAAAATTCACTAATGGTCTCCTGATTGGTGGTTATTTTTTATTGGATCAGATAACTAAAAGAAAACCATCCTTTTTTAAGATGCTATCTACATTATATTGCAAAGCCAGTTAATACTTGAAAGTGTGACTTGAACCTTCTTTTCATCTGAAACAACTTTGAAATTACTCTCCATTATGTCCCTTCCATCCATTGCTACCATTAGGGAATTTATTAACCCTCAATTCTGACACCAAGTATTTCTTAAAATTGTAGGCTGATCTTTAAATTCTATCAATATTTAAGGTGGAACTTACTGACTTGCAAAATGTATGAAGAATTTCGTAGTCATTTTCCTTCTGTTCTACATGTATGAAAGGTTCATTCAGGTTTATGTTTTTATAGTGTACAGGATGCTTATTTGGAATTTATTAGGTACATTTCAAGATATTTTTCTCCAGTGGGAAAATATTTTGATTGCTTTTGCTATCTAAGTCAATTTCTAGGACAGGCTAATTTCCAAGACTTCCAGGGTATCTTAAAATAGTGGAGCAAACATAAGTTCAGTTGACAGCTACATACCATATGCTTATTTTTCTGATTCTGTGTATTCCTTAATTCAACAACAAGATTACAAACTCATTGAGAACAGATATTTTCAATATATTCAAACCATTCAGTCCACTGGTGGGTTTATCTGCCAGATTAATATTTTCTGCTTGATTTCCTCTGGAAACATCCAAACCAACATCATGGAGACATGTTTTGGGGACAAATATAGATCAAAACTGTAAGAACTTGATTTCTGATTTGAATTTAATTTGCAAGTTCTCATTTGCTTGGAGGTCTGGTACTTACTACCAAAAGAATTTGTGAGGCAGAAATTAGGTAATTCACACAGTAAAATTAGTAAAGTATATAAACATACTATTTATTCATAAATCTAACTGATAATTATGGATGCAGGACAAATAAAATCATCTGACAACCTTGATTAATATAAAATTAAAAACACCTATTATAAATTATATATTTGTAATTTCAGGAGTAAAGCATTTTCGTATTTCTGCATAGGGAATAAACATTTAAGAGATTCATTGCTCAGAATTCTTATACCACAATTTTTATGCTTTACTAATCCTGGAAATTAACCAATGACTTTGTGATCAAGGACATTCAGTACATATAGCCATAGTTGTGAGAATATGTATTTTTATAATAAAATTGCCTATATTAGATTTGACATTTGATATAGAAGAGAAATTAATTCAAAGGTGCAAAGTAAAAGAATACTCCTATGGTAGTTATAGCATAAATATTTTGATTTATTAAGTTATTTTGAAAGTTTCAGGAATGTGAAAAATGATAGTGATCAAGGAATAAAGCTTGATTAATTAAGAAATAAGATGTATAAAGGAAAATAGCATAATTCTCTTGTACATTATCTCCAATTAATTTTACTGAAGTTTAAATATCTGTCATTATCAGTAGGACTAAACATTGAAATAAATATATTCAACAGCATTCACATGCTAAACTGCAAAGGCATCTAGTTCCATATTAATTTTATAGTATTTGAAGCCATTTGATGAATATTTCTGATCAAAGTTGAGCCAATTTATGTTTAAAATAGCCTGTTTTCTGGATGATTATAGGGGTTACACATTTACTTTGTTTCACTATACATCTAATATTCTAAACCAAGGTACGGGTATTCACTTTTTTCAAAATGATTCAAGACTGGAGGATGTAGAAGAAATAAACTATTTAGCTCTGTCTGATTTTATGTTTTTATTTAACTATGACAAAATAAATCATGGTGCCTAATTATGGCTGCAGAATAGGCACAATTATTTTGTTTATATGTTTTATTTTTGTTTTCTGCTTCATTGTTTAGCTTCCTTTTGATTTTTGTCTAAAATGTAAAAGAGTGTATATTTGAATGTGAAATATATGAAATATCAGAACGTTTGGAAACACAGTACTTGTCAGACATATTAGGATTTAAGTATGAATAGTTTTAAATTTGTATTATCTTTTTGGACTGTACTTCATTATCATTCTAAAACATCACCCTCTAATTAAACAGGATAGTCAACAGTACAAAGGCAGAAACTAAAACGAGGAAAGGAAAGGCCCACATTCTTACAAACCACTCACTGATAAGAGAATGATAGTTAAGCCACAGACTGGGAGAGAAATTTGCAAAGAACACAACTTATAAAGGATTTTTCCAAAATATACAAAGAACTTTAATTTTATGATCTAATTTAATTCTAATTTAAAAATGAGAAAAAGACCTTAACAGATACCTTACCACAGAAGATATACAGATGGTTAATAAGCCTACGAAAAATAGACTTAGATCATTTATCAATAGGAAATTATAAATTAAAATAACAATGAAATACCATTACATAGCTATCAGATTGGCCCAAATCCAGAACTCTGACAACACCAATTATTGGCAAGCATGTGGAGTAACAGAAACTTATTTATTGCTAGTTGGAATGCAAAATTATATAGCTACTTTGAAAGACATTCTGACAGTTTTTATAAAACTAAGCATACTCTTCCCATAAGTTCCACAAATATGCTCCTTGATATTTTCCCAAAGGAATTGAAAACCTCCAGACATACAAAAACCTACACTCAGATGTTTATAGCAGCTTTATTCATAATTGCAAATGTAAGAAGCACCCAAGAATTCTTTCAGTTGGTAAATGAATAAACTGTAGTACTTCCAGACAGCGGCATATTATTTAACGCTAAAAATACATAATCTACCCAGCCAAGAAAAAAACATCTAGGAAATTTAAATGCATATTACTAAGTGAAAGAAGCCAATCTAAAAAGGTTACATATGTATAATTTAAATTATATGATATTCTGGAAAATGCAAAAGGAGAGAGGCAATAGAAAGAATCAGAGGTTGCTAGGGGTAAGTGGAGTTGCTGAATAGGTTGAGACAGAGGATTTTAGGAGCTGTAAGAGTTCTGGATAATACTTTAATGGTGGGTACATGCCATTATACATTTATTCAAACCCATAGTATACACAACAGTAAGTGGACTATAAGATAAACTTTGGACATTGGGTAATTATGATGTGTCAATTGTAATGCATACTACTCTAGTAGTATATATTGATGCTGGTGGAGGTTTTAAAAATGTGGAAATAGGAGAGATATGATATATCTCTGAACCGTATGTTGAATTTTGCTATAAACTTAAAAGCAGTCTAAAAATAAAATCAATTAAGAAAAACTATGTCACAATTAGTGTATCTGAAACATTTACCTTATTCAAATTATTCTGATTGATTTCATGTCTATTGCTATAGAAAATATAACATTAATGGGGAAAATTATTGAATTAAATACTTAATTATTAGAGTTATATTTGACACATTGTAAGATTATAGGTTTTTGGTTCATATAGACCTTACCTGAAGTTTTCTGTAAGCATATGACTTTTAAGGCCATGTGCAAATGAGTTAATCTTTGTGCCCATCAGTTTACTCGCATATAATAAGGAGATAAAACTAGCTCCTCAGAGTTTTGGGAAGAATAATGAGAGGAAGGCAGCCAACATATAGGCTGGCTCAAAATAGGAAGTAATAAATATTAAATACCTGCTGCCTTTGTCTCCAAAATCTACTAATTAGACAATGAAACTTTTCTTATTTCTAATGGTATTCTGACATGTGAATTTCTTAATTCTTACACGTAGTTGGAGAGAAACCTAGAATTTATCAATGAAATGAAAACCTTCTCCCAGCATAGTTGAAGAGTAGAGTATATTTTAGAATGTTTTTGCTAAAGTTAACTGAAAGTTATTTTATTCTTGCAGTGAAACTTTCTGACCAATTAAATTTCAACACCTGCTTATAGGAGCTTACAGGTTGATCATCAATTGCCTTTTAATTTATTTTTCAATAGAACATTTTGAAATGGGTTTTATAAAAATATAAAATTTTATGTCTCAGGGTTTTTTTAGAATTAGCTGGGAGGCAGAAATAAAATCTCCACCTGTTCAAGTTTTCAAGAATTTGCTGAGAATCTCAAACTGATAGGTATTTTTGAATTAAGGTGATTGGAAATGTAAAAAAAGAGATGAGACTATGAAATATAATGTCAGTTTTTAGAACTTGTTCAAGGATTAAAAACAAGGCAAGTCTCAAGTTGCTCTTCAAACTCTAATATAAAGGAGTAAGTCCTCCAAATCTGTTGAGTTACAAAGCAGAAAGTGCCAAAAGTTCCTGAGAAATTAAATATAATTATATATAATTAAATATAAATATAAATTAATTAGTTGATAATCTCCAGAGTACCTAGGCTGCACTCCTCACAGATAGTTTGTCATCTTATTGATGGAAAGTTTCTTATTAAGCTAATTTTGATAAAATATCTAGACTGTGAAAGGCCTTTCCAAGGTTTTTTACATACTTTCTGCACTTAGTTCCTTTTCATGTATGTAGTTAAAGATATTTGCATAATTGCAATATGGAAGTCTTTTAAAGAGGTTTCCAAATATTTCTGGACACTTCTGAAAACTATAGGTTAAGTTAATTTTTAATGAGTCATTTAGTTTAATTTCCTTTAAAATTTTTATCGAAGAAACATTGCATCATGTTAATTGTCTCTTAAAATCACAATTGAACTCTGTATTTAGGTGCCTACAACTTCCATCACTTTGGAAAATTTTGATCATTTGAAAATTACTATTAAATGCTTCCTGAGATTAGTTAAGAGAAAAACATACATTGTATGGATTCACTCAGATATGGTATATGGAGAAACCAAATAAATGAAACAAATCAAACCAAAATAGGCTTTTAATCTAAAAATCAAATTAATGGTTATAGAAGGAAGTGAGAGGGGAGGAAAAATTAGGTCAAAGTGTTCAATTATATGGTAAAGGACATAATTGAACTGTAGGTGATAAATTTAACGTAATATACATGTGTATACATTTATTCACGATAATGTACATCTTAAACATACATAATATTATAATGCAATGTTCTTAAATAAGTGCAAAAAAGTAAAATATACACTGCATTTAGTACAAAACCATGTAAAATATCTTACAAAATTTATTTAAGTTTTAAAACTATTAATGTATGTAATATTAAAGGTATTTGAAATATTACATGAAAAGAGGTTAGCAAATTTATTGCTTAATTTGCAGGAATTAAAACCATGTGACTAATTAGGGGACTGGAAACATGAAAGAATAATGATTTTTTTATTATTTTGTTAAATATTCTATTTTTTATTAATGTTAATGTTGAAAATATAAATTTATGCTTCATGATAGTTTTTCATAGACATGAAAACCTTAAACTATTGGCTTTTAAAAACAAAGCATATATCTTCCTTTCATACATAACTCTGAATTTCAAATTTCTATTAAAGCATTTTCTTAAGTAGACCACTGGGTAATTATAAAATATCTCATCTTTAGTTTTTAGTTCACTGTCTGCCAATTTTTCTCTTTCTGAATTCATAACTTTTATAGACACTGGAAACTTTATTGCCCATGATGGGTATATTATTTTCCACATATTCACTTACTTACATTTTATTTCTGTCAAAAATTCATACTCTCTACATCAATTTCTACTAACTCATTACCTTATCTTTCTGACAAATAAAATATTGATTTTTTTTTGCTATTAACATTTAGCATAAAAATTTACAGCCTTCTACATTTCTTAGAGTCTGGTAGAGAGTTAGAAAACCTCCATTAGAGTAGAACTGAGAGGACAATCTAAATGCCCCAACATAAAATTTAGCAGGATTGAGAGAGGATTGGAAGACCTGAGGGATCTTAACATAAAAAGAAGTAGAAACAGTATTTCAATTATACAAAGGGGATATGTGAAGGAATAGAAGGATCAAATAACATGGCATGTTTTAGAAATAGCATCCATGCAGCTGGAATGAAGAGAAAACAGTTGTCTATCAAACTTGACCCATGAGATTAATGATCTAACAGAATTGGTGTGCCATATTCTGGATTTAGATTCACCCTGACATCAAGAGGAAAACACTTTTGAATTGGAGAGTGACCTTGTCAGAATGTCATCTTACTACAGTCATACAGGTGGTGACACCAAAATTGTTCGAAACTGGAGGAATAGACGGTGAGAATAAGAATCAGATTATGACTAGTATAAAGGCTAAAAATAATGCATCTGACATGTGAAAGAGAAGGGTAAAATGTAAAATATAGTTTGGGAATAGGCTCAACAAGTGTTGACGGTTATTAGCATAAAGATCGGGAATGCAGATGGGGGAAAGTGCAGAGATGTAGAGTCCAGGGCTGGGCAGCGGGGTGACTTCTGTGGGTGTGGAATCCCGGCGAGGAGGAGATTTGATGAAAGGTGGTGTTAGTTCTGGGACATACTGGAATAGAGGTTTCTAGGGGAAGTTCAAAAGCGGCAGCCAAAAGATTAGTACTGCTATATGAATTTGGGAATGGTCACTATCAGGTAATGAAACTTTTGGATATTCATGGTATAATTTAAATGGAATCTGAACTAAAATGAACAAGAATGTTGCTTTGGAGTAAATTGCGGGGTGGCGGGGAACATGTCTCCTTTTTAAAAGGTAAATTCCCCCTTGCCCTAATGGCTCAGACAACAAAGGTACAGGCTATGAAAGCCATGGACTTGGTTCAGACCCCAGGTGTGGAAAAAGAAAGAAAAACAAAAAATAAATAAAGGGTAAGCGGAAACAGAAGAGCCCAGGATAAAAATTGAAAATGAATATCCAGGGAGTTATGAAAGAAGCATAATAGAATGATGTCAATTTGTTATGTTTCTTAACCTTTTAACAATTACATTGTTCTTGATGACTAAGATCATTAGTCTAATAACTATAATTAGTTATAATTATGCAAAATTGGAATGTAATTTAATGTGTGCTCTATTTACTGTTCTCAATAGATCTCATTAATAGTGCTGATGAACAAACTGTTTGTCTTCTTTTTTAGACCATCTCTGAGGTGCCTCCAGAACTCTTGCTACATTTAGAAACATAGGTTGATTCCTAGTAATGCAATTCCAATAAATGCACGGACCTTTGTACATAATAGTTGAAAAAATGCAAAGGATGTTTTTTAGCCTAAAGCTGATTTTATAAATAAGTATATCTGAGAAATGATAATTCAAAATGTTCAAAAGGATATCTAATGAGAAAGCTAAAATCAAAATAAAATGTTCCTTATTTCCTATTTCACCACCCATATTTTTTCCTATAGTATTACACCTTCTCTTAGTCAATAGGGACTATTTGCAAATCAATGTCTTAATTGTTGCCAATATCTTTTAATTATATCACAGATTTACATTAAGTCAAACATTCAGTTTACTGCGTTTTGTTCACTTAATAAGTTGTCTTAGTATTACATTTACACAGATGACACTGATCATGTCTATAGCATGCTAGTCTTCATGGTCATCAATAAATTGCAGGTTGAGTGCTTTCATAAGCATTTTCTTCAGTGTTTGCATGATGAGGTATGACTATTGCAAAATATATGGACAATTTCCCATATTTGACAAAATCAACTTTCAGATCATACAGGGATCAGGGAGTGGAATACACCAGTGCAAGAGAAATTCACTAAGCTAACGCCATCCAGACCCACTCACCAACCTGGTATTTCTCTCTTCACTTTAGTGCTTTAGTTAGCATTTAGACACATTGTGTGTTTTTTATTTTTAATATTATTTTCTATGTGTACACATATTGTTTGGTTATATGATTCTCTATCAACTAGATAGCATAATATCTAAATACTTCAGCTTGCTACAGAAGCACCTAATAGAACTTTGCAAATAGTTGATTATTTACCTTTTCTGCTTGAGTTAGATATTTATGATACAATGGTTAAGAACTACCTCAATTTCAAAAGATAATGTTTCTTAAAAAGCATGCTTGTGATTGCTTTTATTTTATAAAATAATTCTTACTGAATTAACATTGCTTTGCAACAATGTAAGTGTTGATGTACATCTTTATATACAATAAGAAGTTCACCGCTAAAAGTCCTGTTCTAGCCATCACCATATAATTGATCACTTTTACCCATTTGCCTACCTCTTTTCTCCCTGTCCTTTTGGTAATCACTAGTTTGGTTCCATTTCTAAAAGGTTTGGGGGCTTTGTTTGTTTTTTATTTATAGTATAGAATACTCTTCAAAGAATATTAAAAAGTAGAGATATATTTTGAGAAACTTTCTCAAAACTCTAAAACATGTTAACCAATTATTGATCGATGACATCAACATAAATAAAAATGCAAATCATGTTAGCATTTGTAAACAGCATCATTTTCACTGAATATTTTTATAGTCTAATAGAAGAAAAATATTTTAAAGATGCATTTGTGAGATAATCTGACTTTTATTAAGATATTTTTCTAACAATACAATATGGATTTGATTAAAAGGGCTAACTTTAAAAGCACATGCAGATATTGAGAGATGAAAATCATAAAAATGGACAGATACTCATTGACCATTTCTTAGTTATACAGAAGAAAAAGTAAATTCACACTGTATTCATCTAGTTTAAAAAAGAGACATGATTTTCACACTTGAATTTAAAGCATTTTTTATTTATTTATTTTTTTAAGGAATGATAAAGCAAGGAATGAAGGCGAGTAGGCAAGCAGGCAGGAAGAGGACAAAAAAACATTATTTTATTTTATTTTGTTGTTCATTATTTTGTTGTTCAAGTGCTTCTATTTTTAAGTTTTAAGAAGCTTTTGAACTTTCATAATTTTTTAGAAATAATACTACATTTTCCTTTCTGTTGATTCTAATATCTAAAAGTAAGTCACCTAATAAATTCTGGAATATTTCAGTTGTAAATCAAATTTAGTTTTCACTGTGTTCATGTAACTTTTTGAGAGGTAGCTACTGAGAAAAAATAAGAAAAATGATAAACATAGACATTAAACTAGTGTTACTCAAGAAAGAATTATACAAGAGCTATAAATCCAGGTATCACTGATATTATATCCTTTCATCTTTATTATCATTTGAAATCCAGATCATAGATGATACCTGTGACAAATATGATGAATCAATTATTCATGTTTTTCTAATTACTATGGATCCGTGCTTGTAAATTTGATATATTTATCACCATGGAAGAAGTGTTTCTGAGACTATCACAAAATACAATTATCTCAAAAAATCAGATCTCCTAAATTTTTCAGTTTCTTTTGATTTAGTTATACCCCTAAATAAATTCATATGCTGACCATATGTAACATATGCTTTAAAGGTAATACTTTTTAGCTAAAAACATTCTTTAAGCACCAGAAAAAAATATTGTCATCTAAACAGTACAGTAATTTGCAAATGAAAAATTTCTCACTGTGTGACAGAAACTATATTTAGGAGTAAATATTTTAAAGACTTGATTTGCCTTTTATATTCAAAAACTAAATCATACAATGAGATACACTGATCTAGTTCTCAGTGTCTTTACTTGATAATATTTAGACAGTCTATCATCTCATATATCCGTTCATTGGGGTGTATAGGGAATTTGAGACTTGGGATTAAGCATTTTCCTCTTCAATGTTGAATAAAGTTTCTCATATTATATAGCAATCACATCTATAAAGAATAAACTCAAAATAACCCTTAGAACAGCAAAAGTTTGAGATGTTAGTACAGAAAAATTAATCTGTTTTCTAGGTTATCAAGGTGTCATCCCCCCTAATTAAGGAAGAGCTGCAAAATAATTCCCCTGGCCCCAAATTAAGGTGACAAGTATTTATTAAGCATATAACTTGAGCCAAGAAACTAATTCCTTGTTGGAGGGTTCAGAAGAATGCCTAAATCAGTCATTTTATGGGTTCATAAATCACATCAAGATCTACAGGATGTGAAGCCTTTCTAAACAATGCTCCTAACTAATCTTTTGAAGGAGTAAAACAATTCCAAATCTCTGTATACGGTGCAGCTGCTATTATCAAATAACTCAATTAATGACTAAATTTATATAACTGTTTCTCCAATTGTGTTTTTTTTAACCTAAATCAGGGAGTTGCCAGCATATTTTTATTAATCCAAGATTAGTTGTTAGCATGAAAAATAAAATATTCTGATTCCAATTAACAGGTGACAAAGTTCTTCTGTTTCAGACTTTAACTTAGTTTCTCAAATCCACAGTTTTTGGACTATAACTATAATCATACCGTGATTATAAATCAAGGAAACTTATTTGCAACAACACAACAGAGTGCATTACTATGTTAGAATTTTTAATCACGAAAGAAGAAAAAGGAAAGAAATAAATGAGAAGAGGAAGAAAATACAAAAGAGGAAAAGAAGGAAATTATTGTCATAAACAATTCAGGACAAAGCAGAAGGAATTTCACAGTTGTAATTTCTTGGCCAAGGCTATAGGAAATATGAACTTTTTATATATGTATGTGTATTTTTAACAATAAAAATAAAATTACATGAAAATAAGACTTATTTTAGACACAAATATAATGAAATTGTAGGATAACAGTGAATCAAGCTTGTAGAGTAGCAGTGAATCAAAATCCAGAAGCTATGAAAGACAAAAATAATACATTTTGCTACATAAAATTAAGAGCTTATATGACAAAAATATAATGAAGTAAAAAACACTTATGTAAGGGAATTTTTGGTAGTCATAAAACATGTCTTTAAAAATTACCAAAAAAGTCCAATGATCTTACACAGAAAAATCTAAAGGAATAGACAGTTCATAGAAAAAGAAATACAAATGACCTTATGAATACATGTGCGAAAGCTATGTATTAAGCATAAAATAACAAAAAAGGTGATTGTAAAAGTGACAGCTGGAATGTATTGAGTAATTATGTAGGAACTGAGTCTTGCATTCCTCAACCTTCTGATGTCAGTATAATTAATATGCCTACTCAAATAAGAGAAAATTAAGTCGGGTAGTGTTATTTACTGAATGTTTGCATCCCTACAGAATTCATATGTTGAAGTCTTCATTACCATGTGATGGTATGAAGAGGTGGACTCATTGGGAGCTGATTAGAATTAGATGAGGAAGGTCATGACAATGGAGCCCCCCTAAAGTGATCAGTAGATCTTTAGGTGTGACAAAAGAGCTGTTTCCCCTATCTGCTTTCCACCATGTGAGGATATAACAGCATTTGTCACTCAGCAATCCAGAATAGTGTTCTGACATTTTTGGCACTCTGATCTTGTTTCTTAGCCACTTGGTCTAAGGTATTTGTGTTATAGCAGAATGAATCAGTTAAGACACAGACATTAAATATGTCATGAGCTTGATTCGATAAACACAATTTAGAATACAAGGTATTGCCTTATATTAAGTTGTTTCACGAAACTTCACAAGGAAAAATAGGCATACTTTTCCTTCTCTTTTCCCAAGTATATCTAAAATATCTTATATATGTAAATCAGACATGAGCAGAGTTGGAAAGATGGAGAGAAGAAAGCAAACTAACTAGGTACCAGGGGCCCAATGAATGAGATGGTGGTGAGTTCCCTGAGTATCTTTTTACCTTTTATATCACAGATTGCATTTGTTGGAAAGATCCATCAACAGTAAACACCAATGGGTACAAAGCAAAAAACAACAACCAGCAAAAAGTAGAGAATTCTACTTACTTTAGCCCAGGGACCATGCATGGGCAACAGAAACTGTTTATATGGTAACAAATCTAGTATAACCATATAGCAAACAACAACTAAAGCGCCAGTAAACAGTCATCTCCTCCCCAACCCTCAGCAAAGGATATGGAAGAGCCTAGATTTCCACCCTAATCTGCTGAAATGATCTCTTATCTTCCCATCCCTTTCCAAACTCCATCAGATGATTTCAAAGAAGGTTGAATGGGGTGGTAAAGAAATTCCCCTCCCTTGACCTGAAGTATTATAACCATAAAAAGAGAACAGGGAATAGAAATCCAAACTCTCATAATCATACATTAATCTTAAAAAGCAATCATCAAACAAAAATTCTTCCAATCAATACTAGTTTTGAAAGATTATAAATATCTCCTAATGAAATATATTTAGATTCATAAGAAGACAAAACAACCCACATTTAGTAACTATTAATGAGGGTTCTACAGCTTTGTACAAACACTTTTTAAAAATCTTTTAGAAAAACAATACATTCATTAGCTGGAGTGCATCTATATCTACACTCAAAAATTTAACTCTATTAAAGATACATGAACAGGCACTTGTGATTGGATACATTTTCAGGCAAAAGCATCTTCTATTGATTTAATTGGAGCAAAACATAATGTGCTTTTCAAAACATTGTAATTATTCAAAAAGTGTTTCCGGTAATGATAAAGAAGCTGATGGGAAAGATGACTATTAAGAGAATCAGTGAGAATTTTTTTATTTATAAATTGTCATTGTGGATAAAAATTATAAGACAAACAATATAACTATTTTATGAAAATTACTGTTTTCTCCCCTGGAATATATTTTCCCATGCTCTTTTTGCCCCAGTTATACTTTGTGCATTGTCTATGCCTAATTTTTACAGTAAGAGACTAATAAATGTGCTTTTAGTAAGCGAACCACTGTATTTTTACTTTAAAAAGTACCATTTGGTCTTATTTTAATAAACAGAATGTTTTATTCTCTAATAATGTAAAACTGAGTATGTGGACCCTACATATTTGTATATACATGCACATTATATATATATATTTATATATATATAAATCAACATTTTAAACCATTCTATTGAAAACACAAAGATGGCATAAATTCCTCCTGTTCTTGTGTTATTCTTGAGGCAAACAAGAAGCCAGAACTCTATTAGCATAAAAAGAAAGCACCACTTGATAGTCATGAGAAGAAAGAACAACACGAATAGTTTTCACTTCTCAGGGCAGCACCTCAGGCCCCTCTACAGGTCTGCTAAGCAGAGGGAAAGGTGCCTGCTGCAGAGCCTGGCACAGAGCAGTGAGAGGAGGTGAGACTCAGCACAGCCCTGCTTGCTGAGGAAGCTGCTCTTGGTACTTCTGTCCACCATGATATTCCCTAGAGGGAGGAAGCCTGCTAGAAAGGGAACTCTACCTATAATAGATATCACAATATTCAGACAGACAAGGGTTTGCCTTCTGGCTGTACTCATTGCAAACTGTGATCTTGCTCATTTATGGTTGTGAGACTTGAATGAAAGAAATTCAGTACAACTCCTAAACCTGTAAGGGGAAGCTAGCTATTAAGGATTGAAATCTACCTCCCTTAGGAATCACCTGGAACTTTGCAGTTCTCTCCAGAATGGGAAATGGAGGAGTAGGACACCAAGGACAAAGTGATCCTTGTCACAATTCTGCCAGAAAAGGTGATAGGGGGTTTTCCATGAGGGATGGACAGATCTTTGAAACAGACCTCAGGAAACCCTGATTCCAGTATTGGTGTCTGATCCTTGGCTCTCAGCTGCTTTTCCACAATCAAAGGACTGGGTTCAGTGATCTCAGAGGTTCCTTCTTGCTTTGGGATTGTGTAGAATTGTTATTAACAACTAAAGCACTAATGACCATTTGTTAGGTCCTTACTGTGTGTTGGATATGATGCTAAGAGCCGCTGCTACTGGAATTCTTTCACTCACAGCAACACTATGAACTGGTGCTTGTAGGTCATCCATCTTTTACAAATGAACAAGATCGCACAGTGAATTAGGGATATAGCCAGAATTGAAGACAGGGTCCTTCTGAATGTAAGCCCCATGTTTATTTATTGTTTACTATATCTAAAGATTTATTTAAAAATAACTTATTGAGACAAAATTCCAATAGTATATAAATAACTATTTCAAAGTGAGCAGTTCAGCGACATTTAGCATGTTCACAGTTCTACCACTTGTATCTAGTTGCAAACTGTAAAACCCACAGTAAAACCCAGTGCTGTTAGTCTCCACTCATTCCTCCTCTCTGCCCCTAGCAACCATCAATCAACATTTTGTCTCCAAGAAATTAACTATTCTGAAAATCTGGATTTTAAACAAAGGGATTTTATACAATATGCATGATTAAAAAAAGTATTTGAATGAATAAAGCCACATTTGTTGAATTTTTAAAACCTTATTTATACTTAAATACTATTGACACGATGTTTCTAAGGTTAGAGACAAAGGCCTGTGAAATATATAAAATTTCTCCAATCTCTACTAAGAAAAGCAAAGAAGTTGTCTTTAGAGATGCTTATTCTGTTTTATTAAGAAAAATAATCTAGAATTATTTTCTGTTTCCCAGCTAAGATTTTCACATTTCTCATCATTTATGCTGTTATGACTTTGTCTTTTGAATTTGCTTTTTAGAAGAGTTTCTCAAATTTATATTCTGCATTACTGATATGATTTTCCACAAAATAAACTGTACTCTACTCTGACTCCAATAAAAATGTTATTTTTGTTAGTTTACTTTAAGATTCTAAGCAGCTAATTTTTTTGTCTGTTTATATTGACACATTTACTCCATATGTCTTTCTGCTATCATTTCATGAAAGCTATAATACTTTGATGCTATCAGAAACTAAATACTTTTCTAAGATGATTTTTTTTTTTAATTTGCAAAAGTTCCAACATTCAGACATTATTTTGGATGAAATAAATGCAACAAAAAAATATTCTAACTTAATTTAAAAATGATTTTTACATATCTCATAAAATCTATATATTACTTATTCTAGAATATTAAATTCTCAGATAAATTATTCTTTCCTTATATGTTTTTCTAATTTGATTTTCATGACAAAATGAGGATCTTGAAAACCCTTTATCATCAACATGCAACCTATATTGAAGTGCTAGAAATTCACATATATTTCTAACAGATTTACAATGGTGCTTCTCATAATTGGTTATCTGTCATTTTTATTTATTGTAAAGTTATTCTAACATGCACCTGTATCAACATAAATAACCCTCTCTGTCATCCTCTATGATCTCTATTGTCTTGACAAATATAAACTTCAAATTTTAACTTCAAATTTAACACATGCATACATACATACATATATATGTATACATACATACATATATATATACACACACGTGTTTAACTTTTCAACTTCCGTGTTTATCACCGATATACATTTTATTTGGATCTTGAAATTCCTAGACTAATTCAATGCATAAAATTAAATCATAATTTATTTAGCAAGAAATTTAGGTTTTGATGAACTGAATTGACTTTTCTAGAGTACTGTAAATTAAATAAACATACAATGTCATAAGTGCTCATATTATTTTCAGAACATCCAAAGCTATCTGTTACTACAAAAATGGGATGTGTAACTATTGTTACAATGCAGCCTTTCTCACCTTAGTGTATTGTTCAAAATACAATGACATAGCAAAATTGAGACTGTACAACATTGGGTGAATACAAACTATTAGGACTTTGTTACTATCAAAGTAACTAACAAAGTAAAAAATCACTTTGTTACTGTCAGTTTCAGTAAGTGAGATAGTTACACAGTTTTGGTTTTACAAATGGGTATGGGTTCAAAAAGAGAGACTGAATAAAATTATCTGCTATTTCTCTTTTAATCTTGATTATTTTATATAGGGAAAATATGCATGATTTCACTTTTACATGACTTTTAATTGAGAATAGAATTGTTTAAAATAATTCTGTGTGTTGTAGGGGTGAGATGGTGAGATGAGAATAATCTAAAAATTACACTCAATTATTTGTGTGTCACACACATACAGACACATGAAAACAACAAATGAACACAATTCAGTCTGAAAGCAAGATCCCAGTACCTTCCATGACTATATGTCACTAATGGATAAACGATATCTCATTGCTAGAAAATAAATGACCTGCAATTAAGTTAATTAAATTGTTTTTGGTGTCACTCAAAGCATTTGTTAGTAAGCACAAAACATTTTACTGTAATAATTATTGAGGAAGTGTTGTTTAATGATTCTAGAATCACTGGTCACGCATTTCAGTAAATACAAAGTAACAGAATTAAAAGCAGGAATAAAATTGATAATATTGTGGGACATCTTTATGCCACGAAGAGAGTACAGAATTTCATGTGGTATGACTCTACCTTGGAACATTTGCAAGGGAAATAATTTACTAGGGGAAAAACATTATATATAACTAAGTCACATATTAATAAGACCCATTGATGATATTAATGCAGAAATACTGAAATATCAAGAGATAAGTCTCAATCCCCAGTTGATTTAAAATATTCCAATAAAAGAAAATTTAAGGATACTGTTACTCCTCACAAATTCCAAGTGTTTTATAGAGAGAAACTCATTTATAACAAAATGAGTGTGATGTTCTAGAATCATCATATATGCTCCATTTAATCAGCATATTTGTTAGCAGCCTATATGAAGGAAACTGTTACAAGACAGAAGAGCAAACAAATAACAAAGAAAGATGGAACCATCTGAAGCATCAAAGTGAGGCTATTGCTTCTTTTATGAAAGGGCAGTCGGCCATTTTAAAATTCAAATGAATGACCTTTTCCAACATATTGGAAAAAGAAATACATAAATAAGTAAAGAAAATGAGAGTGAGGTTTTTTATTTCAATTACAGGAGAAACAAAGCTTGCATCTGGACCATAAAGTCAGTTTCAAAAAATTCATAAGAATTGAAATCTTACTGGTCTTCGAAAAGAATGTAATGGTTTGGAAAACCAACTAAAGAAACTCCAGTGGTCTAGAAATTAAATCATAGTCTTCCAAATAACTAAGAATTAATGTTAATGTACATTAGAAAATGTTTTGAAAAAACAATAAAGGAAAGATACATTAAAATGCAGATAATACAGTCTTCATAAGAAAATAGTTCATCTTGAAGGCATGCATTAGCAATGAAAGATCAAAATTTAGTGCCTTAACTCCCAATCTTAAAAAAAAAAAAATGAACCAATAAGAGGGAAGATTTTATAAAAGTATTGTAATAGAACAAATCGATAAGTGCTGATTCTTTGAGAAGACATCGATTCTTTGAAAATAATGAGATTATCCTCAATGAAAAAATTAAGACAATTGATAAATTCTCAAAGACATGAAAAAAATGAGCAGTGCTGATGAAAAATACTATAGAGTGTCAAGTGGCAAAACTAAAACAATTTAGCAACAAAACTGATGCTCCTTATTCATAGCAAAGCAATCTATGGATTGGGGCCACATACTGCCTTACAAAAAGCAGACCACTGTTACCTCAGAGAATTTGGGAACTAAATAGCTTTAGAAAAATCATTTCAGAAACAGAGCATGATTGACTAGGAGGGTAAGGATTTGTTTTAAAAACTCTTAAGTCCTAGTTTCTAGGGTAAGGTAAGATAGCTAAAACTGAGTTGGAGAATTTCGATTGGTGTATAGTAGATTTTCTTTACAAGTAAGTTTGCTAGTGCTGACTGACTTAGTTTTATATTTGTGACATGAGTCAGGCCATGAGGTGTGGAGGACTTCATTCTTGAATTTGCATTTATAAATTGACTTTATCAAGTGAAATGAGAAAAGGTGAATTAAAAGGATAAATTGAAACATGTATAGACTGCATAGAGAAAAAACATGAGGATATGGAGTTAGTCACTTTCAGTCAATTGACTTGTCAGTTGAATGCAGTGGGAAAATTTTCAAAACCACACTGCTTACCAATACAGAAGTGCATTTTATTTCTATTTCTATTTTTCTAAAATTAGAAAATTAATATATAAAAAATATATTATTATTTTCAATATCTTCAACACACACTAAATGCCTAGGCAGATCTCACGAAGAGTATGGAAGAACTTGAAAACTGCAAAAAATCTGAAAGAAATTTGTAAAGACCTATATTTTAAAGAGAGGTATGTATTTTTGACTTAAAGTTTGATGCCATAAAAATATCAGAATTTTCTAAATTGAGTTATATTTTCAATGCAATTCTAGTTTAAGTACTTCCCATTCTGGGGACCAAATCAGATCCTAAAATTTACATGAAAAAGCCAATGTCAAAAATTGTCATTGCTGCCATAAAAAAGAACAAAACTATATGATTTATAAGATGAGGAAATAAGATAGAAATAGTTCAAAACAGCCTCAAAAGTATAGAATCACCTGCTATATGAAAAATACTAGACTAAGTCTATTGGAAACATGAATACTTTTCAGTAAGTGTATCTAGTTTGATAACCTTGAAAGAAAATGTTTTTTTTTATCCCTGTGTTACCTCGCACCCTCAAAATGTATTTCAGATATATCACAGATGTGAATATTAAAATCAAAACTGTAAGTCAATAGAAAATAAATGAACATCTTCATAATTATGTAAGAAAAGTTTTGTCAGATTAACAAAAAAGGGACCGGGTATAAGTGAAAAAAAATGATAATTCAGTATATATTGATATTAAAACTATCACATAATCAAAATACATACTAAGCAAATGAAAGGACAAACTACAATTAGGAGGGGCTATTTATAATATACATATTCTAAAAGGGTTTATATCCAGAGATGTTATGACAGACTGCCCCAGAGAAAAATGAAGAGAAAAATCCCAAACAAGTAATTTATAGAATTGTCAAATGGCAAATAAATGCACAAGAATGTGCCCAAATTTAGTAATAAAGCTGATACAAATTAAATAAGATAATATAATCCAACACAATCACTAAAATGATTTTTTAAAAAGGAGTAAAAGATAATGACAAAATGTGGAACAAATGGAACTCAGACATATTTGATGGGCAGACTTGTATAATCAGTTTGAAAAGCTCTTTGGTACTATTTACCAAAGTTGAGCATGGGCAAAACTACAGTAAAACATATACTGCAAAAACAAATGTATTTATATGTTCACCAAAAATACATATACTAGAAAGTTCACTATTCATAATAAACTTGCAGTTGTAAACATCCAAATGTCCATGAGCTATAACATGAATAAATAATTTTCAATATTCACAGAGAAATGCTACATAAAAATAATAATGAGAGTTAATGCAGATAAATCTTTCAAACATAATGCAGAAAAAGGGAAGCCACTGTATACACGCCACATGATTCTATTTAGATAAAAACAAAAAAAATCAGACAACATGATATCTATAGTTTCAAAGTCAAGTTGGTGATCTGGTGCTTTCCCGGATGGTAATGGGGCAAGGAGTTATCCTTGCAAAAGAGCACATGAAGGATTTAGGACATTTAGAAATCTTATATTTCTTCATCTGAGTTGTGGTTACATAGATTTGTTTTGTTTGTAAAATTCAATGACATGTACCTTTGTCTGAAGGTGGGATGTCTTCAAAGAATATTGAAAGGATATTGCAAAGAAAAACTGAAATTAAGCCTATTAAAATAGTAAAATTTGATTTTATGTGAAGTAAATTTCATTCACAGATTATATTACTAATAAAATTATTTTTCAATGAGCTATTAAAAAGTGTCTTAAAATGAGTTATTTACTCAAATACCCACTCCTTGATGAGTGACAACTATTATTCTTCTATTGACAATAAATTCCATAGCAAATTTGAATGACATTTTAATTGCATTTAGTTTATAATTTCATAAAATTAGTCATCCATGGAATACAATTTCCAGTAGTCTAAGATGTAGAAGAATTCAAAATTCCTGTAATAAATTTTGAAAAACAAATGCATTTTCTAAAGCGTCCTACAAGATTTCTGAATAAGGAACGAACTATGGATTGGAATTGGCAGTTTAGAGCCACACCTTGCCATAAAGGAATTCATAGAAAATATATTTCTAGCTGAAATACACTTTGCTTTCATACCAATGGCTTTTAATGAAGGATACCTTGGCTGACATGACCTCAAGCTTACAGAGTCCCATCTTTTATATCTAAGTGCTGTGATTTCTGTTCCACAAACTCAGAAAGAAATGTTTTCTATAAATTGTCTTTAAATCTGAATCACGACTCAACTGCATCATTTGAAAAACTAGACCTCAGTTCTGCTCTGATTTTCACAATGTCTTCTAAGGTCCTAGTCAGTATATGCTAGCTAGCCTTCTAGTAGTTTTGTGGACACACCATGTATCCCCTATTCTCTCATCCGGGAAATTTGTGTTTGCTATTATGTTGGTGTGTGCCTTCCTCACAATTCAGTATATCCTAGACTCATCTTCTTTATTGTGTTTATTTATATGTCACCTTTTCAATGAGGTCTTATAATCTTAAGTTGCAAAATTTCAATTTTCTCTACCATCAAATGAGTAGTTACAAGAATGGAAGAGAGAGTAGTGGTCAAACTGGGTAAAAGGGGACAATTATATGGTGAAAGATAGAATGGGACTATTGGTGGTAAGCTTAGTCTAGTATAGTATATACAGATGTTGATTTATAGTGATGCCCGCCTTAAATGTATATCATGTTATGATGTAATTTTCCTTCGATAAAATTCAGTAAGAACAAACTCCCTACTTCTCTGCCTTATGGTTCTCCATAATACTTCTCACCTTCTCAAATAGTTCATTTAGCTTATTTGTTATCTGTCTCCTTCTCCCTTGACCTCACTGAGCATACTTGATAGACATGTATTGCATGGGTGAATAGTAGTTTTTGCCTGTATATCTCAAGGTTCTTTTTAAAGTTCTCAATCTTTGATTCCCAAGTGTCATGTTGAGAGATCCGCCACTCAAGTCTATGTGATCCTCAGACACCCCTCTGCAATCTTTGTAAATGGTGAAGCACAGAAAATTTTTGTTGGTCACTATTGGCCTACTTACCCAGATACTCCAAGAAGCAGTTTTTCTCTACATGCTACCAATACCGTGATAATACTATTTAGAAGCATGTTGCAGTTCTGTTCTGGTCTTGAAATTCAGAGATTTCTTACTCTATTACTTCTTAGTCCTAATACAAGAGAGTGACTTCCAATGCCTGTCCTTCTGAAAAATATTATGAAATTTTACAACCATCTAGATATAGTCAAAGACAGTGGATTATCAATAATCCTGATGCTGTCATCCTCTCATCTCTTCTCTTAGATATAACTTCTATGTATCAGTCTTTTCCAAGTTTTATTGCTATACTCTGTAGTGCATTCATACAATGTTGCTTTATTTTTCATGCTTCTATTTTTGTCTTATCTTGCTCCACTTTTCCTTTTACAGATTGCCCATTTCCCTCACCTGTGTGGAGCCATGTACCATTTATGTCTCTGCTGTTTAGATGACACTGTTGGTTGAAAAATTTACGTGCCCTGTTGAGTGAAAGGCACACCCCCACATCATTGACTTTGAGTGTATGTGTTTTTCTTTGGTCAAGTGTCTCTGAAAATAAACGACATTTACTACTTCTTTGCAGAGAATTTTAGAAGTATTGAAACTTTCTGAGTCTGCCAAGTAAGAGCTCCCTTTCAGTGAGTTCCTAGAAAAGGAAGACCATGGAGCATAACTGAACCTGGCTTTACTGCTTGGAGCAGAGCATGAAAGCATATCCATATTGGCTGACATGTAGCCTGGTAAGGAACAATGTATATTCTGGTAATGTTTGATATTAACTTCTTTAAAAAATGAAGTAACATTTCATTATAACATTATATTGTTTAATATCTGACTAACATCTGAGGAATTATGTATAATTCCTGATACTAATCTGACTAGAACTATATGATACTCCATTGGAAATATATAGTATGATACATCCATTCATATGATAAAGAATATTTAGCTAAGGATATTACAAAAAATCCATGATACACTTCTACGTGTCTCCTTGTGTACATATTTAAAAATATTTCTGAGCTGTATCCTTAGAAGAAAGACTCAGGACATATAAAATATTTATTCAGGTTTCTCTTTTTCTTTTTACTTCCACTAGAAGAATATTGACCTATCAATTAGGACTGTTTTGCCTAAACGTGATTAATTTACACCTGGGTTATGACTTTATCCTTTGGGGCAGAGGATAAACGATCATAATAAACACTTGAGAAGTGAGAATAGCAAAGTCCAGAAGCCCAAGTAAAATTTAAAATGGCAATAGAAAAAGGAATGGGATGTATAATGGAGAAGCAGTAAAAGATTTAAAGCAATATCACTTTCCCTTGACTATAGAAAGAAATGGAGAAATCACAAAGAGAAACTAAAAGCATAAATTAGTTTCACAAAATATGAACCAATCACAATATTTTGTATTATATGTCAAGATGCATAGTAATTGCAGATAAAGACTATTGCTTCAGAAGATGCCAGAATCTCAGCTACTTTGTTGTATAACTGAAATAAGAGTATGATTCATCTTTTCTCAATCATCGTTTCATAATTTTTACTCAAAACAAACATGTTTATTTAATTTATACTGTGCGATAAAAGGATTTGTGAACTTTTTTTTTAATTTTAGCATCTTTAGAATTCATTTTACCAAGAAGGTGGATAAATAATATTCCACTAATAATTTTCAGTTAAAGTAGGACTGATTTTGGATGTGCTAGTTTCATATCCTAACCCGTGCATTTGAATAACTACAGCTTTGTAAATGATAATGCCTTTTAACTATGTAGAATTTGGCTTAAGTTCAAGTTTTTAAGTTCAAGTCTAAATAAAGAAGCAATAAGTATCACGATGGTGAAAATCCTTCAATAAAGAACTCTGCTAAAATATTCTAACATATATAAATGTATAGTATGAATTACATGACTCAAATTAAGTAATATCTAATTATGTGAAACTCCCATCCACTTCCCTTTTGACTATTTTAAAGCAAAAGAAGATATTATATATTTCCATAAGTAAATACTTTAGCATTTAACTTAGTCTTGTTAGCTAATGATACTCTAGATACTCTAAAAAATCGGTATCATATTGCTATTATCATATGCTAAATGATTACAGTTCTTTAATGTCTTCAAATATCAATCTAATGCTTATATTTACCTTGTCTCTCCTTTAAAAACTAATTAAATTCTAAACAATTATGCTCCATAGATTCGATTAATTGTTATGCTTATTATTTAGGTCATATGACCCAGGTACCTGGATGCCATTTCTTTATACTCCCTTTGTCAAAAAAAAACCATATAAATATATATTTATATATATATTTAATGGCAATAACTTTTATTCTCAAAGTATTATATTTGGATAACAAATTGAATATTTATCTTTCTCTTAAGGACCCATTAATCCATTGATGGTGATTATTTTCTTTACTTTCCCCCTAGAATATATTTTGATTGAATAAATCAGACTTGAAGTTTTCTAATTTTTTTGCAATCTGCATTTTACCAATGCATCCTTATTTTACCATAGAACATGTTCTTTTCCCCATATATCTCCTGTAATTGATTGTCAACTCTAGAGCATGGTTAGATTCCAGTTTGATTTGGGGCAGCAAAAATATTTCTTGGATAGCATTTCCTATTTCAGGCAAATAGGAAGTGATCTGGTTCTCTTTCCTCTTGTGATGCTTGCCAGTATTATGGATCATTCCTTAGATCCATTATTTCATGAAGGGTTAAAACTTGTAAACTTCTGTCTTTCATTCCCAAGTTTTGTGGGAATATTTCTTCAAAAAGAAATATCCCCAATAAACATTCTCTGAAGTACAGTTTGCATAAAAAATAGGGAATTGGTGTGCCTTAGTTAGTAGCAGTTAGGTCAGATGCCTCCAAAGAAGCACAGTCCCCATACTTTCTAAGGATCCAGGTTCCCTCCTAGGTTTGGAGGGAGTAACCAGTGTAAAGAATAAAATAAAATGCTTCTTCTCCATCTGTCTTCCTGCCTGCCTGTGTACCTTCATTCCTACCTGCACCTTTACTTAAAAAAAAAAAAAAAAAAAAAAGATACAGGATATGTGCTTGATATTTCCCTTCATTTGCTGATATTCAAAATCTTGAGTGATTTTTGTAGTAGCCACAAAAGTGACAATTATGGCTGACAGATTTAAAATATTGGATGATTTCCATCCATTACAGCTATTAGTCTTTCTGAAGTTCAAATTTCCCATCTATTGCAAATGGCTGAATCTTTTTGCTGACTCTTCTGTATTTCAAAAAGGACACTGTGTATTTGATAGCTTACCTGAATTCTAATTTGGCAAGTTATTCCATGCTTGTTTAAATATACTATGCTCCAGATGTATCAGCTAATTTTTCTAAAAGAGCCCTAATGTTCTTTTTTTTTTGGTGTTCAAGGGAGAAATCAAATTTAGATAATACAAACTAGGTGTTAGGGGTGCTTAAAGTTATAGAACTTTGGGTCTTTACAGGTAGCAGAGATTGAAAAGTTTTCTTAAATTAAAGATCAATTTAATACATAATCTGTACATCCAGAAATGTAAGTTTGTACGTGTTCTTGTTAATCTTATATCTGTAACTTTTTTTTAATATATACATAGCTTGCTGTGACATACGCATAGATATTTATGTTTATCGACAATGAACTGAAGATCATACCAGAATAATGATAACTGCTCTGTCACCAAGAATTTTTGAATAGTTTAAGATATTTTTGTCAATTTTCCCTTTCAAGGTATATTTTACTAAGAGTTACATTCAAATAATTGCATTTTAATCTCTTGGAAAATTTTCCTCATCATGTTATACAAGCATTATATTAACACTAACTTCATTTATTTATTTCATTATTATTAAATTTTATATGAATTATTTGTATGTTTGAAAACCATGTGTAATGAACCAGACAAACTTAAGTAAGTTCAGTTTTTATCCTACTTACCTTCAGACTATACATTTCCATCCTTCTCCCCATGTGCAGCCATTTAGAAAAACTGCCTAATACATAAAAATTCAACAAAATTATATATATAAATCATTTTATATGCTATATATTAATACATATGTTCAAGCTATATAAAATCAATATGCATATATTATTCATTCGTAAATTAGTGGAATATTAGATACAGTTTCATGACTTTTTCATTTTGGGGCTAACCATGTGTTACATATAAAAATGACCTCATTCTTTCTCAAATTTACCTAATACCCGTTATATGATTATACCATGATGTATAACTGATTATACATTAACTGATGAATATCTGTAGGTTTGTTGGTCTTTTGTGTAAGTACTACAAAAAATATCTGGTTACTAATGATTCTAATTTAAAGGCAATTCAAAGCTACTTGGAGCAAACTAACTCTACTAACTCCACAGTCTGTCAAAATTAGGAATTCTTTCTTTCATTTGATAGACTAGATTTGGAGTATTTTTACTGCATTGAGCCAGTAATCTCTTGACATGCTGAGCAGAGACCAGTTCAATGCTTTGCATAGTAAATATTGTGCCTTATATGATCTAGCTTTTACTCACACTTTGTCCAGTCCTCTCAGTGATGAAAAAGATATCTGATAAATGACTGATAATGAACCCTGGAACATTTGTTGTCAAATACTGAACATCTGGTGGGTTTTGTCTGAAATCAATACCCTATTGGAAGTGCATGATAGTATTTATGATCCCCTTCATTACTTTCTGCAAATCCAGTCACAAATTTCTTGTACATTCTTTGGAATCGATGGTAATATCCAATTTTTGGCTTGCTCTTAATTTGTAATAAATAAAAAAAAAGCACAGATTGTGAGAAACTGAATTCATTTAAAACAAAGGGATTTTAAACAGGGATTTGCAGATAAATCTTTTTTTTCTCATCTCTAAAATATCAGATCTAGACTATGTTTTATAATGGGACACCAGAATTAGGCAAATCTTCAAAATGGTTATGGTCTAGTAGTGAAATTTTGTTCTGCAAAGAGAAATCATTTCTCCTGGTTTAGTTTAATTTCTCAGGTCAGATATGAAGACTTTTCTGAGTCTTAAATAATAACAACAAAAATAGAGTGGTTTCAAATTCAAATTGCATCACTATTGTGTTTTAAAAAGGCTTACCTGTTTCAAACTTTTTAAAAGTTCTATTGGAAAGATGTAGCAGATCTTTTATTTTAGGGAACTTGTATTTAAACTTCTAATATATACTTTTAAAAAGTATAAATTTCTTTATTCTTTTCATTCATTAAGATCACATCAAATAATTAGTATATCAAGTTGATTTCTAGTAATATTCTGTCATTCATTATGAAAGAAATAAAATTTTATTTACAGCTAATATGACAATTATCTTTTTGTTTTTTAGAAAACAATCTAAATACAATTTTGATATTATCTTCCAGCAATAATCCTATGAAACACATTTTATCTACTTTAATGTTATTTAGAATATCATTTACTTTATCAAAAAGTAGCTTTTATGGAGAATACTTGAGGTGAAACTGTCCTTTTTTTGAGAATATTGTTTCAATATCTAAATTTTTAGCTTAGAGTGCAGTGATTTGTGCAAAGAAGATAATTTTCTTTTTACATTTTTTGTATTAGAAAGCATAAAATAAAATTTGTGTAGAAAATCTAGTCATATTTGTGTCATTCGCATTTCATCACTGTTACTTAATCTTTCTCATAAGATGTTATATTATCTGATTAAATAATATATCAATCTACTTTTATTATTGAAGGAGTATATTATTATCATGTCATTGTTACAGAGAATGCTAAGAATAATAATTGTATATCATTTATAATACCATTTGAACCATAATATCCAAAAATTGATCAACTTGTTTTTAAAAATTGACACATTAAAATACAGTCAATTTGTCTTGTCACCAGCTATTTATCAGAATCAAAGACTCTTCCTCATTAGAAATTTACATATAAGTAAAACATACTTTATTTATTCAAGTGTTTCAGCATATTTAATCAAAGATTTTTTTCCCCAAAGTTGTCAGCAGTATAAGAAAAATTAGCAGATGATGACTTCATAACTTTCAATTATGCACATAAATAAATTAGAGCAAAAATGAAATCATATCAATCTTAATCCACATTATAAAACTGAGAGAAACATTAGTAGAGTGACAGTTAATCAAATGGTTGAGAATCAGGGATGTCACATTTGCTAAGATGTACTTTCTTTTTTTAAAGGAAAGGTACAGGAAGGAATAAAGGTGAGCAGAGGCAAAAAGGCAGGAAGAGAAAGGAAGAAGCAATGTTTTTAAATGTATTTAGCTGTTTATCTTGGTTGTTCCCACTGGCCCTGGGATGCGAACCCTGAACCCTTGGGATGAATGTGGATTGAATCCAACTGCTGCTCCAGCAGACTATGCTGCTTAAATGTACTATTAGAAATGGTGACCATGGAGTGAGATTCTAAACGCCATTCCCATCCCCCAAGTATATCTCACATTCTGTTTGACCACAAAACCCTGGATAAGCTTTGGATCTAATTAGCAGTTGCAATGGAGGCAATTCATGACTCATAAAAGATCAATCTTCATGTGTAACTTACCTTACTGATTTTTTTCGATGACTCATACAAAGGTCTACCAGAAAATGATCCATATACACAAATTTTAAAACCTTGCAGAAGGAAGAAAAGCAAACAGTATTAAGGTCTTCAGTTTGCAGGGAAAAGTTAAATCCTTGCTCATAACTTCCCTAAAATAATAATGATTATAATATAAGATTTTCAACAAGTTATTTTATTTGTGTTCCCCTCTTTGTCTATCTTCTATTTGATGTTCTCTGCCCCCAGATCACATACATATGTTTGGGGATTTATTAGGTATATGTTATCAGCATGTTTCACTGACCAGTTAGTATCTGCTTCTTGTCCTCATGATGATTTTGATGTTCTATGTATTTTAAATTAAGATGTAATTAAAAATCTGAAAGCTTTCTGACTTTTGTATCCAACTGGGGAAGAGATATTTTTGTTATATCTCTTCAGTGTATTTCAATGAATCTTCAGAAAAAAATAGAGCAAAAAGCAGAGTGCATGTTAGTGAGAGTTCTCCAGGAAAATTGAACCAACAGGCTCTACAGAGATATATTGAAAAATATTGATTAGGAGTGATTGGCTCACATGATGATGGAGACTAAGAAGTTACCTGATCAGTCATCTACCAGCTGGAGACCAAAGAAAGCCAATGGTGTAGCTCCAGTGCAAACTCAAAGGCCTGAGGAGCCCGGAGCCAAGGTCATCAGTCTCAACCTGAATTCAAATACTCTAAACACTGATGTCAGCAGACAGGAGTAGGTGGTTGTCCCTACTTAAGCAGAGAGCAAATTTGCCCTTCCTCTGCTCACTGGTGAGAGAGTGATCTTTAGTCAGTCTACTGGTTCAAATGCTCATCTTTTCTGGAAACATCCTTACATATGCTGGTGTATTGCCAGCGCCATTTTTCAGCCACAAGAAGAGGAATAAGCTTTTCACTTCTAAACTGAATTAGCTTCTACCTTCTAAATCATATTTCTGGTGGTAATATACACTTGGGTCTTACTCACTGTGATAATTTCTGTGTTTTATTTCTAATAGGACATTTAATTTGTTTTTAATGAAAGGTAAATTATTTTATTTAACTATAGAGAAAGGGTTATGTATGGCAGAGGGAGAGAGAGGGGGAAAGAGACCGATTTTTCAGAAAACTCTCCTATAACAGAATGCCATGGATAGGATGACTTAAAAACAACAGATATTTACTTGTCACAGTTTAGGAGGCCTGATTGGTCCAAGATTAAGCACCACCAGCTGATGTGATGTCTGGTATTGTTCATAAGTATTGGTTTTCTCTGTGTTGATTCCTGGGGCAAGCTTATGGATTGTGTCAGCCACAGAGGTGACTGCAATGAGCTAACTGACACATATGACCTTGTCAAGGGCACCTGTCCCAGAAAAAGTGGGTTTATTCCCTTCAAACTGTTGACATGTTGACCTCTGGAGAGACTCGTGTACGAAGTCCCTCATGGTCTCCCCTGTGAACACAAGAAGGACATCAGGGCCAGAAGACCCTAGCCTACTAACAGGGGAACTGCTCTCTGAGAGTTTCTAGTAAGTCTGTCCTAGGCCTCTTGTTGCTCTTTATATAACAGTAATTTTCTTCTAATTGCATCTGTTATTTTGGCTATCACTGAGGCTTAAGCAGTTTTGTTAGTTAAGATTATCCTTGATGTGATTTGTGTGTGTGTGTATGTGTGCACGCGTGTGTGTGATGTCACATCAAACTCAATGTAAGCCCCTTATAATTGTAAGATTAGCTTATACATTGTTTTGGAATTTGTTGAATTTCTTGGATATGTGGGCGATAAATTTCACCAAGTTTGGAATATCTTAGACCTGTTTAGAAATATATAATTTGGATGTTTCTACTTTTAGGATTCCAATTTCACTAAAATAAACCAATTGATATTTTCTGACAATTATCTGAAGACTTACTTATTAATTTCCATCATGTTTCTTTCTGCTTCATTTTCCATAGATCAATAGACTCAATTCCTATGTGTGTAATTTCACAAACCTTTGTTCTGTTGTGCATTTTTTTGTCTTTTATTTATTTTTTAATTTTTTTGGTTTGTATAGTTGGAATTTTATTTTTATTGAAATATTATAATACTATAAAAGTTTCAGGTGTGCATCATTATAAATGAACACCTATATATAAATACTTAAGTTCACCACTAAAAGTCCAAATCTATCCTTCATTGTGTAAGATATAATTGATCCTTTTATTCAATTTGCCCAACTGCCTTCCCGCTTCCCTCTGTTAACCACTAATTTGAGCTTACGGTCTAAAAATGTATTACAGCTTTTTTTAGTTCATTTGTTTGGTTTCTTTATATACCATATCTAAGTGAAATCACATGGTGTTTTCTCTGTTTAATTTAAGCATCATAACCACTAGAGCCATACATCTTGTTGCAAATGGCAGAATTTCATCTTTTTCATAATGCGTAGTATTCTATTTTGTACATATCTCATATCTTCTTTACTCTTCTGTTAATGTAAAATTGGTTGTTTCCATCTCTTTGCTATTGTAAATAATGCTACAATGATCATAAATGCATGCATATAGCTCTTCAAATTAATGCTGTTTTTCATGATAAATACCCATAAATGGAATATCTTGAATTTCTGTTTCTTATATTTTAAGGAATCTCCATACTGCTTCCTGTAATGGCTATATCAATTTACATTGTCACCAACAGTTGACAAGGATTTCCTTCTCTCCACATCCTCTCTAACATTTGTTATTTCTTATCTTTTAGACAGAAGTCATTCTTACTGGCTGATGTGATATCTCTTTGTCATTTTGATTTGCATGTACCAATTAACTAGAGATGATGAAGTTCCTTTCAGGGCCTGACAGTCATATATATATCATCTTTGGAGAACTGACTATTCAGATTTTCTGTTCACTTATTTATCCAGTTATTTGTCTCTTATTGTTGTGGAGTTTTATAAGTTCTTTATATATTTTGGATATTAACTTCTTTCAGACATGTTTTGTGTGAAAATTTCTACCATTAATGGAAAATATCCTTTTGTTTTTAATAATTGTTTGTTTTGCTATGCAGAATCTTTTTAGTTGGATATAGTCCCATTTGTTTATTTTGGCTTTGGTTTTCATTGCCATTGGAGTTGAGTTCCCCAAAGCAAGGAATGCATTGCCTTTTTTCTTCTATTCATTTTATGTTTTCATGTATTATATCCAAATACTAAATACATTTTGAATTTATTTTTGTATATGGTATTAAAAAGTGTCCTATTTTCATTATTTTGCATGTGCAAAATTTCTCAACATAATTTATTTTTGAAAAAGTATGTCCTGGCCTTATGGTATGTTTTTGGTTCAATGTGTAACTTAGCTCTCCATACATGTGTGGGCTTTATCTGGGCTCTCAATCTATACCAATGAACTTTACAACTTTTTCCACTGAATACTATGTTGCTTTGATTACTATCTTTTTGTAGTATAGTTTGAAGAAAGGAAGTATGATACCTCCTTTTCTGTTATTTTTTCCTGAAGATTATTTTTACTATTCTTGTTATTTTGTAGTCAAAGTAAACTTCATATTTTTTCCCCTTTTCTGTGAAGAATGCTACTGGGATTTTTATAAGGATATATTACATCTGTATATTTATTTAAGTAATATAGGCAAGAAGAAATTTTAAATCTTCTAAGCCATGATCATGGAATAGCTGTTCATTATTTGTATAACCCATTTCTTTCAATAATATCTTACAGTTTTCATTGTGCAGGTCTTTTATTTCTCTTCTTTGGTTAAATCCATTTCAATATTTTTCATATTCTTGGTGGAACTGTAAATGGAATTTCTGTACTTAACTTTCTGCTAGTTTGTTATAAGTATATACAGATGCATCAGATTTTTGTATATTAATTTTTTAATCTGTCACCTTACAGTATTCATTTTTATTCATAATAGATTATTACTGGAGTTTTTCAAATTTTATTCTGCTATCTGCGTATAGTGATACTTTCACTTCTTTTCCAATTTGGATAACTTTTTTCCTTTATTATATAATTTACAGGTCATAAATTGCATACTACATCAAATAATGGTGGTGAGAGTGGACGTTCTTGTCTTATTTCTGACCTTGAGGAAAAGCTTTCCATTTTTCAACATTGAATATGAGTTGTCTGTGTGGTTGTCATATTTGGTATTTTATGTTGTGGTTCATTTCTTCTATACTAATTTTACGGATGGTTTTTTTTTTTTTTGGGTCATGAAAAGATGTTGAATGTTGTCAGTTTTTTTATACATCTAGTAAGAGGTGTTTTATCCTTTTTTCTCAATTTTCTTAAAATTTTACTGACCATATAGTAAAAAAAGAAGAAATGACGCTCCCAAACCCCACTTCCATTCCTGATCCCCACACCCCATCCTCATTACAACTGGTAGCCATGATTCTATTATCTAGTATCACTGGTTTATTTTAATAATGCTTTATCCATTCCTTTTAATTGTTTCCCTGAAGTCCACATATAGGTGAAATCATCTGATATTTGTCCTTCACTTTCTGAGTTATTTCAAATTTGTCCTTTTGGTTAATGTGGCATATCACATTTATAGATTTATGTATATTGAAACATCCTTACATCTCTAGAATAAATTCAATTTGATCATGATGTATCCTTCTTTTAATGTATTGTTGAATTTAGTTCACTAGTATTTTGTTGAGGATTTTGCACTTATGCTCACCAAAACTATATATTAGGATATAGTATATAAACACTGTTTTTACCAACAACTTTTACTTAAAAAGTAGAAAATATACACCTATCTAATCAATGATAGATAGATAGATCTTCAGGAAGGCTTGGCAATAAAATAACTCACTCTCTTAGTTTCTTTCAGGCATCATAATGCTGCCCTCCTTGTTGCAGAATGTCATAAAATAGCTTATTCTTTATTGCTAATTATGTAATTTTAATACTTCATTGCAAATTTTATGTTTTAATAAATGTTCATTTCACATAGCTAAAAATTAAAATAATAAATGAAATATAATAATAATTCTAAATGTGAAACAAAACTATTGCATACTAATTATGCTTATTTTATCAAATAACATTGATTATAGTGAAATTATCTATTTTAGAGTAGAAAGCAAAATAATTAAAAATTTTTAAATAATCCCCAATTATTAAATTTGGTAAGGCAAGGATTCATTATCTCTGTCTTATCAATAGTTAATTTTAAAGGGGAAATAAAAAATCATATGATCATATCAATAAACACAGAAAAAAGCATTTGACAAGATTCGACATTCATTCATGATTAAAAATTCCTAGTGAAAATAGGAATAGAAGACTCATACATCTACACAATAAAGCCTATATATGACAAACCCACAGTCAACATCATAATCAATGGTGAAAATCTGGAAGGTTTTCACTAACATCTGGAATAAGATAAGGATCTCACTCTCACTGCTGCTATTCAACATAATTCTGAAAGTATTAGTCAGAGAAATAAAGCAAGAAAGGAATATTAAAGGAATTCAAATTAGAGAATAAAAAAATTGTCATTATTTTCAGATGACATGGTATTATAGAGACACCACCAATAAGCAAAGTGGAAAGATATAAAATCAACACATAAAAAACAGTAACATTCCTATATGCAAAAAAAAGAAGTAAACAAAATAAATTAGGAAAGAAATCTCATTCACAATGGCATAAAAAAAATGCCTAAGATAAATTTAGCAATGGAGGCGAAAGACTTCTACAATAAAAGCTTTAAGCTTAGGGTGATTATTGATATGTGTTGTTTAGTCATTTTAGAACTGTCTTCTGTGCATTATTCCAACTAGTGTCTCTGTTTTCTCTTGCTCTTCTTAGGTGGTTGGCTGTAATTGTGTTTTGAATGGCTTCCCTTTTTGTTTTCCTCTTTGCTTTTTCTCTGGAGATGTATTTTGAGATTACCCTGAAGTTTGCATTAAGAATTCTATGTTTATTTCCTATTTTTATTTGAAAGGAAATTAGTCTTCCACTAATTTTTACTATTCATATATTGTTCTCTTCTCCTCCCCACTTTTAAAATTTGCTGTATTACTGTTTTTAAGTGGGGTTTCATTACATTTTATATAGCATCCCTTAGTATTTTTTATAGAATTGGTTTTGTAGTGATAATTTCCTTTAATTTTTGCTAATTGGTAAAGCTTTTCATCATTCCTTCAGTTTTGAATGATCATTTCTCAGAGCATAGTATCCTAGGTTGTAAATCCTTTTCTTTCAGTTTTTGAATATATTACGTCATTCCTTCCTGGCCTATTGTTTCAACTGACAATCTTATGTGGACTCCTTTGTATGTGACTTGTTTTTCTCTGGATGCTTTTAAGATTCTTTCTTTATCTTGTTTATGTATTTATTTATTTATTTTGACATTTTGATGACAAAGAGTCTAGGTGTAGGTGTGCTTGGGTTATTTTTATTAGGGACTCTTTGAACTTCCCGGGTCTGGAGGCTTGATTTATTTTTCAAGTTAGGGAAATTCTCAACTATTGTTTCTTCAAATACAGTGTCTGTCCTCTATTCTCTCTCTCCTCCTTCTGGGACCCCTATAATGTGAATGTTGTTTCTTTTGATGTTATCCTATAGGTCTTGAATGCTGTCTTCATTTCTTTGCATTCTTTTATCTCTTTGCTAGTTTGCTTGAGTGCATTCGTCTGTCCTATTATATAGTTCACTGATTTTATCAGAGGCTTCATCCATCCTATTCCTGAGTCCTTCTTTTGAATTCATCAGATCAGCAATTGTGTTCTTTATTTCTTTGACATCTGTTTTGAGCTGCTTCATTTCATCTTCCTTTTTTTGTTGTTCTCCCTTTCTCCCTCTATCATTTTCTTGATTTCCATGAATATGTTTATCGCTATTGCCCTAAATTCATCCTCAGGTAGTTTGATATATCTGTTGCATTCAGATTTTCCCATATTTTTTATTGATTAATCATTTCACACATATTTCTCTGAGTCTTTGCTCTGTTTGGCATTCTGTTTGTGTTTCTGTGGATTGGTTTCCTGCAATGATGGCTTTTTGTAGGGTACTGACTTGCACCAAGTAAGCCTGGGTCATAGTTTGGATGATTTATTGAGTTTTGTGACAACACCACTAGTTTGTTGAAGTTCTTATGTGGGTCCTCCATTGCTTCCTGAAAGTTCAGTTTATGCAGTTTGAATTTGTGTGGGGAAAACAGAGTCTTCCCCCGGCATCCCAGCTCCCAATCACAATGACTAACGTGCTGTTGGCCCATAATCAGCAATCAGGCTGCAGTTTCCCCTGAACCCATATGGTGCAACCAGTGGGTAGTATTGATGGTTTCTCCCTTTGGAAAGCATTCTTCTTCCCTTAAGCCTGAAAGCAGAATTTCTATGGGCAGGTCCTGTGGCTCCTGGGCAATATAGTGGGAGCGTTTGGGGTTGGGCAATTCCCCTAATTGCCTTCAGTTATGGGGCACTTAGTGTAATTTTCTCACCGGACCTCCCATTCAAACCACTGGGTCACTGGTCCTCTTTCCTCCCTGAGCTTAGTCCCTTCCTCCTGGTTCAGTGTCCTAGTCCCACTGGGAGGACTTTCCCCTGCTTTAACAATTTGTGAAAGGGCCAGTTCTTCCCACAGTTCCAGCCTCTCTGCCACATCTGGAATCCTGAGTCCAGCAGTGCAGCACTGAACTTGAAGGTTCTCACCTACCCTTTGTTATCATGAATGCTGCTGTGTCTCTACAACCTCTGTGCCTGCTTTTCCTCCATGATTGTTTCTGGAAAACAGGTGAATTTCTAGTTGCTCTGTGGGAAGGACATGAGTCTCACTCCTACAGGGTTGCCATCTTGACCATAAGTCTCATTAATAGCTGATTTTAAAGCTAAATATTCCAAAGGAGTAAGAGTATGTTATTTCTTTAAGAACCAATGCAAACTAAACATTCCAATTTTTGTATGTTTTTTAACTAATACTTTCATTCTTGCTTTATAATAGTATCAGGAAATGATAGAATACATAGTATTAATTCAATAATATGTGAACCTCTATGTATCATCTAAGTGCTGAATAGAATACATATTCTTTAATTACTGTTTCTAAAATCTCTAAATTGCCTATGATAAATCCACTATTTTACTTCTAAGGTGACATATAGATTGTTTTCCAAATATATTAATATATATAGGAAACACAATATATTTTACAATATGTTAGCATGATATATAAACTAAATGATAGTTGATGGTGTATGTTAAAACTGTTTATATGAATAGCCATTTATGATTTTCAACTTAATAAATAGATTATTAATTGCTTGCTATAGTAACAGTAATATTACTAGGCATCAAGGATTTTCTAGTATAAATTTGCTAGAACATATCATTACTTTATAACAATTTCTGTTCACTACAATTTTATCAACTAATATTGTAAACACCTTTGCAACAATTTTTTTCCAAAACCAATCTTTGCTTGCAGACCATGAAGTAGCAATAGTGTAATTACTTACAACTACTCTTTAAATATGTATATATCTGTCTATCCTATGAATCAACGTTGCCTTCTTCAATAGCTCTTGGTAAGAAAGGTGTCCATTTATTTTCAAACCTATACATTTTACCTCTGAAAACCACTACAGACACTAATGTATTATTTTCCACAAATCTTATTTTTTCCCAGTGTAGATTTTATGTAAGCAGTGTTTAGATCTCTCTATTTTACAATTATTATTATGAGTGTTATAAATTTTTTGATCTAGGAGGTTTGTAAGCATTCTGAATGTCCAGTTTCTTACTAGTCAAAGAAATAAATCAAAAGAGTATCACAAGCTTGTTCCAGAGGCATGAAAAACAAATGTATACACTTATAGATTATTTTCTAGATGAACTCTGCTATTGATGACTCACTTAAGTTTTTAAACTCTTCCTTTTAGAGACTGCATTCTCTAAGTACATGTGCTTTATGATGGTCTATTAAAAACCAATAAAGTTTGAAATTTACAGTTTTTGCTTTACTTTTTCCATTTTGACTCTTTGTATTCTATATCCCTGTACTTTAGACATTTGTCTAACATTTCAAAACCCCAATGAACTTCTTGCTCATGTATCTTTCTTTCTCCAGAAGAGAATATGTCAGAAATCTGTGAATCTTATGTATCAATTTGTTCCACTTTCCTTGCATTATTACCTGACACAATAGTCACCTAAGAAATGTTTAATGAGTGAGGGTATTTGATGCAGAGATACTGACGAGATTGATTTCTGGCACTGATATTGCCAGATGTGTACAAAATATGACACTGTAAATCAGTCTGGAATTTGCTTTCTCCTTCATCATGAGCTTTACCCTACGGCAGCTTCACTCTGTTTTGGGAGGGCAATCAACAGCTTCACTTCAAATTCCTATTTACTCAGCATCTTTACAGGAAGAGAGATGTCACTTTTTAAAAATTTTCAACTAATCCTTAGACTGAACTCTCAGTAGCCTCAATTTGGTTACATGTCCCTATCAGCAAAAAAGTAGGTGGAGTTAGTGAAAAGGGAAATACACAGCCTGACCAAGTCTTCAACCTTGTGGTCCATCAGCACTTCTGATGTTGGGTGATGGAGAGGTTAGTCCCAACTTTAAATGCCAATCTGAGAAAAATTCAGAGTTCAATTTTCCAAAAGGTTTAAGGGTGCTTTAAAGATGAAAACAAAATATGAATACTACAATATAGTAGGGTTTGGAAAACAGTTGACTTGTAGTAATTAGCCTGAAAAACTGTAGTGCAATTACAATTAACTGATAATATGAAGATCAGTTTAATAAAATGTCTAATATTGACAATCTTTTGCTATTAATTTATTCTTTGAAAATATGTTTTCTTTGAAAATCTGTACCTGTTACTATGCATGGTTATTCAATATTGTTTTTCACTTTGACAAACTAATGAAAGATATTTATGTTTTGCACATGAGGTATAGAGTTCAAAATATATTTGTGGTAAAGAGGATTCAATATTATAATAACAGTAGAAATTATGTATAAAAAGTTATATGAAGAAAAAATGGAAGGCAGCAAAAAAATTCTTTTCTTTTATATAGGTAGCAAAAAAATTCTTTTCTTTGATATAGATGTATAATATATGCATATAAATATATATACACACACATATATATAAAGAAAAGGAGAGACGCATTGAAAGAATAAAACAGGTCACATGTAGATAATCTTTAAATGTTCTGTTTCATTTCTGAGTAGGTATATAAAAATGAAAAATAAGCAAACTTCAAGAATTTCTAAAGTATATCTATAATGTTTATGATATATGTAAACATAAATAAATATGTATATGTATTATAATCACAAGTTTCTAAATTGGCAAAATTTCTATTCTTCCTTTAAGTAAGGAGTGATACATCCTTCACAACTTATAAGGCAATTTTAAAGACATGTTCAAAAACAGAAAAGCAGCAATAGTTGCTCTATTTATAACTAGAAAAATGATACAGTTGACTTCTTTTTAAGACAATTCTTTTCCTTTAGGCCATAGAGTCTGTCTGAAAAATTCACATAAATGAATTAATTTAACAAGTGTTTTCACCAATTTGAGCTGTCTATTCACCCAGTGGAATTCCATTCTACTTCTAGTGAAGCTTTTTCTGACCTCACCACCATAAATGACTTTTAACCTCAAAACGTTTAACTTAGAATTACTTTGAATTTCTCCTCACTTAAAGGCACATATTCACACCTACTTCTTATGAAATTTGCCATCTCCTACTTTTTTATGTTAATAAACTGAAAAACCCTCCCTTCTGCCTCTACGCTATTGAGACATATTCTCATTCTAGCATTCAATACTTCATTAAAAATCATTCTTTATATGTCCCTCTCCTCTTTAAACTGTAAACTTCTCAAGGATAGGTTGATCTACTCTCCTTTTTTTCTTTGTCTGCATAATGCCTACAATATAGGAAGTACTTGAATGATATTCATTGAATTAATGAATTAGCATGTGTGTATATATGTTTCCTGGAGAAGGAATAAAGGAGATGGGGATTTCTTACACAGACACACTGCACATAAGGAACTGTGACTATATAAGCTAGTAGATGGGAATAATGGTTTGTTTACTCAGGATAATAGCCTTAAGTCCAAGATGCTTCTATTTTGAATAGTATTAGTTGTCTTTTATTACCTTAATGGAGCATCAAGAATTCCTTAAGTTCCATCTAAATTGTCATAATTTCCCTTTCTAAGGATTTTTTTAAGTCTTTACTACACAATATTCCATTACAATTTTTATCTTTAATATTAGCAATAATAATATTAATAATAAAACAATCAAAGTCCGTAAATTTTACTAATAGGCAAAAAATGAATTTTACAAATGTTATCTTAACTGGACTTTTTTGAAGTTGCAAGAAGGAATTTAAATGAGGGACAAAGAATGTTTTATTGATCACTGTCTCCTTTCTTGCTAAATGAATCACTCATTTGTCTCTTGAAGTCCCACCATCAGCCCAATAAATACTCAGGGAAGATTGAGTGGTAAGTTATTTCATAAACAAGAAGCAATAGACAAGTCTTGATGTGTTCTACCTGTCTTTGGCAGGAAACTTAACAAACAACTTGAAATATATGGAAAGACCTTGCCCAAGGCTTCTGATACAAATTGATTGCCTCTGTGGAGAAAATCTTTTTAATCAGTAGATTATAGAACAAGATGGTAAAATTCTTGCTTGTTCATCAGTTTGACAAACCATTCTTATAGGTTATTCTGTTTGCAAAGAGTAAAAATCTCTTTCTAAATACTCCCCAAACTTACCTCATTTATTTAACCCCTTATGTCTATAGGAAATGCATAAGTCACTAAAATAGCTTAAATTGAAAATCTTTAAGTGTTTTCTGTTTTGTTTTTGGTTTTTACCCTGACTACGGGATAGTAATAGAAAAAGAGACAGACAATTCTAATTTGAGTTTTTATATCCTAATTAAAGTGTTGGATTCTAAAGCATCAGTTCCCTTCACAACTTTTAGTTAAGATATTTGAATCAAATATGGACATTAAAAAATGTTTTATAACTATAATACACAAATACACACTATATTTTATATCTGGAAGGTTGTGAAGAATTGAGCTTTAGTGAGCCCTATGACCTGTTGTTGTTAATATTAAATCAAACTCAGTCCAGATCATCCTAAGGTTCAAGACCCAGACTGAGGAAACAACAAATGATGAACAACCGAAAAAAATAAATAACTTGCTTCCTCCTTTCTCTTCTTGCCTGCTTGCCTCTGTTGGCCTTCATTCCTGCCTGCACCTTTCCTTTAAAAAAAAAAAAATGATGATTTGTGCATTGTCCTGTTGTCCTGCAAACTTATGCTAGTTTAATTTAACAGCAGCAACAAAAAATAATTTCTAAAATGAAGTTGGAAATTTTGTGATCTAAACACATGATTTTTTACTTTGCTCAAATATTGTTTTTTATTCAGGAGAAAAATAAAATTGTGGGACTAATGTCAATCTTAATCATTATTTTGTCAAATCAATAATTATTAAATGTTCATTTAGCAAAATTTTAATGGAATTATTACAGTTTTCAATTCATGACAAAATTAACTCATGAACTTTCAATCATGTATTTTTAATAGCTGCTCGATTTCACAAACAGCAAAACACAGATGATACATTAACATTTGATGTACTTTTTCTGGGAATGCTCACTTAGCTTAGTATAGAAAGTGTAAGAAAAATTATTTTTTCATCCTGTATTTGTATTATTATTATTATTTTAGTTTTAACTAAATTTTACAGGGCTAATTTTGATAGCCTTGAATAAAACAGAGAGTAAAAACATCAGATGTAAACCACAGAAGTATTTGAGTGAGGAAACAGAAGAAAAAAAGAAAAATTAAATGAAATAAATGTTTTCCCCCAAAGAAGAATTAGTTGAGACAGATAAATGTTTAGAAAAATCTACAAGTAAAATGAAGACATATATCAAAAGCACACTTTGATATTATTAAACAATAAATTAATCATAGTGAGTCAGTTACAACAATCTTTTTAGTCAAATACACCTGTCCATGTTCTCAGTTATCGATACATAAAATCAAAATAGGAAACATCGCATTCAAATATTCAAACTATGTCAGTACATTTTCTTATTTTATGTACTAGTCAGTACATTTTCTTATTTTACTTCAGATATCTGCACATATGAAATACTAATTCAAATATAAAAGCAATTTTGGCTAAACGTTTTATACTTCTGTTTCTGAAGTTATCTTTTAATACAGATTGATGAAGATGTCCTAAGTTGGGCTGCTTAATATTCTCCCAATTATTAAAAAAACCCACAGGGTGCACTTTTGTGGCTCAGGTGGCTGAGACAGCTAAATTGCAGACCAAGTAAAGCCCAGGGACCTGATTCAAGACCCAGAGCCAGAGGTATACCACAAACAACGCAATCAAAACATCTGGAAAAGATCTAAATTGACAGTTTTCCGAAGAAGACATGCTAATGATCAATAGGCACATAAAATATTCAACATAACTTATCACTAATGAAATTCAATTCAAAACAGCATTGAGATATCACCTTATACTTGTGAGAATGACCTGTACCAAAGTTTGGATTTAGTGTAGAAAAAAAGTGATCTCTTTCATTTTTGGTGGAAATGTAAATTAGTGCAACTTTTGTGGAAAATGGTATTGTGATTCTTCAAAAAATTAGACTTCCATTTGATCCAGTAATTTCACTTATCGGTATATATCTAAAGAATATGTGAAGAGCAATTTGAAAAGATGCATGAAACTCTGTGCTCATAGCTGCATAATTCACAGTATCTAAGACATGGAATCAACCTGAATATCAGTGAATCACTAGATAGAGAAGATGTTGAATAATACTTAGGTATTAAAAAAGATGAAATCTTGCATTTTGCCACCATTTGGATGGACTTTGAGGAGGTTATGCTAAACAATTAAAGTCAGAAAGTAAAAGAAGCTACCAGATAGTTTAACTCATATGTGGACTATAAAGGGGAAAAAAATGAATTAAGAAAACACAACAAAATTCTCTTAGACTCAGAATAGTGTGGTTACCAGAGACAGAGGCAGGGGGAGAAGAAAAGGAACTGGGTAAGAGGGATAAAGAGGGATAAAGATGATAGTTGTGACATGACCTAGAACTCTGTTTGTGGACCCAATGTGATAGATACATTGAAATGTGCGTATTTTTTTGAAAATGACATAGTGTTTTAAATGAACGGTAGATTAATAGAGAAAAAATATTTTTTTCTCATCTTGCCTGATGTGGAATAAGCTGTGTCCATTTAATTTAACTGGAAAGATATGTAATAGGTGGTGGTTTTATGTTCAGAATACTGAGCAACACTATCAATTGATCTATAATTCAGTCATATAGGACAGTTATTTATCATGGCTGCAATGATCTGGGGTAGTCAGAGAAGTCTTACCTTAGAATTCTTTTGAGTCACAATCTAAAAAGTTAGAGGTATTAGCCAGGGATGGCTCAGGAGCAGGATTAGTTTTAGAAAGGGTAACAAGATATATCAAGGCTGTAAGGGAGGAGCCAATATGCACCACTTAGCTGGTGAATAACAGCCTAGAGGGACTGGGAGAGCTAGTTTGCAGAAATCCCAGAGAGAGAGGTGACAATGGTGTGCTGAGCAAGCTACAAATAATACAGGATTTTAGAGACCTTAATCTTTGAAGCTACATGAATCTACTAGAGAAATTTCAAGAGGATAACAAGATAACAGGTGGCATAGTTTGAGATGGGGACTGTAGAATAGAAAAATGCATTGAGGTTGGGATATAAATGGAATAAGGAGACTAGAAAGAGGTCTGTTGTATTTGTCCAGGTGAGATATTGTGATAGTTTAGAATAAGGCAGCAACAGAGGACAGACTTGAAAAATGTTAAGGAGATAATATTGACAAAACATTTTGGTCCTCTGTAACCACTGATATCTCTGATTAAGGCTTACTTGATAGTTCTAATCCTTTGGATCTTAAAGACTCATTTTTACCTGCTCATTTTAAAACAATGAAAGAAATACTTCTTAAAGAATAAACACATATGCCTTAGTCCTTGATGAAACAGGCATCCCTATTTGTTCTGTAAGATATAATTCCTGCTTTTAAATCTGAGTTTGTATTGAATCTTTTTTCCCCCTTTGCTTCATTTGGAAATGACTCAGATCCCAAATTTGCCTGTCCTTTACATCATGGATGCCTGAACAAACTATGTTTATGTTTTCTGCCTGGCTTGTGCCTGTAGTGATTACCAGGCAAATGAAACTAAGTACTTGAATTCTTTATAAAGTAAATTCAGAGCTAGCGTTATTCACTGTGCCAAAGCAGTAAAGGATAAAAAGAAATGGCCTCACTACTTAGGAAGAATGTTGATGAAGTTATTGAGAGAAACTAGCATTTTTTAAGATTGTAAGACCATAGAATGAGATGTCACTGAATGTTTTAGTTTCCCCAGACAGGACACTTTGTTGCCAGGAAATCAGTGCATTTTGAGAGGAATCTATATAATTTACAACTATTATTACATTCTAAGTTCACAGCAAACTTATGAACAGATTGATATTTTATTCACATTTCAAACCTGAGGAAAGTGGGTCACAGGAAATTTAAATAATATTTTGATGGAATGGAGTTAATTTGGATAGAAGGGAAGAACTTTTGAGAGAGCTATTTGGCATAATGTAATAAAGGCATTACATTTTCATAGACCTCTATACCTATTTCAAGCACCCATATATCAATGCAATAGAATGGTATAAGAGATATAATTTCTTTGTGTTAATTTATTTCTCAAAATTACATGCTTTTCTACCTCAAGTCCTGCTCCAGCGATCACTTCTCTATTTCTGATTTAATGACATAAAATTATGTAGTTCTCCTTTTAAAATGTATGTATAAACTTAGAAAACAGTTCAGGGCCATTGTAAACTAATCACAAAACCCATGTACAAAAAAGATAAAAGGTTCTCATAATATCAGTACTTGAAAATAATCCTGTGAACAATATTTATCCTAATATTTTTACACATACACATTTAAATACTTAATCGTTTTTTGTGTGTGGTTGTTGTTTTTGCTTATTTTCAGAAATGGAATCATATAACAAATACCAATTTGCAGCATTTTTAAGTTTGCACATATGTAAACACCAATGATATTATTACCACAATTAAGGGAACAGAAGTGAAATACCTCTCAAAGGTTCCCTCTACTATTGAATTTTGGGTGTGTTTTATTAATTTATTTCTAATGCATAGTTATTAAACAATGATATACAGGTATCTTTTGGTGTGATATATTTTTGCATTAAACATATTAAATCTGAAACATCTGTATTTTAAAGCTCTTTATTTCACTTTAAAAATCAGAATAATGAGAAAATGGTGCAACCTTTTGGAATGCAGTATAATCTTATTACCTTTAAAAATTCTCAAAAGATTTCTTATAAGTCACTTATCCAAGTTTGCTAAATGAAGATAAACATAATTTTCTAGGTTATCAGTCATTTGTATTTTCCTAGGTTTAGTTTGATTCTGACTACTGCTTCTAGAGATCTTAGAACAGAGAAAGAGAGGTAGAAAATAAATTGAGAATTTGAAGTGTGAATATAGGAATAGATTGGGGAGAGGAGGAAACAGAAACTAATTCCCAGAACTTCCTTTGAACTTGACTAAGTCCATTCCCCTGGGCTAGATTCTATCATTGCCCTCTAGTCACTTTCTTCAGGACCAGATCCATTACTTTAGAGCTTGACTCCTTTTACTTTAAATTGTATTTTTTGACTGGCTCTCATTCTCCAATAATTCTTTCTAGAGACCTCAGTGAGCAAAGGGTCATTCTGGAGCATAAACTCTCTAAGATGGAGTGTTGTATAACATGGATGGATTATGGAATATGGATAAAATAATCACTATACCCTTTTTAAAAATAAAATATCAATGTGTATTTTGTGTTTCATCATTATTGATAGCAAATCCTGGGAAACAGAGTATTGGGGTTTGCTCATATATTGCAAGTAATACTTTATTATTGATAATATAAGTCTAATTTTAGTCATTCAAAAACAAACACGTATTATTTTCTTTCCATAAATGTTAAGAATCCCCTAAGAAAGGGGCATTATTTCTGGCTGCCAGGCTGCTAGACATATTCAAATATCTGAAAGTGATACATAAGTTTAGCGAGTATTAATTCTCTAGGTTCTGTCTTCCACGTAAAATATCAGTGCACTTTATAGAAACAGGCTCACCAATTTTCTAAGTTCTAACTTGGTTTTTCTAAGAAAGGTGTACTTATCAGGGGATTGTGTATGTCTGTATAAATTAATAATACATCTCTCCACCTTGTGAAGATTTTGTTTACATTTAGACTGTTAAACACCAATACACTAAAGGCAGGGTGTAGCTAAATCCTATTAATACAGTGTATAATTTGTATATTGTAATTACACAAACTATTTTGAATGGAGCAGTCTGGACTCCCCAATAAAATTAACTCTGGGTTTTTGCCCAAAACCCACATTCATGTTATGGATAAAGAAGACTTTAAGACGTTGAGACTTTGATCTTAAAATGGAAGCCAAGGGTTATAAGGAAATATCGATCCATTTTCTCCCTCATGATTATGCCTGATGATTTCTATTTGAAACATATTTTATTGAAAATTCAAGAGAGAAATCAAATTGTAAAATTTCATGTCTTGTATAATTTTACATTTTTTAGCAGAAAAGAATTGCAGTTGATATTTGTATTTCCTGTTAATGTTTTCTCTCAGATGTTTCCATTTTATAGTTGAAAAATAATCTTCAAAACATCTACTAGCTGGATTATGACATTTCAAAGACATAATTACAAAAATATCTCTGTGGAAGCCATACACTAAATCTGTTACAGTTTCCAATATTCAATAGCTGTCTTCTGACTATTAATTCTGAGACTGAAAATCTACAGTTATTTCACTTACATCTGTGTAATATAATCTTCTAAGCTTTGAGTTTCAGTACCCATTTGTATATGATATTTTAATCACTGTTTTGTTTAATGAAGTATTTTTACAAGCTGCATTTTGCATTTTATTTTAATGACCTAAAAAAAGATCCAACTTTGTTTTTAATTTGCTCTCAAAAATATTCAAATTAGAATCAGCATTTACCAGTTCACTGTGTTGGCAATAATCAGCAGAATGAAATGGTAAATACAAGGAAATGCATCTTTTATGGTTGGATAAATCCATCAATAGAAACAAAAAAGGCCTCTTTTTAAAAAAAATAATCTTGAGAAAGCATCTGTCTTATGATAAACATTATACTTCACCAACCATGTAAGAATTTATTTCCATTGTCATGATTTAGTTAGTTGAAAAATGGCTTTTACTAGTTTGCAAGTTACTTCTTGTTCTTATTAAAATAAGTTTTCCTTTATGGAAACCAATGGACTGCAGTAGACAGTAGTTTTATACAGCTAAGACTCTGTAACTAGAGTGTCCCTAACTATTTCTGCAGTGCTTAAATATTATCAACATAAAGTCAGTTAAGAGAACAGATGACTTGTAAAAATCCTCTAAATATACACAGCATAGAAAAAGACTAGGAGTTTCAAATCTACAAATATGACTCTTTTGTCATTGTCTAAGTGGAACTGAAAGTGGAGCTACGTGCGTCATAGAAATGGAAAAGGAATCTTTTCAGCAGGTGGTAAAAAGAAAATAAGAGAATATCTTATAAGAAGAATGTGTCAAGTTTGACTCCATAGAATTCCTTTAACTTCTTCCTGTTTGAATGTAGATATACTAATTCAAAGGTCAGGATTTCAACAAACTTGATACTCCTATGTTAAGATTACACATTTTACTCAACAAGTAAAGATGATTATCTACATTGATGAGTATATCTAAATGAACAGATGATTTACAACCTTAGAGAAGACTTGCAGATCACATAACATTTAACTACATTCTGTAGTATGGCCTTTGGTAGATTAGAAACAAAAAACATAGAAAATATTATGTATTTCAATGAGTATGAACAATGACTTGGTATATTAAATAATCATGAAATTTTGGAGGGCTATATTGTTAAGAACAAAGGGTAGGGGAGAATTTAAGGCAGTCATAATATAAATATGAATTGCTGGGCACCAAACTTAAGAACTTAATTATATAGGAAATAGTTAATAGTATTATCATCTTCAGTGAAGGAACAACATAATAAACCATCTCAAAACTAATGGTTTCAAATAAGAGCTATTTTTGTTTATACACAATTTTATAATTCATTTTAATTTGTTCTTCCTTTTCCTTTAGTCTGGGATCATCAATGGCTAAAGTCATGGATCTACCAGTTGCTCTAAGAGCATAGTTGAGTCTGTTCTGCTCCCTCTGCTCACATTCCCAGGAAGTCAACTAATATTCTCGAGGATCTAAGAGGAATCTGAAATCCAGCCAGGTACATGGTGCCAGATTGCCTAAACTAACCCTCCCCACTCCCACATCTAACCCTCCTACCCCATTTTAAAGATAATGTTCTTTAATGATTATAAATGATTATATATCTGAGTTCTTATACTCAGATATGGTTTTCTACTTAATGGTTTCCTTAGCTCTTGGAAAATCATGAGTCCTTGCTCTGGACAGTGATACATCATTTCCCATTTATAAGAAATGATTGGGAATTATTTAAAACTAATTTATTTTCTCAGACAGATTGAAGTTAAATACCCAAAGTCTTCATTCCACTTTTGAACTTTCTTGGTTCCTTTTAGCTTCATTTGTAAAACTCCCTTATAATATAGAGAGATTTTTATGTATTAGTTTATTAATATTCCATTAGGCAAAAATAAAACTAAGAATGATTTAGGGATAGTTTCTTTCTACTTTGGGTAGTATTTTTGGGTGCTGTAGAAAAACATCCTTAATGTTTTCAGAAGCCTTTCAACTAGTTGAAAATGACTACTTTGTACTATATTAATTCTTTCTGAGGTCTTAATTAAAATTTCAGAGCTACATGCAGGTTTCACTGGAATTTTATTTTTAGAGAAACAATGCCTTACTTTGAAAAATTCTTACAAACTAGAGTGTTGAGAAATAAGAACAGTTTGATTTTCCAAATCAGCAAATACTGGAACTCTCCATACCTTATTTTTTATTTTCTTGGAAAAATAAAGATTTTCTTCTTTAGCTTCTTATCATGGTACTCTGTAGTAAACAGAAGCATCCACTGACATAATCCACATAGTTCATAGTTCTCCTTAGCTGGGTTCTAACTGCTAAATTTCCACAGATGATTATTTTGTCAACTGTTCACTAATATATAACACAAATTATTCATTCTTAAGATTCCAAACATCCTCATTCCAGCCTTCACCAACCATGTAGATGCGATACTAGACTTGGCCAATCATATTTACTTGCCACCATCCTAAAATCAATGTAAAACGTTTAAAAAAATATTTCATGACAACCCCACTTCTGAGCACTAATTTCTATATCACTTACCTATGTTGGGCTAAAAAGACCACATGAATTCTTAGTGGTTTAAAACAATGACCATTTTATTAGTTCATGATTATATGAAATTGCAATTTGCCCTGGGCACAGCTGGGTGGGTCTTTTTATAGAAAACTTTTATGCAGCTGCAGTGAGATGGTGACTCATTAAGAGTCCAATTAACCTGGAAGGATTTCGCTGGGTTAGCTTGTCTCTGCTTTTTATGATACCTTGCCCCCACAAGCTATGTTTCTTCACATAGTAGAATTATGCTCAAAGAGAGCAAAATCAGACAATGATGGGTTTCTTGAGATGTAAGTTTGGAAGTTTCAAAACATCATTTCATTACATACTATCATTAAAATAAGTCTTAATGCCAGCCCAGATCAAGATGTGGAAAATAGAGCCTTAGTCTGAGGAATGGTAAAATTCTATTGAAAAATTGTTGATTGCAGGTATGAGAGGAACTATTGCAAATATTTTTGCAAATAATCCACCATAAGAAGCAATGTTTTTAAAGAGCTATATTAGGATTCATAAAATTGGAAGAGAATAGGATAGGAATATGGATATCAGTGAAAAAAGACTGCAATAACTTAGATTAAATATAAACTAAAACTACATGAGGGGACTGAGCATTCTAAAGAGAATGATGGATGTTAAATATATGTTAAGCCAAAAATAACAATTATTGATTGACTTGATAATGAAGGGATATGAAAGATTTCAAGAATGGGAAAATGTTTGAGTGTTGATGCCAATAAGGCAAATTTCACCTTTTAAGTTTTATATAAAGATTCTGAAATGAATTTAAGACATGAGGAGTTTGAGTGTATTCAATCAGACTGACACTGATTAAGTAGTAGATGGTTACTTCTTTTTAGCACTCTTTCAGAACAGATAAATATGTTAAACACCTAGTTTCTAAAATCACACACAGATATCAAGTACAGTACCAAACTGAATCAAAATCATCAAACAAGTACATGAATAAAGACATTGCATATTCAGGAGCTTATCATTAATTAGAAGTGGAGAATTTTCTTATAACTGGTTCTCAGAAATCTAAATAAATTAGTTACCCCAAGTGGAGGTACAGGGGTTGGTAAATTGGGTATAAGGTGTCAGTGATAAAGGATAACACTGGACTGGACTGTCAATGATGAACTTAATATAGTATATGTAGATTCTGATTTATAATGATGCATACCTGAAACATATATAATGTTATAAGATAATGTTATTTAGATTTTTAAATATATATATAATATATGTATATTATATACATATATAAATGGGCATAAAGAAAGAATAAGGTACAAATATCTTTTTATCGGTCATTTAGGTAAAGATTGTCTACATTACTCTTTCAAAATGATAGTCATATCAACATTGAAACAAAAATGAATTTAAAAATTTAGCTCTACCTAATATTGAGCGTTACAACAACATTGAGGACCTAACCTCTCATTGGGGTGCTATTAGAGTAGGAACAGTGGTAATAACAAATTTTTACCACAGTCCAGTAATAGCACAGCCAGCTGACTTCAGTATCGGTGGATAGCATATGTGAGAAAGGAGGCTCATCTTAGATATAAGTAGGGATTGAATTGTTGTACCTTGGTGGTCTAGTGGTTTAGTTCTCTGCATGTAGTCCACATACATCCCAAGGTCCCTGGTTCAAGACCTGGGAACTGGGAAAACAACCAAGATGAATAACTAAATAAAATCAATAAATACTTCTTCCAAAAATACATTGAGTCCCCTAACATTATATGAAAATGTCCAGTTTTCAAGCAAAAAATCATCCATTATACTAAGAACTCAGAAGTTATCAAACTGAATGACAAAAGGAAATTGATACACGCCACCTCTGAGATTAGAGATATTGGAGTAATCTGAAAATGCAGCATAATTAGAATGCTTCAATGAGCAGTTATGAACATAGTGAAGCAAAATAAAGCTTTATCCATGATAAGGAATATATAAACAGAGTCAAATGGACATTTTAAAGCTTAAAAAAATACAAATACTGAAATAAAAGGTAAAGTGGTTTCCGTAGCAGAATGGGGGAGGGAGGAAAAAAATCAGTGAAATGGAAGGGAAAAATCAATGAAATTTCAGTTAAAACAATACAAATGACTCAATACGAGGAACTAGGTGACTTTGGTTGGTGATTTTATTGTAGTATGGATAGATGCTGATATATTGTGATGCACACCTGAAACTTGATAGATAGGTGATAGATGACAGATAGACATATAGATATAGATTCATAGAAACAAAATAAGAGAAAAATAACTGAAAATGAATAAATGAGTCTCAGGTTTCTGTGGGACAATAAAAACAGATGTAAAGTGTGTCATCAAAATTCTAGGAAAGATGAAAAACTGGGGCTAAAAAAAAATGGGAAGAAGTAATGCCTGAAAACCACCTACAAGAAGCAAGAGACTTAAACCTGTAGATTCAAGAAGCTACAGGTTTTCAAACAGAATACACTCAAAGAAGTTCTTACCAGTATATACCATAGTTAAACATCTAAAAACTATATTCTTGGAGGTGACCAGAGAAAAACAATACAAGTTTGGGAAAAATAATTTGAATAATAATTGCTTTCTTTTCAGAAATCCTGGAAGTGACAAAATGTCTTTTCAGAGATGAGAAAAAAAAAAAAAGAGAGATAAATTTAGATTCCAAAAACCAGTGAAAATATGCATTAGGTATGACATGTTAGTGAATATCTTCTCAGAAGCAGGAAAACTAAATTCAGTTTGCCACCAGAAGGCCTATCCTTAAGAAATGACTAAACGAAAAAGAAAATACTTTTAAAGAGAAACTTTGAGACCTAAGGAAATAAATGAAATACACAAACAAAAATATGGGAATTTACACTAGGTTTTAACTCTCCTCTGGAGTTTTTAAATTATGTTTGATAGTAAAGGCAGATGGTAAAAACTTACAAGTTTCTAAATGTATGTAGAAGAAAATTCTTAAACAATTATAAATGAAAGAGCAAAAGAATAGGGGAGGGGAAAATTCGACACATTTCATACTGGCGAAATGACAGGACCTGTGAACTATGATGTTATATATACATAATAGAATGCATAGTACAAACAGCAATTAAAAAAAAAAGCATACAAAGAATTGCAATCAAACACACTACAGATAAATAAAAGTGAGTTTCAAAAATGTTCAATTAACCCACAGAAATGGAGGATAAAGAAGGAAATAAGAAGCAATGAGAACAATAAGCACATAGGTCAATGGACAGGATAGAGTTCCAATCACCCACACAAATATTCCCAGCTGATTTTTGGCAAAGTAGAGAAGGCAATTCAATGGAGCTATGTGTCATAAAAGCACATGGTGCTGAAGTAACTGACAAGCTGTAGAACTAAGTTTTTTAATAAAACTCAAGCTCACACCTTATAGCCTTATATTAAAAAATGAACCACATAAAGCTAGCATTTAAAAAACACAAGGCAACCTCAAATTTTAAGTTAAAAAAACACACAATTCAATTGCGATATGGCCAAAAATATGAAGAGACTTTTCACTGAAGGTGATACACAGCTAATAAACAAATGGAAAGATGTCCATTCATGAAAGAAATGTAAATCAAACGCAGAATGAAACATCATTTCACATAAAAAAGAGTGAAAAATCAAATGCTGGCAAGGATGTATAGAAATTAGGTCATTATTTATTACAGGTGCTTCACAATCGTTTCACAAGACCCACATTAAGATGGTCACAAGTTGGACACTTATGAAGAGGCTCTGGAAAGAATCAGTTTCCAAGAAAATACAGATCTTAGCAGAATTCAGTAACTTCCCCTTTTTCTCTTGTGGGCTTCTGGAAGGGATCTCCCTCTCCCCCTCCCCCTCTTCCTCTCCCTCTCTCTCTCTCTTTCTCTCCCTCTGTCTCTCCCTTTCCTTCTCTCTTCCTCTGTCTCTCCCTCTCCTTCTCCCTCTCTCTCTCTCTCTCTCTCTCTCTCTCTCTCTCTCTCTCTCTCTCTCTCTCTCTCTCTCTCTCTCTCTCTCTCTCTCTCTCTCTCTCTCTCTCTCTCTCTCTCTCTCTCTCTCTCTCTCTCTCTCTCTCTCTCTCTCTCTCCCTCTCTCCCCCCTTCCACACACACCGCAATCTGTAAAAGTTCTGTGTTTAAGGGCTCACCTGATTAGTGTGAGCTCACCTGGGGAATCCAGAAAATCTTATTTCAAGACCAAAAACTTAACTTTCATGTGCAAAGTCTCCATTGCCAAGTAAAGTAACGGGTTTCACAATTCCACAGATTAAGGTGTGGGCATCTTTAGGAAAAGGGCAACATTATTCCATTTTCTGCATAAGGCTTTAGATTGTAACTGGAGAAAAATACGTCATCTTGAATAGAGGGTCCTCATTATACAGCAGGCAGCTGTGAGCTCCTTAGAGTGTTTATTCATTCTCTCTAAGCCTCCATTTTCTATTCCAAAATTTGAAACACACTAATACCTAATTCACGAGATTACTATAAGAAGAAATGTTGTCATTTATATTATATGCAAAAGAAAAAAAAAAGGGAGAGAGGAAAGGCAAATACTTTAAAATATTTCTAGAAATTTCATACCCAAAGAATAGAGAATAAAGAGATATGAAACATTTCAACCACTATCCACACAAATGATTATTTTTTCATAATAAAGAGCCAGTATATAAATTTTGAGGAAAAAACATTAAGCCCATGAGGTAACAAGCAGATAATTTTTCTCTAGTTCAAACTTTAATGACCAATACAAATACAGAAAAATGTTCAACCTCACAAAAGTAATTAAATACATGCAAATTAAGGGACAATCTAATTTGTTAAGCTAATGAAATGAGGGAAGATTAGAAAGTTGATTTGAAAATCCAGACATATTGCAAAAACATATTTATTATTGTCATTTATCTGATGAAATGGACATACCAATGATTGTGATAAATCTGTAACTACTTATTCTCAAAAGAAACTTGACAGCCTTTATAAAAAGACCTCAAATTACTATACCCTTTAGCATAATAAATTTTCTTCCAGGAATTATAATAAAATAACATAATTCTAGCGGAGCTTTACATGTAAATATATTCATCACAGCACTATTTAAAGTAGGCATTGTTAGGACCCGATATGAGCAAGGTTCTATCATAAAACCTTTATGTGTTTGTAGTAAAGACAGGCAATTATCATCAAAAAGTAGATTTGAACATTTGATGAAAAGAAGTTCAATCCACCACTGCTGGCAGAGTACAATCCACCTACATCCCAGGGACCCAGGTTCATGACGCCTGTTCACATTCTGGTATGATAAACAACTAAATGAAAATAAAAATAAAATACTTCCTCCTCTCTTTTCCTGCTTGCCTTCCTACTCGCCTTCATTCTTGCCTGCACTTTTCTTTAATTATTTTTAAAGAGCAGAGTTCATGTGCTTCCTTGTGTTTTCTAGCCCTCGCATCATTTAAGTTGAGGCCACAGTTGCTTTTGATCGAAGACTAAACGGGGTGCTCCCTGGTGGTGCAGGTCTGACTTCTGCAGCTCAGGCACAGTCCATGTGGAACACACTACTTAGGTTCCCAACCCAGGGCCAGGGGAACAACCAACACACACAACTAAATACATGAAACAAAATGCTGCTTCCTCCTCTGTCTCGCTGCCCGCCTACTCACCTTACTCTTGCCTATTTCCTTCCTCTTAAAAGAGTAAAGCAAATAAAGCTATGAAGAAGGGGAAAAAAGATTCTGAATTGGTCCAATATGCATTGTATCTGGATGAATCAGTCATTCACCAAAGGTCTGTGTTCACTCTTCAGGTCATCTTCTAAGAGGACACTGAAGTCATATGAACACATGGCTTGTGATGACAGAGAAGAATTACCAAGTGAAGAGAACAAGTGAGGTAACAGAAGAGATTTCTAGTGATGTAGATCAGATTTTATACATGTGAGAAACATTCTTTCCTCTGTCAAGACACTGAGATTTGGACTGGAGCGTTACTCTGGCAACACCTTGTCAGGTCAGTATAATACATTACCTCACGCAAGTCATCAGAAAATCATCAGAGCATTTTTTAATGTTATACATGAGGATATTAGGGTACAATGATGTTAAGAAAAAATGGACAAGGTCACTTAGATAGTGAAGAAAGCATATATAAGGAATTGGTTTTAAACACAACCCTCTTAACTAATTACAGCTACTACTATTGAAAACAATCAAATAGCAATCAATCAAGCAATCCATATGGTAGAGTCTTATAGAACCATTAGAATGTCTCTAATTTGCTTTTGATATATTTTGAGGAAAATAGGCTTAAAGTCTAATTTATTTGAAAAGACATGAACACTCACTATATCAAAAAATTTTAAACAATGACTAAAAGTAAAGTTTGAGCTGTAAAATGAAGTATATTAATATAAACTGAAATGCCTCCTGCTACAAATACCTAGATAAGGATGTTACTCAACAAATGTTGCTTTAAACACATAGCTGAGCTTGCAAGAAAGGAAAATCATCAACCATCAGAAATAAGGAGGGAATTCTTCATCAGGAAAGTGAGATCATAGCAGCTGCTGTTACTGCCACATCACTGTGGTTAGTCACCAAGAAGCCGTGATGTTAATGCCCACACAAGGAGAAATGAGGAGGACCTGGGAGTATCAACTTAGAGGTGCTTCTTGTGCCAGGAATTTTAAAGGATAAAATTTACTGGACCATTAAATAAATTCTGGCACAGGGAGATTCAATGCCATTCTCTGCTTTGGATTTGATCAAAATCAACAAAAGATTTTCCTAAAAACTTGGCATGCCCCATGGAAATTGATTAGACGTTTACGTGGTATTTGTGTGCTGAAAATCTCAAGGTACAAAAGTCACCCAATGTAAAACAGGGGAGTGAAAGTCTTGTAGCCGCCAGAAAACAAAGACAAAAGGCTCTTGAGGATGTTACCACAAATCAGGAAAAGAGAGATTCTCACAGTAAGAAAAACAGCAATAATAATACCTGTGTGTATTACGTAAATTTTGCAGAGTGAACTTTCATGAGAAAGCAAATTCAATACCCTAGAAAGCACAGAGCAATGTAAACAAAAGATAATAAAACAAGACTAAGAAACGAATTTATGAACTATAAAGGATGCTAAAAATAATGGGAATTTTTGAAGAGGAACGTGATTACATAAATATATGCATGTGTGTGTTCATTGGTAGATACATTTTGTGCGTATTCTTAGCTCTTTATATACATAAATATCTGAATTGATTGACTATTCCAGTTGGCCCATTAGATATAAATACAATTAAAGATAAGAAACGTACAAAAAGGAGAATCAGCAGATAATGGATGGCAAAATTAGAGCATAATGTTTGATCACACTTTGATCAACGTGCTTTTACACTTTTATAAAACTGAAGAACAAGATATTATGGAAAAAACATAACTTTGCAAAATGAACTGCATTGCAAATATGGAGCAAAATAGATATTGAAGCAAAAAGTAAGCTAAAATAAATTAGCTAAAGTGCAGATGAAATATTTAATGAGAATATTAGTTGATCTTTAAATAGAGAGGGAAATACTCAAGAATCATAACAATTGTGATGTAGAAGAGAAGGTAGTTTATGAATTACTGCATGTATAGTTACATAGACAAAAGAGCTGTGCAAAAAATATTAATGTGATGCGCCCTTGTGGCCTAGTGGGTTAGGTTAGTCCACTGTGATATAGTTCCCATACATCCAAAGTCCCTGGTTCAAGACCTGGAACCAGGGAAACAGCCAGGATGAACAACTAAATAAAATAAAGTGCTTCTTCCTTTTCTCTCTTCCTGCCTGCCTTCTCACCTTCATTTCTGCTTGAACCTTTCCTTTAAAAAAATTGCTAAAGTGACAAGTGATTTTAATCTATAATGATTCAGTAGATAATTTGAGATTCTCCAAGCTCAAAATATCCTTTTAAGAAAATAATGCATAAACACCAAGTAAAGCACAGTAGCATTGCAAAATGTCAAAGAAAATTAATTATTAAAAGTTTAAAGAAGTGCAATTGCACTGACATCATATTGAGAAAATTCTGGGGTAAAACATCTGAACAGAGATATCTACAAACTTATCTCAATCAAAATAAAAGCCAGCAAACCAAAACCAAAACCAAAACCAAAACCAAAACCAAAACCAAACCCTAAAACAGAAAAAACAAAACAAAACAAAACAAAAAAGGAAATACCTGAGTTAAAATTAAAGAAGGGAATATTAAAAATAGACAAATAATTTTGCCATTGGCTTCATCAGAAAACTAGTAATTAAAATGGGAGTGGGAGGTGGAAAAGAGGGGAAAAGGTGGTGGTAAAGGACAGGAACTCTGGTGGAGGGTGTGGTGTGAATTAGATTGAAATGTAATGTCAATATTCAAAGGTGAATGGAGCATCTTGAACAACAGAGATAATAGCTATCAATAAATTAAAAAATAAAGAAAATTACTCATTTGAGGGCAGAGCCCATATAAACAGCATCTCCATAATAATAGTGACTAGGTGAGCTATAAAAAAGATGATAATAAAGTACTATAGAAGTCATATGCAGGAAATGGAAAAAAGGGTTATAGCTTTTTTGAGTTTGCAAAATCCTGTGCAGAGTTTTAAGGAAGATAGAGATAAATCAGCAGAATTTGTCAATGAGCCAGTTGTGACACTGGGCAGGCTACTGAATGGGACAGCAAAGGGTGGAGATTGTACTTGAAGCATCTGTCATGCAAACGGCAACCTCTCCTGGGGGTATATCAGAGGCAGAAGCTGTGAGCTTGGTTCACTCTTGGCTTGAAGCTGTAGAGACTGGAGTGGTTCCTGACCACACCCACTCCCCCAGCACAAGAAGGGGCCTGGGGTGGGAATAGTGTCTCTCAAAGAGCACTATGCAAGGCAGAGAAATATGACCTGTGTCCATCCCATAAAATAGCCATGGCAGAGGCCTCTAATTAAAGTAGAAGGTATGAACACCTCTGAATAAGAAAGCTGTTTTTGTCTGACTTTCGTGTACCCTGATTTCAGAAGAAAGAGTCAGAAGAGGGAGGAGATGGAGGAGGTTGAACAATGGTCTATATGATAACGCCTTCTCTTTTTGTCAGTGTTTAAGACAGAGAATGGAAAGAATCTGGTGTGAAGATGAGATCAAAGCTTTAATTCACAGGGTTCTTTTAAAAATTGAGTTTACTGAAGGAATATTGCATTGGAACATTAACTAGGTTCAAGGTATACAGGATAGTAAATCTACATCTGTATATAATACAATAACTTTACTACTATCTCCTTTTTTTCTTTCACTATGCAATCACTCCAATTGCTCTGCTACCTCCCCTGCCTCTTCCTGCACGGGCTGCTTTGCTTTTTATGATTAACATTCTATTGTGGTCAAACCCTTTTTTTTTTTAATGCTTGAAAAGTTAGTAGTAACTATTTAAAAGACATAATTAGCATTCATAAGATCTGCCCAAGATACTACAGAGCATGCTTGAAGACTTACCGGGAGACATTTATTCATGTGCATGAGGAGACTCCTGTTAAGGTCTGGATTCAGCATGAGAGAGAATATTTTAAGAGTTAAAATATACGGAAATTAAATAATGATGCTTAATATTCTAAATTTTGAAAATAATATTTATTAAATTAAGCAATATTGCAATTAAGCAAATTGCAAAAGATTGCATTCAGAATGATACCCAAAGATGTGTGCATGTGTGTTCATATAACTTTAAGCAATTTTTTGGAAAGTGGGAAATATATTACTAAGTCTAATACAAAATAAACTCCAAAATGTAACTATATTTTCCAGCATTTTGCTAATTTCACAATAGTAAGTATTAATTGACTATATATAGCATAAATGCATTGAAATGTTTAGTAGTGTCTTAAGTTTAGTTCTGTCTAATGATATTAGAAAATTTCCTAATTCTGCCTACAACAGAAGATGAGTTTTGCAATGTAATGCATTTTTAATAACAGAGCAGTGCATTCATCTGTGGTCCATTCCTTTATGCATAAAAGGAGATGGCAATCGTCCTATGCCATTAATTTAAGTATTTATTAATGGAATGAATGTAATTTTCCTAGAGCATTCACTTATTTACACTTAGCATCGTTAAAATCAGTGTCATATTTATTTATAACCTTTTTATCTAATGAAACTTGTTGATAATAAAACCCACTCATACAAATCACATAAGATCCAAAAATGTATTTTAAAATGCTATAGTTTTTAGATCAATTATGAAGTCTGATGCCTTTCTAAGTTTAATACATTCAGAAGTCTAAACTATCAAAGCTCTCAGATGATCATTTATTTAACTTCCAGGTGGTAGAGATTGAATCTCACTCTTAATTACAACTTTAAAATGAAACTTCCATAAATAAGGAAGCTTAATATATAGTGTTTGTATTTTAATATTAACATAGAAACAAAAATGTTTAAAATTTGAAGAGAAAGTAGAATACAATCTAATTATCCTATGTACATTGGAAATGAGTCAAAAGGAAAGCTGATAAAAATTACCACAGAAAATTAACAAGAATCTTCATTATGAATGACAGATATTATTTCTTGTATTGATGATATATCTGTGGGAATTAAAGATTCTGCAAGTCAACATATGGAATATAACTTTATGACAAAGTTGAGTGACTGCCTTTATCCAAGGTCAAGCTTCCCAGAAATATGAAGATCTAAAATTCGGAAGTTCATAAATTTCAAGATTCATTTACTCCTGACAATATGCCACCTCTTAGTTCAAAGGAAAAAAAAATACATATACATTTAAGAGCTAAGAAATAAAACTCAATAGAGTATTTAATTTTATATAGCTCTTTAAAATGAAAAATTTTTATGACTTAAGTGCAAGCTTATAAAAAAATCATAAATTAATTTTTCTTTACCATGGACTTGGAGTTTTAAATGTAAGTTGAAAGTGGTCATAAAATATTCTATGGGTTGCCTACTTTTCAAAGCACTAAGGGGCAAAAGAATATTGGTGATAATGTATGAATCCAACTGTGGGCTTCACTTGGCTGAGTAGGGAAGAAACAATATATGAAACTGTCCATAGGACAGCAATAAATCTTTTAAAAGAACTATAATCCAGAAAAATCAATCACTTTTCTTATTTTTATTAAAAATATGTTTGATTAATGTTTTCACCGAATTGACAGATTCTCTATACTGTTTTGTCTGTTTAAGCTGATTTCAACCTAAATGTGATATTATACAAGATTCAACCTCCTGATTTTGGGAAAGAAGTAAGTCTTAGGAAAATACATTCAAAAAAGACCCAAAAACCCTCAACTTTTCCCTTATGAAATTAATCATAACAAATGTAAATGATTTTTATTTCTTAGGATTGAATGTTTGATAAATTTGCCCTAATATATTTTTTTAGCGTTAATTCCAGTCACATAGTTTGGTCTCATGTAAAATATGAGAAAATAATCTCTTCTTTCTTCTTTCCTTTTTATATCCCTCTGTCATTCCCTTAGCCTAATCCTTCCTCCTCTTTTAAAAAAAACAAAAACAAATATACACACAGGAAATTGTGAGAAGACTGATATCGTGAAAATAATCAATTATGCAATTTTGAGACCAAATGTCCTAAAAGTTCATGTATCTTTTGACTCCCCAATCTTGTATAGAAAATTAGAATTGGAATATAATAACAAAGATAACCAAGAATTTCTTTCAAAGTTTCTTTTTATTTTTCATTCAGGGAATTGTCAGCAGTCAATAAGGAATTAACACATTGTATTATATCCAAGAATGAAAATCAATGGCTTTGTGATTATTAATAAAAATCTCAGAAGAATGCCTACCAACACAATATACTAATGATATTTTTGATTGATAACAATTAAAATGACTATGTACAACAAAGAAGACTAACAATCGATAAAAATATGTATGTATGTGTATGTGGGTTATATGTCTCAATACAATGAAATTCTACTCAGCCATGAAAGGAGCAAACCATTGATCTGTACAACAAGGATGGATCTTAAATCCAGTCTTTTATTGAAAGAAGCCAGAACAAAACATTAACATATGTTCTATTTATATGACAATTTGGAAGAGGGGAGGAATGATAAAGGACTGGAAATATGCTTCTGTGAAGGTGCTTGCCTGCATGCATACCTCCCTTTTGTCATATAAAAGGATGCATAAAAAAAAACCTCAATGATATATGAAGATAGCTTGGGAGCAGACAAGATTATATAAGTGACCAGGTGAAGAACCAGTATAGGATGCATTTATCTGAGGAAACAATGTATTGAACAAAAGTAAAGACACCCTTCAATAATACTTGCACATATTTTAAGGATATTTTTGTGATTTTTATCTTGTCCTACTTTTATAATAATTTTTTCACTAATGCGTGAGATAACTATAAAAATTGTTGATTTAATTGTAAAGATGTCTTTCATATTTAAGCTTGTCATTTTCACTTTTCTATGCCAGTTTATAGAATGCATAAAAAAACCAAAAATCTATTTCTCTCTATAATTTTTTTTAAGGAAAGGTGCAAGAAGGAATGAAGTTGAACAGAAAAAGGAAGGCATAAAGAACAGAGCAAGGAGTAAGAATTTTTATTTATTTTATCTAGTTGTTTATCTTGGTTGTTCCCACAGTCCCCGGATCTTCAATGTATGTGGACTGCATCTGGCAGATTTAATCACTGAACTACTAGGGTGCATCTTTCCACAGATTTTTAACAAGTTTCAAGCAGTGTCATTTGATATGCAGACTAAAGCTATCCATTTGATAAGGAAAACATTTTAGATTTAGTTGTGTACAAATTCAGCTTTGTCTAGTGTTCATTTGAACCCCAAATACCCATAGATGTACAACTGAGAAATAAATTCTCATAACTGCATAACATTAAGCTGTGGTGGTATGTTATAGAGCATTATTCTGGTAATATCAAAATAATAAAATTTGACTACATAAGGAGGGTCAAATGTCAAATCCAAAATAAATAATAAAAATAAAAATAAGAATATATTTGTGGCAAATAAATGATGGTGTTTTACTGGGAATATACAGAGTTCCATGCAATATAATCATTAAGATTATCAAAATGAATAAAGACCATAAATGGTTCTTAAAAGAAAAGATACAAAATATCAATATATTACAGCACTTTCCACACTTCAAAGGTAAACTCCAACAAGGAAAAAGTATTTTCTATATAGTTAATAGCTAATGTTATTTGTAGAAGGCTGTTAGAATGTTACTATAAAACTTGATGATATAGATCATATTGAGACAGTAATTATCTTCAAACAATATTAAGTACATATTCATATGTAAAGATAAATACTGCATATACATGCAGTCTAAATTTGTACAAACTTTGTATAAATACACATATTTTACATAAGTAAAATTACCATGAGTACATGATCAGTTTATCTTATAACAACAAAAACCTGCAAGTCCATATAAAGTGACTGATCATTGACAGATGCTACATTTGTACCTCTCCTAAGTAGCAAAAATTATATATATATGAAATATACATGTATATTTGAGGTTTTAAGATATATTTCTGTGGCATAACTTTAATTAGAAAAAGCAGATTGCAAACATACAAATATATTCAGTCAAGCATTTATTTTTTATAATATGTGTATATATATGTTAGGTGGTATTTTTCAAATGTTAACTATTTAAAGTGACCTCTAAACACAAAAAATTATTTGAATGAATTGCCTCAGAGCATAAGAAATTTTCAGTCACTGTCTAACTTTATGTTGTGTGCCCTGAACATTATTGAGGATTCACAAGTCTTTCATTTATGTTGAATCGTAATTGCTCAAATTGATTGCATTATTCTTTTAAACTGATTGCTTTTTAAAAACCAAGACGACACACACTTTCTATTTTCTGTCAAAGGTATGACATAGATATAATGTAGCCTCAAAAACAGAATATTTATGAAAGAATGAGAGTGAAAAAGGCAAATGTAATAATATTACTATGAAAATAGTTTTGACTTAACTGATCCCCTAAAAAGATCTTGGGGATCTCCCGACATTCTTGGACCACATTTTGTGTAATGATGGTTTAGGTAGAATCATTACTAAGACTTTATTTTCAATTCAAATGCTTTCTTTATTTTAGAAATTTCCCATTTTAATCATATATGCACTTTGAAATAAAAAAAAATACTTATTAAAATAACAAAGAATCTCTTGAAAAACACTCTGGTCTTTCTCAGCTGATGCTGCAATACTTTCTTAAGATCCATAACTTCCCTTCCCTTTTGTCATTCTTTTCTCTCTCTTATCCATTGGCCCTCCAAACATTCTTTTCTTACTCTTTTTAATACAAAATTGCTTAATACCACACACTATGTATTACCAGATATTTTAAAAAATAAACAACTGCCTATCTTTAGAAGTTCATAATTTATTGAAAAATAAGCAATTGTGATTGTCTCACAGTCATTCAAATTCTACACTAGATGACCCAGATTTGTATTGCTCATTCTGTACATCGTTCAAAGCCTCATCTTTCAAAATCATTTTTTAAAGTTTAAGGCCCATTTCAAGCCCTCCACCTCATAGGAGCCTTATTTAAAATTTCTAGCACACAAAGATTTGCTCCTTGTTCACAAGTCACTGTGAGATCTTTAATCATTTCATTTATGTTTCTTCCCTATGATAGTAAAGGAATTACGTAGAGCAAATACATATTATAGCTGATTATATTCCCGAGAATATTGTGCATCATTTTCAATATTTATTTAATCCTGATCAATTATGATGTATCTGAAAATTTAGGAAAAAATGACTTTCATATATTGATAAGTGACAGATACTTTCAGACACTTATGATTGGCAGGAAATAAAGATTTTATTGTCTTTCAAATAAAAATCACAAAGTGTCTTGAATAAAATTTTTATTAGGATATAAAGTGCAGATTGGTGTTAGTGGAGATAAAGTCTCAAAGGTTATTCACATATGATATTCAATAAGAGGTGTATTTATAACTGACCACTTTTAAGAAATAACATGGAGAATCTAAGAAAATGAGCCTAGAAATGACTTCAGTAGTTATCTTCTAGGTTAAGTGCAGAAACTCTTGTTATAGTTTTTTAACAAAATATTGTAATTTTATTTAGAGTAGAGCTAGTTTCATTCAGTAATTAATATTAATATACTTCTATATAATTAACAGTCCAAAAGGGTCAAAATAATCAAAATTTATCATTTCTTATAAAAACCATACTTTTAATTGCTTATTTTTAAATTATAGTGACTCATTTAAATTTAAGAATAATAAAAATAATCTAATTTTTGAGGGGTATTACCAGTATTGGAATAGAATTTGCATTTCGCTTTTTATATAAATTGATCTATATATCTCTGTCTATCCTGTCTTTCTCTCTCTATCTATATATATGTGAGGGTAGAAGTTGAGAGAGAGAATGAATTATGTTTGAATGTTTTTACATAATGTCTGTAATATAACAGCATTTAAAAATATTGACAAGCACAATTATGTTTTTACATGTAATAATTATTCTAATGGATATTTCCAGTATTTTATGCAATTGTTACTACTTTTGCTTTGTGAATATTTTCATCATATTCTTTGACATTCTATGAATTAGGACAGTTAATATAAATTTACTAAGCAGTTTGGACTATATTTTGCATCACTGATTATGAGTTCGAACTGACGAACTCTCACAAAGTACAATAGACTTCAACTTGCTCCATTACCTACTTTTTTTTATGGAAAGACAGAGGATGCAGATGAGGGGGTGTCCTCTCATGGAAAGGACCGGGCGATATTCATAGGTGCATCATCATTCACATATAGCACAGAGGTGGCTGGAGAGTGCAAAGGCAATTGTATCCACAGTCATGGCTTTCTACCAGTCCTTTATACCTCCTGATATATAGTTAGATCAGTCTGTGGTATACATGAGAAGTCACAGATACACCAGCCAACTGCAGGCTACCTGGAAGCACTGCCTATACATTAATCCTCATCTGTGTGACTAGAGAAGTTTATAAGGAAACAGAAACCCCACATCCTTAATCTAGGAAATGTTGAGTTCAATAAAACCTAATATGAACTCATTTCTATCACACTTAAATGTGAAATATATTTTAGTTTATAACTGTCATTTAATCTTGTAATTGATACTTGTTATGAAATTTTTACTTCATATGCATTTTAGTTCCTGATCTCTCAACATTTTTTCAACTAGAATTTTCAAATCTAAAACAATTGCTAACAACCAAAACTAAGGTGCATCAAGAAAAGTATGTTCAATATTTATATTCATACTTCATGTTCTTTCATTCATTTTTGTTTCATTTAAAGTCACCTTTCCTAATCTTTTACATTTTATTTTGTATTAAGATATTCAATTAATACATAATTTAAGTGCATTCTAAGAGTTGTGCATTTTTAAAAATTTATATCATATTATATATAGTTAAATTATGTATTATTGTAAATCGGTACATAAATATAATACATTAAGTTTACCATCTGCACTTCAATTCTGTCCTTCACCATAAAATTGGCCTTTTTACCTGATTTGCCCAACTCCCCACATTAATCTTTGCATTCACTTCAAATAAAAAATTATCTAAAAGCATAAAATAGAAAAGACCAAAATGTTTGCCCATAGTTCCTATATTTTATGAAAAATACTGAACAAATGAATAAATATGCAAATATATATTTATGTATGAACATAAAATATGTCACAGTTGTAAGTTCTGAGGAAAATTATACCAGAGAAATAGCATAGACAGTGCTGGAAGAGGTGTTTTGTGACTTCTAAGTAGAGTTATAGAGGCCTCACTCTGAAGGTGAAAACCTGTGGAAAGGTTCCAGTTACATGCCTAATGCGTTTCAGCCACAGTCATGTAGAGTGTGGCCTCTGTTTAAACCTGCTCGTTCTAGTAATAGCATAGAGGTAAGGAGCCTGGCTGGACTAGTGTTAGAATAGAATGGAAGGATAAGAGCAGTGATGCAGCTTTAACAGATGAGCAAATCTAATCTCTTGCTCCTCCTCCTTCTACTCCTCCTCCTCTTCCTCCTCTCCTTCCTCCCTCTTCCTCCTCCTCTGCTTCCTCCTCCTCCTCCCCCAGTTCCCCCTCCTCCTCCTTCTCCTCTCTCCTCCCTTTTGCTTTTATACCTCTATACATTATCCTTAACAATCATCATCTTCTACCTCATCTTCTCTCTGTCTCAACTACTTACTTTTGCTTCCCTTTATTAGATAACTATTTTAATGAGTTCTGTGTAAAATTTATTTGCATTTTATAAATTCTGCATTTTTCTCTTATGTGCCAATAAAATTTTTATAAACTGTATTACATTGAATAACTCTCTTTTTTTCTACTCTATTAATTTTGTGCAATATTTTAAGGAGCCCCCACATTCTTAGTGGAAACAATTAGCCTACGGCTTTCTAAATGCCATGTGATGTTTTATTGTATTCCCGCTCTCTGAAGGGTTGAGCCCTAAGTTGTCATTAGCTCATTTCTAAAACATATCCTTCTATGTTTGTGCAAAAATTTCCCTGGAATATAAACCCAGAAACAATCACTGGACCAAAAGATTGGCAGATACTCAACTAAGTAGTATCAAGTGTGTGTGTGTGTGTGTGTGTGTGTATATATACATAAATTTGTAAAAGTTATTTCTCTTGTGTATATGTCTATACATGGATAAATAGAAGTATATGTGCATATGAGCAATCTCTGTGAGTTTCAACATTAATTTCTGATGAATATCCTGTTTTCTAGATTAGTTAATAGAGCATATTAAACAAATCTAAGGTAATACTGAATTTTCTAAATTCAAGAAAATGATTGACTTCTATTTTTCCAAGTCTTTTGCCTCTTTGAGATTATGAAATATAGTGATTTATATAAATTTATTATAAAGTTGTTCTATCTATAATTGTCCATTCATATTCTAAAACATGTTTGAATTTTTCATTAGTTTTAATTAAAAATCCATATTTTGTACTTAATAATAATTTTTTCTTTTATTTATTACTTCTAATGCTTTCTATTGTTTCTTTATTTATGATGTCTTTTTTATTAATTTCCTCTTCCTTATCCTGTTTTATTTAATATGGTTTATTAACAACTTCAGACATAGTTTACCTCATTTATTTTCATCATTTTGTGTTGACAGACATTATTTTACGTGAAAAATAATAATTTATTAAATGTGCTTATAAGATTAGAAGTTTAGATATGTGTCATTTCATGTTATTAATTATAGGATTGGTTTTATTGTTGTACTAATGCTTTTCTGTCAGAGAAATCTTAAATTATACATATAATTATTTACAGATTTACCCAAAGAGTTCTGGTTTATTGCTGTTTTCCCATGTATTATTAATAATGATACATATACTCTCAAAATATCTATTTGTATTAAAAATTAGATGTTCAGTTAAACAAAAATATCTATTGATCCATTCTGTTTAAGATTTGTTTTTTACATAATAGCGTTATACTATGAAAATAAAATAACAATAAAAATAGCTAAAATCTATTTGAGAACTAATCATGTGCTAATCATCTTCCATATACTTTCTAATTATGAACTATCTTATTACTGAAATCTTCCCTACAGGCAGTATTGGTCTCATTATACAGATAACAAAAGTGAGGCACAGATAATTAAATAACTTGCCTCAGGTTAAAAAGAAAATGATTAGCATTTTTAATATTTAATTATGTATTTACAATCATTATGCAATTAATTTTATGTCACTATGAGGGATTTTTGCTTTTTAGTGAATCAGGCTAAATCATATAAATAAACACTTTAAAATCTACAAAATACAAATTACAAAATACAGAATGGGAAGCTCTGAGATCTATTCTTTCACAGAGTCATTCAAAAATAAAATAACCTTTCAGCTATATGGATAAAAGGTTATACTGAGAGGAATTTCAATATGGCAGACAAGTAAGATCTTGAATACACCCACTTCCCACAAACATATCCAAATAGCATCCATTTTAGAACTACAGCCTATCAAGAGAATGGAGAATTGTTGAGCCATTGTTGCCGCTAGAAAAAGTAATAGAAGCCATCAAAAAGCATAGAAAAAGCTGAGATACCATCTTGGTAGATATATCACCTGACTCTGTCACCCAAGGTTGGGAGAGACACTAGAGATAAAGAGCCTCTTCTCTAGGAACTGAAGGGCTTCCTCCCACACAGGGTGTGAAACGTTGCTTGAGAGTGGAGTGCATACATTCTGATGTGGCAAACAGTGGGGCTTTCCTCTGGAGTTTAGTGAGAACTGTAGAGAGTGGAGAAGGCATGAGAGAGAGCTGGAGAATCATAGAGGTGTGCATAAACCAAACTAAAGGATATTCCTTTGTAGAGCCAAAAATTTCAGTGGAAGAAATAAGTAAGCAGAATAGCTTTTCAGTGAATTTTGTCTGCATGGGAACAATAGTGGGTAATCACTGCAGCCTCTCTCGGAGAGCAAAACTCCCTGATCCTCTGCCATTAGCCATATTTATGACTTCAGTTTGTCCTCATGACTATGGTTCTAGCTACCAGGGGAGCATTCACCAAAGGTAGTAGCAGGCAGCCTAGCTTGCTACTTAGCACAGGTAGCTTTGCACTTTAATGGAAATCTTTGTGAGCTGCAAGGAAGAAAGATCAGAGGAGGCTACAGTGGTCTTAGGAAACAAGTGCCATTCTACCATTAGTGGCAGCTACTGGACAGCATTTGCATACATGCCTGCATGCTTGCAGCCTAAACCCTCCAGGCCCCACCCTCCTGAGCCCAAGGACTTATTGGATATGTTCCCTCTGTGGTTTCAGTCTAGCTAAAGGACCAAAATACATTTGTGTGTATGTTTGGGGGTTGCTTTGTTGCTACTGGCTTCTGCAGTTTCGAGGTAGCACTTGACCCTTCTGTACCTGCAGCCTCTGTTGTTGCCTGTGGCCTGGGCCTGCACCTTTCTGACCTCTTTACCTCATGTTTGTGCCTTTAGGGGAAATATTTCCTTGCAGAACCTACTGAGATCACAAATAGGCTGAACCCTAGTCAACAGCTACAAACCAAAGGTACGGGGAAAGTTCTGATATTGGAAATTACTTGGAGGTGAGGTAGAAGCAGATTTCACCCTCTGTCAAATGTCCCTTAGGGAGACTGAAGTGGAGTTCTAAGTAATTTCCAGTAGGAATCTCTTTGTATTAGCTGCACTGATTCCCAAACTAATGGGCTCAGGGTCCTTCATCCAGTACATGTTCTAGAATGTTGATCATTCAGGAAGTCAAGAATCCCCAGACTTATACTCTTAGTCCCAAACACAATACCATTATATCAAGCATGGAAAGAAAGTTATTTAGTGCAACAGACATAAATAAACACAGAGTACCAAATACAATGAAAGAAAGAAATTTATCCCAAATGGCAAATTAAAATAAAACTCCAAGGGGAAAAATTGTAAGGCAATAGAAAGAAGTAAACTACTTGAAAAATATATCAAAGCAACAGTTTAATGATGCTGTCTGATTTCAGGAGAACAATGGATGAGCAAAATGAAAGCTACAATAAAGAGAGAGAAAATAAGATAAATTTCCAAACAGAAATCAGAGAACTCAAGCACACAATAGCTGAACTAGAAACACAATAGAAAGACTCAAGAGTAAAATAAAAGAAGCACCCAGTTGAATAAGCAAGATAAAATATTAGGCAGAGGAAAGTACCCTATCTGAAAGAAAAACAAATGAAAAGAGCAACACCATTCACATCATTGAGGCTCCAAAACAAGACAGCAAAAAAGGGCAGAAATCATATTTAAAGAAATAATAGCTGAGAAGTTCCTTAACCTGGGAAAGAAAACAGACATTCAGATCTAAAAAGCTCAGAATTGCAAGCAAAATAACCCATATATACAAACACAAGACATATTATATGTAAGATATATGTCAAAATGACAAAAATTAAAGATAGAGAATATTAAAAGCAACTAGAGAAAAATGAGTTACATACAAGAGAACTCCATAAAACTTTCTATGGATTTCCAGTAGAAATAATACAAGCCAGATGGACTGGCACAATATATGCAAAGCATGAAATCAAAGCAAAATGCAACTTCCAGACAAGATTCTTCTACCAGGCTAGTTATCATTTAGAATCAATAGAGGGATAAAGAGCTTCTATACAAACAAAAATTAAAGGAAATCATCAAAACTAAACCAGCCTTTCAACAAATACTAAGGGGATGTCTAGATAGTGGAAAGGAAATAGAAAGAATAAGATGACAAAATATAAAGTATGGTAGAAGAGTATAAATATAGATAGTTAGAAGAAATTCAGGAGTAACTTACTTTCAAGTTAAAACAAGTTATAAGCATAAAAACTTATATGAATACCCCATGGTAATCAAATATAAAAAAACTCTTTAAAATAAAAAAAATTATAAAGGGACCAAAACATAATACAAAATAAAATATAAAAAGAGAGAGAAGGTATTAAGATGAAAGAAAAACTATCATCTACAAACCTTTCAGAAAACAAATAAAAAACTGGCAATCAATAGTTACTAATCAATACCTACTCTAAATGTCAATGAACTCATCAATCAAAAGGCATAGAGTGGCCAGATGGATTTAAAATCAACATGCAAGCTTCTGCAGCATAGAGTAAAGCCATTTAGACTTCAAAGATAAACATAGGCAGAAAGTCAAAAGTTGGAAGATAATCCCACAATCAAAAGGTAACCTAAAAAGGCAGGAACAGCCATCGTATTATCAAACAAAATGGACTTCCAACTAAAAAGAGTAATGAGATAAGAATGGACATTATATAATGATTCCTCAAGAAAACATAACACATTAATATTTATGCACCAAACCAGAAAACATCAAAATAAGAGAGTGTCAGCAACAAAATAATAGTGAGGGCTTCAATAATACAGCAATGTGCAGATCAATTGGGCAGAAAATTAACAAGAAGATTAAAATGATATTGAATATCTTCTCTGATCACAATGGTATAAACTAGAAATCAAACATAACAAAAAATCTTGGGAAGTCAAATATTTAACACTAAACAACATGCTTCTGAATAATCATTGGGAAAATGAGAAAATTAAAGGAGAAAAAAATGGAGACAAAAGAGAATGAAGATATGGGCTATCAGAACCTGTGGGAAATAACAAAAGCCATAATAAGAGAAAAAACTTATAGCAACATAGGGCTACCTGAAGAAACAATAAAATCCCAAAACAAATAACAATCTACCTTTACATATAAAGGAAACAGAAAAATAATAAATGAAACCAAAAACTGGAAGAGGAGGGAAATAAGTATTACAGCAAAAATAAAATTGAAGTAAAAATGGCAACACAGATTAAACCAGAGCTGTTTCTTTGAAAAGATAAACAAAATTGCCATGCCTTTGGCTAGCTTCATTATAAAAATAGGAGAACACAATACACAGAATCAGAAATGAAAGAAAGGAATTTACAACAGATATTTCAGAAATACAAAAACATTGTATAAGGCCACTATGCACATCTTGAGGAAAATGGACAATCCTGACCTGAGGAAATGGACATATTCTTAGAATCATACATTCTATCAAGATTGAATAAGTACAAAATAGAAAACCTAAACAGACATATCACAGCAAGGATACTGAATCAAAATTCTCTTCCAAAATAAAAGCCCAAGTTCTTAAAACTTGAATGTGTTTTACCAAATCTTCAAAGAAAAATCAGTAACTATTTTCCCCAAACTCTTCCAAAAATTAAAGAACAGAGAATGGTTTCAAACACATATCAGGCCAATATTACCCTGATACCAAAAGTAGATAAGGATATCACAGATAAGAACACTACAGACCAGCATCTCTGATGAACACAGTTATAAAAATGCTCAACAAAATATTAGCAAATCAAATTCAACAATACTTCAAAAGGATCATTCTGAAGTGTGATTTATTCCAGGAACGCAAGGATGGTTGAACATAGACTAATTGATTAGTGTAATGCAACACCTAAATAAAAAGGAAGGATAAAAATTATGTGGTCATATCAATAGATCAAAGAAAATATTTGCTAAAATTCAGTAGTCATTTCTGATAAAAATTTCAATAAAATAATGATGGAACACACCTCAAAATAATAAAGACCATATGACTGTCTCACAGCTGACATCACACTCCATGGTGAAAAGCAAATCTTTTTCTCTAAGATCAAGAATAAGACAAAAGATCTACACCAACCTAGTGAAAGTCCAATCAAGAAAAAACTACATTTAGATGACATAACGTGATATTTTCACTTGTTCTTGCTCCATCTTTTCCCAGAGCAACACTATTAATATGAAGGATGTGGCAGTCCAGTTCCTAGTTCTCTTCCTTGTTGTGGAGACAGCAGATTTTATGCAATCTACAGTCTACACAGCCTGAACGCTGCATGAAGACTGGCTTCTGTTTTCCCTAACTGCGGTCTAGAGCAAGAAATCACAGGTCTCCATATAATACCATATAAGACGTTAGGGTGAGACCACACTCAGACTCATGCAAGACACACAAGAAAAGTACTGAGAATATCTTATTATAAATATGGTAACCATGCTGTATTTTAGATCCTTAGATTTACTCATAACTGGAAGGTTTTACTCTGACTAACATTTTCCTATTTCCCTTAGTTTTCAGCTCCTGGTACCCAGCCTTCACTATTTCTAAGAGTTTGACTTTGTCATATTTTGCATATTGGTGATATCACACAATATTTAACTTTGTTTGACTTATCTTACCTAGCATAATGCTCTTAAAGTATATCCATGTTGTTATAAATAGTAATGGTAGAGTTTCCTTCTTTTCTGTAAATTATTCATACACACACAAACACACCACATGTTCTTTATTGTTTAATCTATCAACACTTAGGCTGTTTCCACATCTTAGATATTAAAATAATGCTGCAGTGTACATGGAAGTACAGATGTCTCAAGATCCTGCTTTCATTGCCTTTGGATAGATACCTTGTTATCACTTGCTTTTTGATGCTATCCATTCTAGCAGGTGTGAGGTGATTGTGGTTTTGATTCGGATTTCCCTGTCAAAGGAGCATCTTTTCTTGTACGTATTGATTATTTGTGTATCTTCTTTGGAAGAATGCCTGATCATTTTTAATTAAATCTTCTGGTTTATTACTGAGTTTTCTGAGTTATTTGTGTATTTTGAAAGTCAATCCCTTATGAGACATAAAATTTGCAAATTTTTTCTCCATTACATACGTTGCCTCTTATTTTATCAATTCTTTTGATGTGTAAAGTCTTTTATTCTGATGTCAATACTGATAAGCTTAGGCATTACATTGGCATGATTAAAGGGAAACTATATATGCTAAAGCTGATTTCAAGCTGAATATCTTCTTAAAAGTTTGTATTAAATTATTGCTTCTTCTGATGATATGTTTCTACATTATACATATTTACATCTTGCCGAAGTCCTCAATGCGTACTTTACAATTGTTTTTCCTTGGAAACCTTTATAATTATATATCATATATATCCTATTTTCTAAAATAGTTTTGGAATATCTTAACAGAGGAAATAGTTATAGTCAGTCCTTTCTGCCCACAGTTTCACATTCAGATATCCAACCAATAGCATATAAAAAATGTGGACTCTGTAGTTATAACTGCAATATTTCTGTCTGTACCGAACATATACAGACTTTTTTATTACTATTATTTCCTAATATAGTGTAATAGCTATGTATATTGTATTATGCATTGTAGGTAATCTAGAGATAATTTGAAGTATATATGAGACTATGTATAGGTTATATGAGAATATTATGCCATTTTAAACAAGGAACTTGGTATCTGCTGAGAGTCCTGGAACCAATACTGAATATTGAGAGACAACTGTACTTTTATTTGGTTACTCCTATTTAATCAAATTCATATTGTCAAGTCATTTAAACTAAATTATTAAAGGTATATTTATGTAATTAAATAGAAGTGATATTTACTTCTTATTTTTAGGTTACTTAGAAAATACATATGTATATAATTGAATCACAAACTATCCAACTATTTACATATATTAAACACTGTGAGAAATTAGAAAACATGTACTATCTTGTTCCTGACCTTAAGCAGTACATTACAAAGTTTGTCAAATAATACTCAAAATCTTGAGAAAAAATTTTAAAGTATTCATCATTTTTAAAGTTTGCCAACATGACATATACACTAATATGAAGTGCCACCTTGCATAATCATGAATGGAAAAAAAAATAGATCAGTTTCCACAAAATGATAACATTTATGTAAGAAAATATTTACTTAATTAATATTTACTTACTCCTTACTATCTTCTAAAAAGTAGCTTAGAGCACTTTCTCACCAGTCATACCTGGTGAAGTTATTTTTAGTGAGTTCATTTTTCTAACATATTAGAGCTAAGAGTGCTTGAATAAATTACCTACATTTTTGTTCGTACAGAATTCTGACTCCAGGGTCTAAGTTCTCTTCACCATGAGATTACAATTTGAACATCTTTGTGAGGACATTTAAAAAAAGCACAAAATATTAGAAGAAAATAAATTGGGTGAAAATATTCGCATAGACACCTGCACAAAACACACACATACACTCACAACTATATTCTGCACACACTGACTTTGAAATAGAGTTTTCTTTGAGTTATTTAAAAATGAAGTTGCAGAAAGAAGACAGTGAGGACTGGCATAGTCATGAAACAAACTTTTATTCATGAGTGTGACATCCCTCTATAGTCTATAAAAATACAATATTCCTCAAGTTAAGCAATGCAATTTGTTTGTAACCTAAAGAAATTGCCTTCCCAGATTGCTCTTTCAGACATATTCTTATTGTCATAAGATTTGTAATATAGGCAGTGACTGTAAAACTCTTTTTACTTTGAAAAGCAAAATATTTGAGTTGAGCAACTCTGGTTTCAACTTCAGCCTAAGTCATCTCAATGGGAACTGGCAGACAAAACAGTGCTAATATTCTCAATTGTTGCCATGTTTTGTCTGCCTCTTCATCTATTTCATTGCATTGGAATGGGTAGATGTTTTTCATATGCACGTTTGAATTATCAACATAATTATCAGTGGTAATGTTTGGTGAGTTCTAACATAGGAAATAGTAAGAAAAAAACAAGAAAGTATGTAAATGATCTTCATCCATGTTCAGATATTGATGAGTTGAGATATGAACTCAGATATGAGTTCAGATATTGAACTCAGCTGAGTTCTAGTACTGATTACTGAATAAAGATTAATGGCTAATAGACACAACTCCTTTAGCACCCTTTTCATTTTGCTGCAAAAACAAAGTTTTTGTTACTGAATGACAGCAGTGATTTCTGTGATATAACCGCTTTCATTCTGAATAGTTCAAAGACCTAAATAACTATATATTACACAATTTCAGGTAATCCTTTCAAATATTCCTTTTTGAAGGATATAGGACTAATTAATCTATATTACAAGAAAATATATGGATACTAAGACTACTCATTTTATACCATGGGTATATTTTTACATAGATACTAAAATCTCACAAAGAACATACCAAAACCTTCTTTCATACTTCTGCTGCTGATCATACTACATCAGTAGTAATAGAAGATAGGTCTCCCTAACATGTACAGAAAAAAAATCTTCCCAAGTCATGTCACTTTGACATGCAAATTATTTCAAGCTGGGGTAAACTGAGTGCCTATAGAGTCATGGGAAACATTCCACTCCCTTAACTACCTAGAAGAATGAAAATTGGAGGTCTTATCCAGAATTAGTGTTATTGTTCTTGTGATTAGGTGAGAATTGTATAGTTTTGTTTTGTTTTGTTCTCTGCACAGATGGTCCTTTGTGAATCACTTGCATCATCTAAAGAGAAACTGACTTTTCTTTGAAGGTATAATGTAGGCTTATATATTACACTCAAAGACAAATTACACTGTGGTTAAAGAACATGTGAATCCAGAAATCAAACTTACAGTAGTTATATTCTCTTAGTCATAAAACTATTGATGGTGTCCAAACTTCAAAATTTCCATTCAATAACATAAGCACCTATGTACTCATAATAGCATATATACCTCCACATGTAACATGTACAGACTATAAATTTATTGCATGTAAATTGCATAGGCAATAACCATGTTAATTGTCTTTTCAGATTTATTTTAGAAAGATAAAAACTAAGTCTTATGAATGTATCTTCCTTCTATGAATGTACTAGCATTTTTGCTGAATAAAAGATCTTACATTGGTCTATAGTGTTTGTTTTTATAAAATAAAAGTTTAAATCCATCATTCTGGAAAATATCTTCATATTGTCTTCAGGCAAGGACCTTTCAAATCTAGAGACACCACTTTACATTTTATTCATTTCACAGCAACTGAATCTGATAATATCTCTTATCATTTGAGGTTAAGAGAGCTTGAACACTCTTAAGAAGTTAGAATTCAAATATATAAGCCTGACCTTAGCACATATTTACATACAGTACCTATTTGAATTCACCAAAGTTTTTCTTTATTAGATGAATGCAAAGCAATGTTGTTTCAGTTTTTCTCTCCACATATTTATAGTTAAAAAGAACACTCATAAATTAGACTTTGCTCAAAAGACTATTTCATTGAGTACTATGAAAAAGATCTGTGTTGTTCAATGTAAAAGGTAAGAAAACACAACCACTAAATATTTAAATTATTCAATAATATAGGATGAAAGATTTATTTTACAAGTTGATATAATTGCATTTCATTCATTTACTTAATCTATTTAATCTTTACCTACAGGTTTAAAATACTTTTGTTTCATATCAATTTTGTTTCCTCAAACCAAAATATAAACAAATTTTAAAAATCAATAGCTGACACACCTTGATGGACTCGGGGTTGCATGCAGTCCAAATACATCCCAAGGACCCAGGTTTGCATCCCAGAGCTGAGGGGAACAACCAAGATGAACAACTAAATCAAAACAGTATGTTTCTTGGTCTTCTCTCCTCCTTTCTGCCTGCCAACTCATCTTCATTCCCGCATGCACCTTTTCTTTAAAAAAAAATCCCCCAAAATTAAACAAATAGCAGACCATGTGTAGTAAAATAGTAAATAAGAAATTCTGAAAGATATAAGAACACAACCAAAAATATTTTACACAATTAAGTATCTTTTTAGAAATGCATTGAAAAGCATAACAAAACCTAGAGTCAATTTAGGACAAGCTTGCCTCCAGATATTTACCAAACACTGGACACAGATGGTGCCCTCAGAACCACAGCACTTCAATTTTCACAGCCGTCCTGGCAGAAAGTATAGGAAATAAAGCTTAGAAGTAATCCCTGGTGACCAATTTAATAGCATTTTTCCCCAGAAATTTAGTGCGAAAATGTCATTGTTTTTAGTACATATGAACTATGAATAAGCCCAAGAAAAAGAAATCAAATTGAGTGTCTCATTTTGATACAAGGTGGAAAACAAAAGTTATCTCTAAAAATGTGTAATCATAAGTCTGTTCTAATAAAATTCTTATTCTAAAATGTACTACGTAGGTGGATAAGAACAGTGCATAAATAATCATCTTCAAAATGGGTTCCAAAATCCTGACAATAATATTGTCAATTTTATTGGTTATGTCTATAATCAAATTTTACAACATACTTAGGGAAACGAAAGTATGAGCAAGAGGAAGCAAGAGCAAATACCAACAAAATTATATCAGCAAGTACTTTAGATACTAGAAACTACTAATGTGCTAGGTATCAAATATAAATTATGCTTAATATTTTAAATATATCCCTGTCTTTTCATTTTGAAATATATTTACACTAAGTGGACATTGCAAATATACTGAGGAGGATATTCATGTACACTTTTCTCAGCTTCACCCAATGATGACATTTAAAATAACCACAGTACATTTTCAAGAGGAAGAAATTAGTATTGGTATAACTTCATTAATTCTATTTAAATCTAATTTATATTTCAGCAATTTTACATGCGCTCATATTTTGATGTTTTCTTCTATTTAATTATATTAATGTTTAAATATGTGTAACCACCACTGACCACAATCAGTAAACTTGCTGTATTCTTCCCGAAGACAATTCCTCATGCTGACTCATAGAGGCACACTCTCCTCCAAATCTAAATCCAGGCATCCACTGCTCTGTTCTTGAGCAGAAAAATTTTATCATTCTTAGAATACTATATAAATTCACAAATACATAATTTTTTGAGATTAGCTATTTTCACTTAGTACAATACATTTGAGATACATTCAAGTAACATGTATTAAAAATTTGTTCCTTTTCAATTGTGAGTAGCATTTGGGGTCTAGATGAAACACAGATTTTCCACTGAAAGATACCTGAATTGTTTCTATTTTGAGGGGTTCTAAAGTTGAAACTACTATGAACATTCGTGTACATATTTCTGAACATATGTTGACATTTATCTAGAATTACTACCAAGTATTCTGATTCTGATTTGTATTGTTTGTTTCAGCTTCTTTTTCTATGAATTTGCCAAACTAGTTTACAACATTGCTGCATCATATACATTCCTGAAAACTGAATGAAAGATCCAGTTCCCTTTATTCTCATTAGCACTAGTTAAAGTCTATTTATATGTTAATAGTTCTAAAAGGTTTATAGCTAACTTTAAATAGCCTTTAAACAGTATAGAGCTAACATCTAATGATGTTGAATGCTTCTTATTATTATGGATACTTTTTACATGTTTGTTTAAGTGTTTTTCAAATTTCCTAATTTGTTTTCTTTTTGTTCTGCTTTTAGAGTTATTTACAATTATATGTCCTTGGTAAAATGTGTATCTCCAAATCAATCTCCAAATCATCTGATTATATCAACATTATCAAGTAAAATAACAAACATACTTATCTCCACAATTAAATAAAATCAAACAAAAGAGAAATTGCCATAGACATAACAAGACATAAAAAAGGTCACAAGAACATACTAGGAGTACCTATATGACAACACATTGGAGAACCTGAAAGAAAATAGATAGACAAATGCTTAGAAACATACATTTCAATACTGAATCAGGAAGATAAAATCTGAACAGTCTGATTAAGAGCAAGGTAATTGAAACAGAATTCAAAATCTCACCACCACATGAAAAATGACCAGAAGCAGATGATTTTGCTAGCAAATTCTACCAACTTTCAAAAAAGATTTAATATCAATACTGTTCAAACATTTCCAAATATCGAAAAGGAGTGAAAACTTATAAACGCATTATATGAAGCGAACATTATTCTTATCAAAAACCAGCCAAGAACATAACACAAAAATGAAAATATAGAACAATATCTGTAAGAAACATAGATATAAAAATCCTCAACAAAATGCTAGAGAACTGAATTTAACCACTCATTAAAAGAATTATACATAAGGATCAAATAGGATTAACACGTGCAAATCAATAAATACATAAATTACAAAAATAAAAAGAAGAAAATGATATATGTTCATTGTAATAGATGCATAAAAGGCAATGGCAAGATTCAGTATCATTTTATGTACTAAACCCTCCAGAAATGGATATTAATGAAACATACTTCAATATAACGAAAATCACTTATGACAGACCCATGATCAACATCTTACTCAATAGTGAAAAAATGAAAGCATTTCCTCTAAGATTGGGACAAGTGCTGGAAATCTTAGTCAGTGCAGTTAGATAAGAAAAGGGCCTAAAATTTATCCTAAATGGAAAGAAAAAAACAAAGGTATTACTATTTGAAGATAACATGATAAATATACAAAGAATCCTAAAGATTCTAGTAAAAATAAAAAGACCCATTAGAAATAATAGATGACTATAGTAAATGGCAGGTTAAAAATTAATATACATCAATTTATTGTATTTTGATATTCCAAGAACATTTAGCAGTAAGAGAATTCAGAAAAACAATCCCATTTACAATTGCTTTAAAAGATGGTAATGAATTTAACCAAAAGTTTAAAATATTAGTAATAAAAAAATGTATGACCTTGTTGAAAGAAAGAGAAGACAACACAAAGACATAGAAAGATATTCCCTATTCATGGATTGGGAGAATTAACATTGTTAAAATGAACATATTACCTAAAGCAATATGCAGATTATATGCAATTCCTATCAAAAATCTCAATGACATTCTTCACAGGAATAGAACAAAAAATCATGACATTTATTCAGAATTATAAAAGACCCCAAACAGTAAAAATAATCTTTAGAAAAATGAACAAAGATGAAGGTATCATGCTACCCAACTTCAACTGTATACAAAGCAATAGTAATTAAATCATCACCACATTGGAATAAAAGCAGACACACAGGGCAATGGAACAGAATTGAGAGCCCCAAAATAAACTCATACGTATATGTATAAATAATTTGACACATTGGAACAAGAATAATCTCTTCCATAAATGTTGGGAAGATTGGACAGTCACATGCAAAATAAATTAACCCACTATTTAACACTATAAATATAAATCAATTCAAAATGGATTAAAAACTTGCATGTAAGACATGAAATCATAAAATACATAGAAGAAAACATAAGCAACAGTGCTTCTTGACAATAGCCTTAAAAATCAGTACCAGTAAAATCTCAGGTATAAATAAGTTGTAATATGCCACTTTATATTAAGTAAAAATTCAATTAAATGACAATATTAATGATATCAACTTCTATTAAACTTAAAATATCTTTGAAGACTAGATTATAATGTCAAGGGAAACAAAAGCCAAAATAAACAAATAAAACTACATCAAACAAACAAAAAAACTTTTACAGCAAAAGAAACTTTATTGATTAAAAAGCTCTATGCAGATATGATTAAGAATCATAAAAAGACATGTCCAATACAACTTTCATTTTATGCTGATATTTTAAAATTTACAGTAAATATCAGTTTTAATAAATTCTGTATTAAAATATTAGAAGTTTTAATTCAGTCCTGAAATACATAAATTTTTTTTGAAGTAACATTGCATTATAATAATGTTTCAGGTGTGTTATTATAAATTAACATCTGTATATAATTCATTAAATTTGTCACTAATAGTCTAGTTTTATCCTTGACTTTATACTGACCCTTTTTTACTTGTTGCTAGATTAGATTTAGCATCAACTCTATTCCTAATCTACATTTTTATAAGTGAAAATTGTGAGAGAAAAACCCCAAAATAAGTGTAAATCACAGAATTTCACCATTTTAATAGCTGAGAAGTATCCTTTTGAGTATATTCCACATGTGACTGCCCAATCTTCCCAACATTTATGGAAGAGATTATTCTTGTTCCAATGTATTCACTTGTGACTTAAGTTCTTTATGAATGTCCATTTAAAGCAATGTCTTGGACTTTAGGATAACATTCTAGTAAATAATAATTAATGTAATCGGGGGAATAAATTTAGAAAAATAGAAACAGGAATAATTTTTATAAAAGATTATATCACATGCTGTGTTGAGAGATATTGTTGAAATATCTGTTCAGATATTGTTGAGAAAAACTGTGATGCAAAGACTTACAAGCAGAGCAGGTAAAATAAATTAAAAAACAAGGTACACTTACAAATTCACAAGATAACAGTACATTTTACACTTTTTAAAATGTTGTTTGAATCAGGTATCTCAATTCATGTGAACAGTGTGCTAAGACTTGCCTTTCTAGTTTTTAGTGTCTTCTTGCAATCCCTTCTTGAAATTTCCCACAGATATATATAGATATAGATATAGCTGTGTATATCTGTCTACATATATATATTATATATAGATAGACATTTCCCACTCATAATAGAAGTTTATATCTGTGAATAGTTATTGGTAAGATTAAAAAAAAATCTCTGAATATTTCTAATTTTTATCATTATACCTAAAGAACAAAATTGCTTGAATCTATACATTTTAAAATATTTCAAATAATCTCACATGTATATACACAAATTTATTGTTGTATTCTTATCACTATTTATACACCTATATATTTTTGGAAAAGTTGTAATATATAATATTCATATTTTATTGTTTAATATAATTTGATTATAGTATTCAAGAGTATAAACAAAAGTATATTAATTTCATTCTTAAGGAACATTCGTGATATATTTTGTCAAATTACTTAAATTTTTAGTTATAAATTAAATTACATGAGTTTCCTAGACAATATTTTTCACATATGCACTTTTACAGAAAAAATTGGTTTGAGTATTTTTAAAGTATTATATCATGATACATTCATGTATTATATATTATGAATATTATGGAGATGACAGAGTTAGAGATGAAGTATGGGTCATGAGAATTCAAGATGAATTAAAAAACCGCATAAATCATGTATTTTCAAAAGAAATGACTAACGCAATGATTTCAAATGAAAATTGAAGAAAAACTGATGTCTATTAACTACTGATTTCAAGAAATATAAGCTGATAATTGGCAAACTCTTGGTGTATTACTACCCATTTTATCTTACTCTCTCAGAGAAAACGAACGTCTCTGAATGAATACCCTGATCAACCAAGGACACACAATACATTATTTTGTACACTAGCAATTTTATTCTTAATTTTCTAAAATATTTTTTCCATCAATACTTTTGATTGTGCTAGAGGATATTAAGCTCCAACCCATTCAATGCTGTTCTAAAGAAAAAATAAAGCAAACAAAAGACAACCAAAACCCAAGAAAATTGCACTATCAAATGAGAAGAATGAGAGTTGTGTTTATTCATTTCACTCGCCTATTCCAGAGGAGACAAGTGGTTTGTTTCTGTCCCTGGAGAAATCTCATGGTATGAGCTTTGAAATGTCAAGTATAATTAAGACAAAGTGTTCTTTTTAGCCCAACGAAAGAAATACATCTTTCAAAATAACTGTCTCTTGAAACTAGAGAACACAAACAGCCTCAGTTGAAACAGCTCGCTGTGTTAAATCAGTTGTCAACTTTAGCATAACTCCATCTTGGCCTATCATTTAACTAAGTGCCCCCTCAGTACCCAGCATGGCTAGTACTACCAATGGGTACAATCATCATACATTTAGAAAGTTCTGTTTAAACAAAGGAAACAGACATCAGCAGTCATAGAAAATAAATAATACCAATTAGTGACAGAATCAACTCAAGTTAAAATAGTACCTCCTTGAGTAACATGGACCAAATTTTTTTTTTCTAAGTACACTAAAACATCTTAGAACTTCACTGAAATTTCTCATTTAACTGTCATTGAATGTATTTTATATATGTAAGTGTTCATTTCTTCAGAGAACAGTCATGCAGCACATTTACAGACAAAGTATACAATTCTTTGTGATTTCATGGATGGCTTCTCAAAACAGCATGTATATCAATGCAACACAAAAATACATGTAAACCGTATTGCTGGAGATTTTTCAAGGACTACACTTATGCTCAATGCCTGGCTGGATACAAATATGCTTTCAAAAATGTTTTGAAAACATATTAAAATTTTCTATGCATCATTTTTTTCAAGCAGAAAATAAACCTGTGTGCTTTTTGTATAAAAAGTTTATTGCTATCATTATTTTTCTTTATGGACAATTAAGAAGTCGCAACACACAGTCGACAGACTATTGTTTTAGACACAGGGACACCTGAGTTCTCACAAAGATAAACTACTAATAGAGTATATAATTTCAGCAAATGGCAAATGATTTAATCATTGCCACTGTTATTTATTTAGGTGCTGAAGTTTTTATATTATTCATTTTCATTCAGTATAAGTTGTATTTAATCCTGTTAAATGTGTGTTTTTGAAATTCCATTGCTTGGAATATGTTTTTGAAACTTTGGAGGACAGTTTATTGAAGAAATTTATATATTTGTCCTTGTTTTGACTTCATTTTGCAGTTTCGAGAATTCCATTTCATTTTATATTCTCTTCCTTCTACTTTACATGATTTTCTCTTTCTGGAGAAAGAGAACTGGAGTCAACTGTGATCTCATAAGTTGATTATTTCCTAATAACTAAATACAGTATTAATAACTCCTTTAGTTCCTTAACCATTAAATTATGTAGGTTAAATATATGCCTAAATTGTGAGATAATCATCAGTTTTTAAGAGCAGAGAACATGTTTTATTTATTTTAAATTACTAGCTTCTGATAACTAGTGAATTGAAAATAATTATTTGAAAGGAATTTAATTCCACTTAAATACATGCTCACTATTGCAATGAAGTCCTTATTATAAGTGTAAAACTTAGCAAGGGTCATCCATATTACTTCTTTTAACACTGTTTATATGTCTTCAAGATTTATGTCCCCCTCCCAGGGGTAAATAATGTGACTCCTGCAGATTAGATACGATATGTGTAGAAACAATATGCCAAGAATGATAGAAATTTGAGAAAAAAGATACTTTACCTACCCCCAAAATGCAATATATTATGAATTTAATTCCTTTCCTGACACAGGACATGGAAAAACTCTAAGACACTCAAAAATGTTTCCAGATTTCTTATAATACTTTTAAATATTGAATGAATTGTAAGACATGATAAAACCAAAATTTAGTAAGAGAGGAATTTCTCTATTTTTTTAATAGAGAATCTGAAACTTGAGGAAGCCTTAGCTCCTCCTTCACTCATTACATGATTCACATTTTCATCATAAAATGACCAGGACCAGCAGGAGACATGAGATGTGCAGATGCTAACTTAATTATTTGTTAATAATTTATTTGTAGACAAAGTATTCATTCTATTATTTTATTGTTTCACCTTCAGAACAATTCTATGAAGCATATTTCCAGATGATAAACTTGAAGCTTATAGAATTACGCTCAGCATTTAGACATGATCTCAAGTCAATGAAATGTGTAAGCTGTGTATTTAAAACTACTTTCTACTTCTTTCTTACAGGAAAGTTCTTGATGATTACTCCACAATAAAGCCAGTGGTTCTCAAACACTGTTTCAGCAATGTGTCAAGAAAATTCCATCTGTCTTCAAAATATCTCTATAAATACTGTATAGATTCATCAAAAAGTGAGTATATTTTTTCAATGCAAATATCATGTTGATCCATAATATAAAGAATGGAAAATTAGCTAAAAAAATTAAAGACTGAATATTTCAGAAATAAGATATTAAGATACAGCCAAGGAAAGTAATTATTTGAATAGCTATGGGTCATTTCTCCTTGGTTTTACATATTTTATGTTATATATGGTCATAATTCCATATGAAATGAACTATAAAATGAGTCTGGCTCCTGGTAGAAACACAATTCACTATTTTTCCAGCCTGATCATAGACAGTTGCAAAAGCTGTACCTGACAGGCCTTCTGGAGGAAAGCTGGACTCGTCTTACACCGAACATCCTACACAGTCAGCATCCGGCAGTGTTTCAAGGGAGCTGTAGTCAAGGACTCAGTCTACCTTGATATATGATACTGTCTTACATATTTTAATTCCTGTCCAGAGGCCTCACTCTTAGATCTCTGTATCTGAGGCCTGCGGAAGAGGTATTCTCCAGATCCATGTGCTGAGACCTCTGTATGCAGAGTAGTGGAAGGAAGAGGAAACTACAAAGGCATGTTTCCCCCACTCCAGTTCAAGACTTTTCCTATTCTAGTGCCCCCTTCTTACCTCTCCGGCCCAACAGAATCCTTAAAACTTCCTAGGCCTTTGTTCAGGACTCTCTCTGTAGTAAAATGACACCCATATCTGTTTACTTGCCTCAAGCTCCAGGACTGTCCTCTACCATGGCCTCTAGTCTGAGCTTCCTGCTCATACCCTTTCAATAAACTACTTAAGGCTTAAGCAATGCATTTTTGGTTTGTTGCTTTAATGGGCTTTTCTCACACCTGACAGCTCAGCTCTCTTGCCCCGCTCAGCTGAGCTCCTGATACCACCAAATAAAAAGTCTGAGTCCACTTTTTGATGCTTGATTGCTGACAGCTTTTAAGCCTCCACACTTCTTCTCATTCTGCCTCACATCTGCCCAAGTCGATGAGAAGCCCAGATGTTCCCTCATATGGCACCAACATGAGATTCAGGGCTCACAGTCCTCTCTCCACGTGTGGCAGTCATCACTCCAGTCTCACACCCTAATCACAATTCAAATAATTTGACTTTTTCAAGCTATTTTGGGACTTTGGTGGGAGATGGATGGAGTTGGGAGGTTTTTGCCCTGGTTTCTCCAGAAAGTCTCATTACTTGTGATCACATTTTTCACATTTTTGATGTGTATAATTATCAGTTTTATGATCTAAATCAAATGTATGTGTGGGTGTTCATTATCGGGAGTGGCTACACCACCAGAATAAAATAAGAAGAATAAATGATGAAACTGGCTAACGACTACATATAGTCTTGAGACTCGTGAAAAATACTGAATAATTTGCTGCAAAATATTTGTGGGACATAGAGTTCAATTGTATAATAAGAGCTGAATGAATCTGATACTCTGGAGAGAAATGGACTAGAGATATAGATTCTAAGATGTGTTGGACATAAGTGATAATTCAAATTGTAGGAGGAAAAGGCCTTTCTGGGGTGAAAAATAGTTTTGAGGAAATAATTATAAAGAATAATATAAATATGCTGAAGTGTCAGAATGGTCAAAGGACACTAAGTAATTTGATCTTGTAAGTTAAGAGATGTTTTTATGGACTGAATTGTGTCTTCTCACATCACAATCCCCCTCCTACCCCCACAAAATTAATGTGTTGAATGCTTAGCCCCCAATGGGACAATTTTTGCAGACAGCGACTTTAGGGAAGTAATTAAGTTTAAATGAGGTCACTGGGTTTGTCTCTAATCCAATGGGGCTGGTGATCCTATTTAAAAATAAGATAAAATAAAATAAAAAAGAGAGAGAGAAAAGATGGGGCACACCTTGGTGGCCTAACAGTCTACTATACCCGGGTACATCCCAAAGTCCCAGGTTCAAGACCTGGGGCTGGGGGAAACACTCAATATGAATGAAATAAAAATAAATATTTGTTTCTTCCTTCTCTCTCTTCCTGCCTGCCTGCCTGCCTACTAGCCTTCACTCTTGCCTGACCCTTTCCTTTATTAAAAGACAGAGAGAGAGAGAGAGAGAGAGAGAGAGAGAGAGAGAGAGAGAGAGAGAGAGAGAGAGAGAGAGATCAGAATTCTAAAGAAAGAAAATGCCATGTGGGACTCTGAGAGAGCAGCCTATATAAGCCAGAACAGAGATCTCACCATAAACCAACCTTGCTGGTACCGTGATATTAAACTTCCAGCATCTAGAATTGAGAGAAAATGAATACCTGTTATATTTAAGCTACCAAGTCCACCATGTGGGATGATGATAGTCCATGTGTACAAATACAGATGCAGTTGGTTCAAGAAGTGGAGGAGAAACTTTATGATCAGAACAATGTACTATAAAAATGTGAGATAAACTAAGAAACAAAATATCTACTTGCTGCAAAATGAAGCACTTACTATGTAACCTAGATAAAAGCAGGACTTCTATCACATGCTGCTCACCACTTCCAGTGTGAGGGCAAGAAGCTGCAGCTTCAACTCTGGGGAGTCAGAGGACATCATAAGGGACAGGAGCCAGGGATGTAGGTTGTCACCATCCTGCCAGGTGCAGGGGGTGAGGGCGGGGGCCAAGGCCCTGAAGGACAGCGTCATCCTGAAGGGGCCACATTACTCCAGACTAGAACAGATCTAAATTTAAATTGTATAGCTAAAGACCAGAGATTATATACTTGTGATAACATTGAAAATCAAAGAATTCTAGAGGGTTCACGATAAATAGCAACTAACATTATAGACTACCCCAAAAGTTAGTTAACGCTACTATCATTTATTTTGTACAAAATAAGCAATTTAGGCAGGGGTTGGTGGGGACAACTAACATCTTCTCCAACATGTACCAGCCACGTTGACTCAAATATAACATGAAAACTCCACCTTCAAGATTATATTCACATGACTCTCAAGTCAATGATGTTTGCCAACTGGCAGCTCAGGGGAGGCAGTGGGCCAGATTCTCTACACGTGGGTATCTTCATGATCAGTTTGAATTCTCTCAAGGGATGGTTGTTTGGATTCAAGAATAAGCCTCATAAATAACTGAATTGGAATACGACCATTTATTAAGGTTGTGTCCCAGAAAATATAATTGCCTCTATAGATACAATGGTCCAGTAGCTACAGAGTTCAGATCCATGGGGAATTGAGATAGACCTGACCTTTCAATAGGAAAAGTGTCAAAGAATTTTGCAGACATGTTTTCCAACTCCCACAATTCACAAGAGACATCATGAATTTCTAATAAATTGTCATATTAATCTACTTTGCATATTTTGTATCAAAAGGAAAACTTTAGAAAGACCAGTATGTTCAAAACAATTTAGAGAAAAATATTAGAAAGAAATATAAATTTGCTAGTAATAATGTAAGCAGTTATGTGTATGTATGCATAAGAATATGTGTTGATGAATATATTCATGCATGTATGTGTATCTCTTAATTTATTTTTAAAATATTGCACTACATATTGTTTATGGAAAATATTTTATCCTTAATTTAAATTTATGAGATATTTGTAATGATGTACACATTAACCCTACAATAGCATGTAGTGTTCCTTCAATAAATTTTTTTATTTGTATAATAGTAATAAAAGAAATGAACTCATTTCTTTAGTTGCTAATCATTTGGAATGTCATGCCCATGTATATATATATAATATTCTAATTAAAAGAACAATTTGAACTAAGATATCCTTGGTTGGCTCAAGTCCCTCTTTATCAAAATCCAAAAGTACTTTTGATTATTGATTTTCACTAACATTAAAATGTAAATAACTTGGCACGATAAAGTCATAGATATATATAGATATAGTTGGATAGATAGACATAGATATTGATCATCTATAATAAACATATGGGTGTGTGTGTCTGAACCAAATATATCCATCTTTGTCTACTTCTTTGCCCATGAATAGTTAAAAAAAAAAAAAGGTAACTGCATCACTTTTGAGGACTAGTTTTGGGTTTTAACTTGACACTCTAGCAAGTGTGAAAACTGCCATTCTATCATTTTAATTCATGGAAATGTATATTAAGTGGAAGTAAAGAAATTGGCATTGCAATTAATAATTTATTGAAATGTCACCAAATAAGATTAGCGATATTTTGGAAATATTTTATTTTGATGTTTCCTGTGCTTCCTTCACACGCTTTCTATAGAATAGTCAATAATAATAAATTTTGGATCAAAATATGCTTGTAATATCTGCCACAACAAAAACTTTAAGACAAGCAAACAGTATAGGGCATGATGTGGAATACCAAGCATATTAATTTGTGACAATATTACCTGGAAAACAATTACAAAAGAAAAATCTGAATGCTATTACAAAGTGAGTGCCTGTCACTGCCTCTTCCCATCATCAAGTATTATTAGGAACTATATAGTGTCATGCATTCCTTATGATTTTTTAATAGATTTTGGGAAAACATACATATTTTGGGAAGAAACATATATTTTAAGCTAGTAGATATTTTTAACTATAGAGATGCCATTTCTAGAAATGCCTCATGAGGAAATAACTTAAAAAATGTGGAGAATTAATCATATAGATACTCAATATGCTTTGTAATACAAATTTAGAAATACTTTGAGGGCCCTGATATAGTGAATTAATTTATCCCATCTGTATGAATAAACACTATGGTGATATGAACACAATATTAGAAAATATTTAATAGAAAATGCATATTCAGTGAAACAGGTTTTATAGTCTATAAGTGAATTGAAATAGTATATTACAATGTCATTTTTGCTACAGCACTTTTATTTTAATATTTTTATAAAAATAAATAATACACTAAGATGATGGCATTTTTCTCTTCATGGTATATTTTAAAGCATTGATATATATTACCCAAATTTTCCCTAAATAACATACACTAAGCTATAGGGAGAAGGAATGTCTATGAAATATTTTTATACACATATGGATGTTTTATTGTGTTTGTGGCAGTCTCTTTCTTCTTTAGAATCAAGTAGTGAGTGCAGGAACTTACTTATCATACATTTGCTTAACTAAAATCATATTACTCTTACTCATCTGTCCTTTTTCTTTTCTCCATATTGATATGTAGTTTATCTTTCTCTTTCCAAAGATAGAGGTCACAGCTGGTAGGTTCCATCTTTTTATACCAGTAACTCTAGACTTACATAAAGCATATCGTAGAGGATTCATGAAGAGTATAAGAAAGTCAATATTCTCTAATCCTTAGAGTTACAACATTTAATGATTGTATAAATGTGAAATTTATTGTATTAGAATGAAAGTTGGAATACCTTTCAAACATATATTGCTATCTCCTCCCTTTGAAGTTATTTTAATCAATTATTTAATTTAACTACATGTATCAATATGTCCACCCCTTGTCTCTCTCCTGAGGACTTTTTCTCAAGCAAGTCAAGATTAAAGCTTATACATCCAAACTCAGTATCTTCATCCTATTAATCTCTCTAAGTATTATTCATATTCTATGTTGCCAGTGTAATTAACATAATATTATTATTATCGGAGTGTCAGTTAATCTTTTTGCATCTCATTTTTCTCATTACAAAATGTAGTTAATTTTGGTTGATTTCTATTCTTTTATAGTTTATTACACATCTAAGACAGGAAATGTACAAGGTGAACCTAAATGTATTTTGTCTATTAAGAATTATTTACTTTTTGGTATGACAATACAAACTCTTAATAGACAAAAATTAATAGGGCACAATCAAAAGGACACATCAGCTTTGCAACAGTGTTCAAATGTTTTCATTAGACATGTCATGTCATGGTCCATTTTTCCAGACCCTGATATAACCACATTTTAAAATTAATTTTATTGAATGAATATCCTAACATTTAGGTTTAGTGTGTAAATCACTGAAAATCAACTTCTGTATATAATGCATTAGGTTCATCACCACCATGTCAGTCTTCCTTCACCATACAGTGGATACCTTCTACCCAGTTTGCAAGTCCCGTCTCCTCCTTCCCTCCTGCAATCACCATCTGTCTCTATTGACCTAGTCTATTCTTGTTTGATTAACTCATTTGTATACTTTAAAACACATATTCTGACTTGTAATACTGCAACATACAATAATTTTCACTGAGAAGTAGTCACTGCATTAAAGACTAGAGTTGAAGAGGTTAATTAAGGCATATTTCCAACTCTGAAATATCTTATAAATCTTGTGTTCACCAAAGCTATGGTGTAAGAAGTTTACCTGGGTGGGGTAATATCAAAAATTCAACCGAAGGTACTCTAATTCAATAAAGTTATATGTTTTTAATGTTACAAAGGAGGGAAAGAATTATTTTATAAAAACCATTTCAAAGAATAGAAAACTAGGACTCAGATGGTCACATTGTAGAAATTAGTAACACTGTTTCTATAAGAACTGGGCTTCATGTTTACAAATTATGCTACCATGTTAATAATGCCTATTTGAAAATTGTTTTAGAAAGTATTAATATATGGTTGTGTCTATTATACAGCTATATGTATCTTATAAAATTATTTTATAGAAATTAAACATACACACATGCTTTACACAAAGCAATATAAGATGCTGCCAATTAAACTGTCATATCATTGATAATAATACATACTCATTTCATCAATGTTGAATGTGAAAAATATACATTATAAAATAGTTGGAAATTGACATTTTAAAGATGTATATTAATTAGATATACTTTTAATTGAAAGTATGAGACAGCACAGTAGACATAGAGTCAAACAAAATCAAGGAAGTCAAAATTGATATATTTAGTTGTCGAAATAATTTATGACCCAGTTTCTTTCTTTCTCCTCATTCTGACTTCTATCCTAAGAACTTGACTTTATAACCTTCAGCTACAAAAACTACACATTAGAAAGATATTGTCTAGTTGCTGCATACACCCAGAAAAGTTTGTTTCTATAAGCTCCAGTATAATTTCCTTTCTAGCTCATCAGATTGAATTTAGGTGTATCTATATGTTTGAGGCAATCTCTGAGGTTATGGGGAAACTATTTCATTACTAAATTAGGCTAAGGATTATCTGACCCAAAACTTATAAGAAGTGTTCTACTGGCTTAGAAAACAGGATCAAATCTTAAACCTGAACTGGGAAAGCCAACAATTCTCAAGCACTATTAATTGCCTATGATAAGGCAATCATGCCTAAGATGACTTAGTAGGAGAATCCTAATTTTGTTCAGATGAGAAATGTCTGAGTGAAAAAGATCTGCTATCAAGCCACTCCTGAAGGCATAAGTGTTAAAAAGTAACAGGTATGTCAATAACTTGTTGGAAGTGGTCCTAAGAGAAGGTCTACATTTCTAATAAAAAGACAGAACTTCATTGGCGCGCCCTAGTGGCTCAGGCAGCTAAGACAGCTGGTATGCAGACCATGTGAAGGCCATAGAAAGTGTTAAGTATCTGGGTTCATGACCCATGGCTAGGAGAAGACAAAAAAAGCAAAAACAGAAAATGGAAAGAAAAAAGAAAGAAATGGTTTCCTCAGCATTCCTCCCTTATGTAACTAGGAATATAAAGGAATTTTGGGAATTATAACAAAAGTAGTTGGTTTTGTTGGTGAGATCATTGAGCATATATACAAACCACAAAATTCCAGAATTCAGACTTTTCAGCATCTGATCTAAATTGACCACATCTCTTACACAAGCATTCCTTCCAGTTTATAAAAGAACAATTGATGAACTTATGTATAACAGATCTCCACTTTATGCTTACAGCTTATTCATGTTCTTCTTTAGTAGTGTGTAAGTCAGAAACAGATAAATCAAATTCTTTCTTCAGGCAGATAGTTCAATTCAAAAGACCAGTAATAACCTATCTTTCTGTCTCTCTTGATCCTTTACAGAGGGAACAAATTAATACCTTCTTTTCAAGAACATGCATGGCAATGCTGATATGAAAATATGTATTTGAACACTAGCACCTAGGACTATCTCATTTTTCCTGGTCTGGCAATTGGGAAAATACTTGATGCTGTTGCTCTTGGCAGTCATTAACTGTGTCCGACAAATGTGCCAGGGGCTGTGCTGAGGACTGAATAATGAAGGAAAGTTCCAGGCTTCTGGGCAGAAGCAAGAGTGATAAATGTATGAAATTATGAGAGCAGTACACAGGGGCTAAACATGTCTGCTACAGAGAGGATATATGTCAGGGATGCTTTGTCTGTTAAGAGCAAGATAGCAAATGTTCCAGTCTTTGAGGGTGAAGAGGCAAAATCAGAATATTATGCGGGTATTTATGTAACAAGAGAGAAAATATATTCCATTAAAATATTACTGTATATATAAAATCAAAATAAAAGAATAATTGAGGACAGTTTTTGCTCTATTAAGTAGGTGACAAGAAGAATGGAATTTATTCCTAGACATTTGCAATTTAGCTTTATGGAGTTTTCATGTGGCACAAACTGCTATTCATTTAATATTTTTTAAACCAGATACCCATTTGAAAATAACTTTTTGTTACGATTGTTAGGAGAATTGGTTTTACATCCTTGGGTTACTACACTGGTTTGTCATTTACTGAATTATTTAAATCTACTTTATCTATATTATGGCTTGGCAAATATTATTTCACTGTACAGTACATTTTTGGAAGCAATGGATTTAATAGGACAAAAGTGCTGGCTTGATGGAAAGTTCAGTAGTGATCACCTTGACTACTTGAAAACTAGAAGATTCAAATAAATGAAGAATTCAAAATTAAGATGTAGTTTAAAATTAGTAGCTATTTTGGAAAATTATTGTCAGAGGAAAATATTTAACATTTTGTGCTGTGAAGTATGACTGTTATTCTTTTTGTTGAACTCAGTATCCCATAGGAATTACAAAATTATTCATATATAGATATAATTTTTATTGAAGGAACATTGCATCATAACAAATCGACATCTGTATATAATACATTAACTTTACATTAGTAGTCCAATCCTATCCTTCACCACATAATTTATCTCTTTTATCTGATTTGCCCACTCCTCCCCCTTTGCTTCTGGTAACTATTAATTCTGGTAACCACTGATTCTTTAGACCAGAAGTCTATTTTATTCGATTTGGTTAAAGAAAGCAAAAATAACTGTTCTACATTAATTTCACTTGTAAAAAATTTACTATTTTTAAGTCCATGTATAACAAATTAATGTAGCTGTTGAATCCACTTACAAAAGAAGAAATGTACAAAGAAGCAGATAAGCAGATATTGCAGTATTATTAGATGCTTCAAATTTTAAAAAGTAGTGAAGATACTTCCAAAATACCTTTTTAATTCCAATTCATAGAAATAAACTAAAAGCTTTTGCAAATGTGTTCTATTGAAGTAAAACATCTGACAATGTCATGAATGCTATTATGTATTTTGGTAAATAGATGTTTTTTCTGCACTACTACTAAAGATTTTTTAAAAAAAGATCATTACAGATGTGATGATGTTCTTTATAAACAATTCAGGTGTCATAAAGGATATTTTATTGGTTTTCTTGTTGGCTATTACATAATTTGGGGCCTTCATTCAATTATAATTATTTTCACAAATGTTACAAAAACAGTGCATAGAGATGTTCCATGAATCCTTTACCCATACTTACCCAATGTCATAGAACACCGGGTGTAACTACAAACAATATTGATGTTGATATTAATTATATCAAAATCAGGAAATTCACATTGATACAATCACCAGAGATTAGCCCATCTCCAAAGTTCTTCACATACACATTTGTGTTTGTGTTTGTGTGGCTTTAAGCTATATTATCATGCAAGTAGCTTTCTGTAGTAATCATCACAATCAAGATAACCACAAATCTCTCTCTTGGTACCCTCTGATAACCACAATCCCTCTCACTCCATTCTAACCTCTAATAACAGATTAGTAGAATGATAACAGGTTAGTAGAATGATACCAAATTATGGTGTTAACTTTCACACCCCTCTTGACTAAAGATGTTGAAAACATTTGTCCTTATATAATCTTTGATCAAGTGTTTGTGTAAGTCTTTTGCATATTTTTTGGTTGTGTTTTGAGAGCTCTTTCATATTCATGGTAGGAGTCCTCTATCAGGTGTTTGGCAAATATTTTCCTGCAGCATGAAATTGGTTTATCCTTTTAAGGTTTTTGACAGAGCATGTCTTTCGTAATCATCAATTTTGATTAGATATCATGTATAAATTTTATTTTTATGGGTCACAATTTTGGTATCAAGAAATTATAGATGAATAACACAAACATACGTAAATAACATACATACATGTATACACACAATGGGATGCTACTCAGCTATTTTTTAAAAAAGATGAAATTCTGTCATTTGCAACAGCATGGATGACCCTAGAAGGAATTATGCCAAGTGAAATAGTTAAAAAAAGAAAGACCAATATTGTAGGTAAGATTTCCCTCCTGTGTGGCATATGTGAAAAAACAAACAAAATAACCCAAATCAATCAAAAGTAGATTTTTAAGTCTACAGAACTAAATAAGTGGTTGCCATAAGGGAAGGAGAAGTTGGGTGGGCAAAGGTGGCAATTTTATTATTAAGGATAGAATTGAATTATTGATAGTCACTAAATGTATTATATACAGATGCTGATTTATTATAATGCATACCTCACATCTATATGTTACAATGTAATGTTTCTTGAATAAAATATTTTTAAAAAATTTTTAAAAATCTTCTTTTAGTGTAGGCCTTGAAATTTCTCTTCTGCTTTCTTTGATCCTTGTGTTACTTATAATTTCATGTTTCAGTGATAGATGAGTCTTTCTGAGTTTTAATAGGCTATTTGTATTGTGTTGTTTTGTGTCTGGTTTTGTTTTGGAAGTCTGCTTGGTTATTTGATTTTTGCCTATAATTGCCCAATTGCTTCAGCACCATTTGTTGAAAAGACTATTCCTTTTCCATTAAATTGTTCTTTCTCCTTTGTTAATACTTAATTTGATATATTTGTGTGGGTCTATTTGTGGGTTCTTAATTTTTTCCTTTGATCTTTATGTCTATCTCTCACTTAGCTTCACATTGTATTTATTACCATAGTCACACATTAACTCTTAACTTTGAGAACAGCAATTTCTTTTCCTTTTCAAAATTGTTTTGGCTACTGTAAGGCTTTGCCTCTTCTGTAAAAATTTTAGAGTAAAGGTGATAGATTTTTTCATGAGAGTCCACTAAATTATGGTTATATTTTACTCAAAATGATTCGGTCTTATATCAGTGAAAATACCTGTGGTTAATTCTTTTAGCAGAGTGAAGTTTTTCAAATTATGAATTGGACATGGAAAAGTGTATCCCTATAAAACTGAGAGAGGCACTATAGAAATTACATGATGAGAACTCCAAAAGTCTATAATATTTGCTATTGAAATTTTGAAATTGCAATTTGTAGCTTTGAAACATGAAAAGAATCTTCTGATTGAAAATGTATTTCTACCTGAAAAATACATTGTGTATTGACAGGCATAAAACTAAGCTCCATAATTTTATCATACCAAATTTAGTGAAACATTCAAAAGAATAATATTTTTTTATTCGATGAATATGTCCATAAATAATACTTGCCAAATACAATTTGAATTAAAACAAATTATACTATATTATTATAGCACTTGTATAATTATATAGGTTAGAATATAGTCACCATTTAATACTAATTATTAGGATTCAAAATTGCTTCCATTCAATAGAATATATTTCAATTTTCAGGAAACACTTCTACCTGTAAGAGAATAATTCTCAAACGAAATATCATGGTATTAAAAAGTTGTTATTTTTGTGTAAAACTTTCAAATTAATAACAAAATTGAATTGTGAAAGCTATTGAAGTCAATTTATAAGAAAAATAAAAGATAACAGCTACATTAAAACATACATTCTATATGAAAATATATTTTAAAAGTTTTAAAGTAAATATGTACCTCAAATAATCATTCAACTTACATAAATTTAATACTAAAATAATATAGTTTAAATATTAATGTATATGAGAATATTAATTTTATTTAGACCAACTTCATTTTAAAGTCAATAAAACCACCTTGAATCAATTAAAATTATTCAAATTCATAATAATTTCAAAGATATTTGAAATAATACATGAAGTATCCTATAGAAATTACATGATGAGGATTCAAAAGACAAGTTTATATGATATTTTAATTGTAATTTGTAGTATTGAAACATGAAAAGAATATATATGTATATACATAATACATAGAGTTCTAAAATGCTAACCGAAGATTATGAGTTAATTACAGCTTAACCTATTTTTTCTAATAGTCTTAAAATCTAAGAAATACTTGCTATTATTTGATTGCTTCATATCTTAATTTTTTCACTAAAAATTCATAAATGACCATATCCTCTTTGGAGATAGGTATTTAGAACTTTTGTTAAGGCTTAGTTTCTAAAATCAGAGACTTAATTTATTAACTCCTTATTATTAATTTACTACTACTGATTTACTGAATTCCTCTATTCCTCAGCTTACCCATAGGCAAAAAGAGTTAGCAGGACTACCTGTCTAATGAAACTCTTTTGAAAATGTAATGAGAAAATGAACCTAAAGCATTTATCTGGAAGATTATTTAACCAGGAGGGTCCTGTTTAAAATGAATAGAGTTTAGTCAGTTGGATGGTGATGGATGGCAACTAGACCTCTGTGAGAGGGCATCCTATATTTGTAGAGGATGAGACTATAGGCTTGAACTTACAGAGTGTGGGAAATCAATTTTAGCTCAATAAAAATAAAATGGACTCAGTTCATATGCCTTTGATAAAACATCTGTTATTGTGTTTTAAAATAATCATAAAACTAATCAAAAAAGGTAAAAACACATGAGATATTTCAAAGTGTAAATGGAAAACTGCCAGGATTGCTCCAAGGTACTGGGGAGAGGGGTGGGCACCTCAGGAGATTAAGAAACTCAGAGAGAGAGTGATAGAAAGGTGTGGTCAGGGGGCCAATGGCCTCGTGGACTGACGGCTTTGAATATCCTGCCTTCCACCTATTTATTGAGTTCATACACAGAATTGCTTCAAGCAGCTTATACAAATGTGGATTTTCTTATGCAGTCTTTTGTTTTCTGTCTACATAACTGCATCTATCTTGATTTGGGGAGTGAACAGTTACAGGAACACTGCCCCAGTGCTTTCCCATGGTGGCCTTCACCCGGTGCTCCAGGCCTGGTGTTCTTTTATGTTCTGCCAATTCCCACTTTGTCCTTGCTCCACTTTCTGCCCCCAACAGAAAACTCCAAAATAACATATGTTTTAACACTTCCCACACTCTATCTTGCAATGAAATTATACACACATATACACTATTCACTCAATGGCACATATAGAGACAATAATTTTGCCAAGAGCAGTTTTTGAAAAGAGGTATTTTTAAATATTCTTTGTGCCTTTTTCTATAGTTTTTAATCCTTAATTCTGAAACACATCTTCAATCAGTCAAGAAACTTAGACATAGCTAATTCATTAACACTGGCATTATTCTTGGTTAAGACTAGAGCAGTGCCACCAAATCTCTATATTACTGCATTCCTTCACATTTCCCACAAAACAGAAATCCGTTGGATGGGAAATGACATGGAGAGTGGAAGGAGAAAGTGCCCTGTTGTTGGAAACTCCAGCACCCTGGAGGAAGTTTGGAGTGCAAGGTCATGTTCAAATGTAACATTTAATTTGCATTTATATAAATACATACATACAAGCAAACATCTATGTATATGTACTATATACACATATAAGTATACATATGTATGTATATGTGTACACACATATCAACGAATTGGGTCTCATGTGAAAAAACTGCCATGTTTGTATGTCATAGAGTAAGAGCTGCAGTCTTTTAAATAAGTGAAAACTTGATAGCCGTGTTGTACATCAAGCACTTGAAAAGGGCTTTGGGCTATCCCCTAGTTGTAGTGGACAGATATGTCCAAGAGAAAAAAATTAAAGAAAAAAAATTTTCTTTAACTATAAGTTTGACTATAATCTAACTATAAGGTAGAACTACAATAAATAAAATCATGAAGCAAAATGTATTCCTAAAATTATCTGCTGCAGAGTCCAAGAGATGATTTACATTTATTTGTCACTCATCATGCTAAAGAGTTATCTGCTATCATAAGAGCCCCCAGGGTAGCATTAAGAAAATCATGTTCAGTTGAAAATTCAGCAATATCCAATTAAAATTTAACAGAACAGGAAGACAAAATTAAAAGTAAAGAGAAATAGATGATGTATTGCAGGATTACAAAGAATATGAAATCCAATGGCAGAAAATATTTCCACATTAGAAGCAATGAAAGGAAGACTTTATCCTGTGGAAATCACATTTCAGTGCTCACTCCTCATGATGGTCTGGGCTGGCATGTGCATACCTGCCTCTCAGTACAAACACAATGATACACGTACCTGGCAAGCTTCAAAGAGTATGAGAAATAGAAGCAAAGAGAGAAATCAAAGTCATTTAGTGTCAGCTGATGCCATCTCAATTTGTGATGGAGTTTGTATCTGCTTTTGAACATGCTGACTGGGGGAGTGTGTCTTGAAGTCATACACGATTAGAGATCTAAAAAAGGAGTGAAACTGAGCTCTCTTTGAACCCAGGAGACTAGAAATGCAACCAGGTATGTAAAAAGGGCAGTAGATACACTGCTGTCACTGTTTTACTACCAGAATGGCAGATTAGGAGATTTGGTCCAGTCATTTTGCTGATGTCTATTGTGAAAAATGAAAAAAAAAAAAAAAAATTTCCTTGAAGGAATTCAAGACTGAATCAGGAAGTACAGAACTGTGATACCACGATTCAAGAGAAATTAACCTGAAGATGTGAGCACGGTATTTGCAATCATTTTCCCCTAAAGACATCTGTTGATTTCTAAAAGCAATTTACCAGAAGCAACAGGTAATCTGAGAAGGGTAGTGGATTTAAACAAAGTTTAGAAAAACAGTTTAAACTAGGCCTGGCCTGTAGTATGCATAGGAGAATTCCCAGAGAAGATGACGCACTTCATCTGTACCAAGTTGGTATGATTAGTGTTTTCAAATTATCCAGGCTATTAAGTAAAATTTTTCTTCATTTTGGTTAATGTTAAGAAGCAAATAAAAAATGTAAAAAAAAGATATATGTAATCAAAAGAATGATTTTTGGAAGCATAATGCATATAAAAGAACTCAAATGCCATTATTTTTGAGGTCTGAATAGATAGTAAGGAAATTACGTTGAAATAAGTTTTGGATGGTTAGTAAACTTAGTATTATAAAACAGAGAGAGGACCTGCTAAAAATCCATTACTTTTATCATTGGTTTACATATTTCAATCTACTAATTTAATTCCTAATGCTTCATCCTGATTGAAAAATATACAAATCTGATAATTATAATATTTAAACCTATTTTCCAGGAGAAATTGATAGGCAGTATGATGTGAGCACATCTCCCTTTCTCTTTCTCCTCCTCTATGAGCACACACACGTGCACACACATACACGAAATCAAGATTATAGACCTACTGAGCAGATGGCCTTTGGCTTGTAGAAAATTGGATCCTGGGATAACTTTCTGAATTTATTTTAGATTCAAATAGTCTTTAGTATGCACAAATCATTAAAGCACCAGTCTGGGCCTGAAGAGGGTTTCCTTCAATATTTTATAGGAAGGATTTTGATCTATGATTTATCAGTCAACTGACAGCACTAAGGGCAGAGAGGGCTTTTTTTTTTTTTCCATTAGGAATCAATTCTTATGGTGGACAGATTTATATTTCCACCCTCATTCTGCCCATTGAAAAAATATGCTTTGGGATATGCCTGTCAATTTGAGTGACTAGGCACATAAGTGCTATGAAATGTAGGAATTTTTAAGCTGTATGAAGCACTGCAATGTTGTGAAATACATAAAAAATGAATAAGCAACAAACTATCAAGCACCTTTTATGATCTGTAGGTGCTTTTGAATGCAGAAAATATTAAAGAGGAATGTCTTTCATTTATCTAAAGGTCACCATTAGATTTTATTTCTATATACATCTTGTCAGCTCACATATAGATTAAGAAACTTGGTAGACAAATGCAATTATATATTTCTGGGAGATCTGTAGTTCCTGTCTTAACAATATTTTCTTTTGTGTCTTTTATTTCATTATATTTGGTGATTTATTGCAAGTCACGTTAGTCGGTATATTTTTCATTCCTCAGCTAGGTGTGACTGAATTTCAAGTAAATTATTTCAGTCAGTTTACATTGAAAAGTAAATATTATGGGAAAGAAAATATCGAGTTTTATAAGAAGATATATTGTGCTACTATTTATTTCTGCAAACAAGGCTGACGACAAAAAGGATGGCAGGTCTAGAGAGCTACGTGGCAGCTGCCAGGCCTGATACGAATACCAAATAATTGGAAAATCATTTTCTTAGAGCTGTCTTTTCTTAAGAAATCCTTGGTCTTTCAGCTGCAACTCTGAAAACTTGTAGGTTTTCATGGGGATCCTATGATAATGATTAACTAGAAACAACATGGAGTGAGTGCTTACCACCAGTGTACAATGACATTGTAAATAGAAGACAACTTCATCTGAACCTTCTTGTTGATTAAAAAATATTTCCAGGCCTTTATTCATGGGGTGCATAAATACACTTCTAAAACTGTAACAAATATAGCACTTGTATTTGTCAAAATTATGGAAAAGTCCCCACAGTCCATATGAAATAAATATTTATTTCATGGTGATATTGTGGTGCTAGGTCATTAGCCTTCTTCATTGAATGATCTTAAAAAATGGTTTTCCTTCTGTCATTTATATATGTACCTATATTATACATAATATATATACTATTTATGTTTAAATAGTTATATGAATCTATGACATGAATATTTCTTTTGGAATCAAATATCCTTGAAGTGTATATGTCATCATTTTATTAAGATCTTTGACTGATATACAACCACATATTATCTCAAGATCATTAACCACCACTCTATTCCAGCTTGAGATTTTTTTTTCCAGATTTTTTTCAAGGGACAGCATATTATATTATAATACTACTTTCTTACCAGTAAGTTCCAAGGTAAAATAAGGCATCGTTTCCTCTAACTAGGTGGCATTTCCCATGTTGCATATTGCATGTAGTGCATATCATCATGCTTGTATCAGAGTAGGACACATGAATAAATGGAACTTTATTTCCCACAGGAGATATTGGTTGGCTTCAGATTGAGAAAATAGTGTTCAAAATCATCCTAAGAATGGGGCACAATGAAAGTGTCAGGAAAAGAAGCTAATACTTAAAAAGTCAGGATATATTTCAGTCTCTTGAGGAATATTCTTCTCAAGTAACCATGGGGTTTGTGTCAACTTGTGCTATTGGTTTTGGGGAAAAAAATACATGATGTCAGGATTCAATTTTTGATAGCTGAGTAGTATTCCAATATATAAATCACATCCTTTGTTTTCTATAGCAACAAATCCACATGCCCAGTATTATGGAAGTTAATCATCTGATTAAGTGATGGGCAAAGAGAGAAAAAGGAAGAGGAGGGGGTAGGAAGTGAGTAATGAAAATGACATATATGACAAAAACAAAATCTTTGCTATAAGAGGGAACTTTAGCATGAAATGTAATACAATACTAAGGAGAAAACACTGGTCTTGAAGTCTGCATATAGGCAATTAACTATATTTCCAACCTTATTGATCAAGTAAGCTTAGGCAAGTAATTTCATCTCTATGAAATGAAAGTTCTCCCTCTGATAAGCAGATTATAATTTATGTTCATCTTTCTATTCCAGGACACAATAGGAATCAATATTAAAATATTTGCATATGAACCTCACATTCTTTATAAAGTTAAGGTGTAGGCAAGAATAAAGGTGCACAAGTAGGCAGGTAGGCAGGGAAAAAGAGGAGGAAGAAACATTTCATTGATTTTGTAGTTGTTCAATTTGGTGTTTCCCATGGTCCTGGGATATGAATGCTGGTCCTTGGTATGCATGTGGACACAGTTGACTGAAGGCAGGGGACCCAACTGCTACTCCACCAGGGCATGCTTCAAGTTTATAAAACACAGAAAATGATAAGGTCTCACTATTGTTTTAAAATGCATCAAAAATTAAAAATAAGACTAGGTAAATATAAACAACTTACATGTAGAATGTATAAATGTTTAAACAATGATTCCTAACTTTCTAATTAGAAGCAATCTAAATGGAAGCTATAGATATTCATAAATATATATGTGCTGGTGTTGTTTTGTTGCTTGTGTTTTAAGCAAGTACTCTGGGCCATTACAGAACTATTGTTAGGAAGAATGATTTAGTAACTATTTTCATTTTCTTATACCTACCACATTCCTTCATTTCTGTTCTATTCAGCATTCCTAGTATATTGTCCCTGAGTCCCAACAAATATTTAAAAACTCTATTCATTAATTGTACGATAAAGGACTTTGCAGGTAGTGATACCAGAGAGCATAACCAGGCTCATTTTTCATAGGTAGCTTTTTGTGTCACACATCTAGGGTAACTTGAGGCTGTATTTGTCAATAATGTTCTATTCAATCTCTTCCATTTCAAATGTTTTCTTTCTCTCTTTGGGACTATCTGAGTGTCAACCAATTTAAAACAGACTTGTAAATTTATATAACACTCAAATAAGAGTCTATTACAGCTCAGATAATCAACAAGCCTTTAAAACTAACCACTTGTTTTGTCAGACTGTCTTTCATGTCATCTTTGATGCAATAACAAGGGACCCAAATAAATTTAAATATTTACTTCTTGCTGTCATTACATATGAGCTTGGAGTTGGTGGTCGTTGTACTTTTCTTCTACATTTCTTTTTTTACTCCTGGTCTAGGTTGCAGATACTCCCTGCTCCCAACTCATGTCTTATTTTCCTAGTAGAGGAAAAGAAAAAGAAAAAAGGGAAGGGAGCCAACGGATTTATGCCTACCTCTACAAGACATCCTGAGGTAGTTCTCTCTTGCTTCTAGTGCCTCACCCTTAAATATTCAACTGTTCCCTATAGCAGCCAGAGTTTACATCTTTCCTCGCTTTGCATTTCTTATTATCCAATTATAACCCAACCCTATGAAATAAATCAAGTTGTCTAGGTCTAGGTGACTGTTCCTTAGAGAGCAGTGTCCCACCTGGCCCTTGCTTTTCTAGATGCATGGTGTCTGTCTGTTTTTCTTTAGGCTCCTGTAGCCTCCTCTCAGGGACTCTTTTGATCAGCCACGTGGGACGTGGCAAAAAGAAAAAAGACCAATAATTTAGATCCTCCAGTGTGATAATGGTGCTTTGAGGAACTGACCTACTGGTTGTCTGCTCATATATTTATGGCCCAAATATGTCAAGTGGTCAAGTTGATGTCAACAGAGTAGAGTTGCACCTGCCTTGCAGAAGACATTGCAGTTGCTTGGCTGTGTGGTGATACATAGTCCACTCCAAAGGAAGAAGAAAACAACTGAGAACAACAGAACAGAGAACGATGTCCATCCTCCTACTCATGAATACTTATTTCTCTTTTTTTGACATGTGAACTATAACCAACCTTTCCCAAGGAAGCTGTGCCAAAATTCTAACCTAGTCATGACAATCATCCACATTTCAGAACTGACTGACAATTTCTGTATCAGATCCACAGCTGGCTGTTTGGTTTGGATGTCACATGGACACACAGACACACACAGTGCACACACACGAACACTCACTCTGTAATCTGATTAGTACATACTCAAAATAATGGAGTATCATATATCTGTAATTGACACGCTATTGTTATCAGAAATGGGAGAAATGAGTAACAGAATAATCAGAGGCCCACAGTAATTCTAGAAATTGATTGGCCAGATGCTAAAAGGGGAATCAACATGTCCCCTGATTAGGACCTGATTTTGCTTCCTAGAAGCTCTGCATACTGTTCTCAGTGGCTCTTAGTTCTATTCCTGGATACTTTTCCCTTGTCCCTTATACAGTTAAACTTGGTCTCCTCTGAAGACCTTCATTGGGGTTGAACCTCCTCTTTACTAGTTGTAAAAATGTTCAATCTTATAAGCTAGTTAACATACAAATGGTCACTGTCTTTTTCAATTCATATGTATGACCCTTTGACAGTGTATCTCTCTTAATAACTATCTCTTTGTCATATATTTTTATTCCAGTCAATTCCATGTGCAAACTGGCAAGCACAGAATAGTTTTTGAGGCAGCCCCCAACACCCTTTTCTGTATCTCCTTAAACTTAAAGTAACTTTGAGTTTACCAGACTTCATTATGGAGAACACCTCGATATGTATTCTGTGACCCATTTCGCTCAACCGAAATGATTTACTAGTAGCTACCTCAATCTGCTCAGACTTTTTAACCAAGAGCAAAATGACAATTGTCTTAATTTAGTTTTTGCTCTAGGTTAATTACTAATTAGTCTTCCTTGTTCAGAGTTCTTCCACGTACCTCCGAGTTTCAGTCTGAATTGGTTGCCTAATAGATGCAGTTACGTTTTTCAACCCTACAAGACCTTGCTTGTCTGGATACTTTTACCCTGCTTGTGAATTAATTCTCTTCAGATTTCATCTGTTTTTATCTAGTCCAGCTAATAGCAATAGCATGCTGGATTAAGTTCTTACCTCTTTTGCCAAAAGTCAAGTTAATTATATACATGGCGTGACTTAAAAGTATTTATAAGAAATATAGCTACAAAATTTATTAATTCATAAATTTCATCAATTCATAAGTGGGTTGACATATTTTATCCTCCAGTTATAGTTGAATTGATACTCACTGCACAGACCTGAAGCCAATACTACCCAGATTAAGTAGTTTTTTTTAGCATGGTGATACTTCACTTCTTGTATCATTTTGACTACTCAGTTGTGCTATGTGAATAAAGTACCCCCAATTATCAGTGATTTAAAACAGCAAATGTTTATTCCTCTAATGTTGCTTGAAATTGTTGACAGCACTGCTCATGCTCCACTTTATTCCACTTCACTGAAGGATAAAAAGGAATTTCTCCTTACAAGCTATACTAAGTCAGATTAAAACAAAGAAACAAGAAACAACGATAATGTTGGATAAACTCTACAATAGCTCTCAAGTTTGTTTGAAATTGACAAACTGTCCCATCATACACGAAGAGACATCACATGACAAAGGCAATGTCTCAAGGAAATATCCTCTTTCTTCTCCTCCTGTTGAAAGCACTGAAAATCCATGGCCAGAAACTGATATAATAATCCAATTTTAGGGAATGGGATAGTAAATAATTAGGAGTTTCTATTGTGATAATGTAAAGAATCTGGTACCAGTAACAAGTTTCTGTGCACTTTGAAAAAACTTAATTTTCAACAGTTGTCTGTCCGCAAACTGTATTTTACAGTTTAAATAGTAAACTGTGTGTTTGTCCATGTGCATGTATTTTTGTGTGCATCAATTGGACCCCAAGTAGTTTTGATAATTATTTGATTGCTAATAAGCTATAATTTTTTAAACCACAAATAAGAAATTTAGGTATTATGGAACTGTTGAGAGGAGATAGAGCTGTGTCTCTGTTTTTGTGTGATTTCCATGTTTTGTGTCTGGACAAATGAAAAGATCTTTGTTTAGATTACAACAATTTAACTTTGGTGTTAGCATCTTCATGTCTTTTCTCTCCTTCTCCTGACATTTCCTACTTGTCCTCAGTTAATTGATAGCTCTCTCCTACCAGAATGACATGTACTTTCAGAATGAAGAGGAATCTGCTACAAACGTCACCCTAGTGAAGTAAGGTGCTAAAAGGAAATAATCATTGGTTAATAATTTATCGCTTTTGAATATATTGGTTTTAATTTACTGTTTTCAAGTTCATCTTTGAAAGGGCTGCCGTCATCATTATGTAAATTTCAACTTGAGGTAACACTTTCTGTACAAAACTATTTCATAGGTAGATCCATTAAGTACTGATGACAAAATGTTTGCCGCACTGAGAGAGCCCTTTCTTTTCATTAAGCCCTCTCTTTGTCTTCTTCCCTTATTTCACCACCAAGTTACTTGAAAGAGGCTCAGTATTTCTATTTCTGAGCTTCCACTCATATTTAAAATTATGAATATACAGTTTCACACACTGATCTTGGGAATCTCATCAATGATCATCTAGGACTTGGTTGATACATTAAAAGCCACAGTTCATTAAATCTAATATCTTATCTCTTGTTCTCACATCATTGCTATCACCTCACTATTTACATACATCTAGACACAATCTCTACCTTTCTGCTCATAGTTGTCTTTTTTCCCAGCTAGGATGGAGAGTACTTCAGCTGAAATAGAAACCTCTGTATTCTATTCTCTGTATTCTATTCTCTGTATCTCTGTATTCTCTGTATTCTATTCTCTGTATCTCTAAATAACATCGCTTATTCTTTAAAACTAGACATTCTATGAGTTTTAGTCTTTCTCTTCCCAACAAAAAGTCAGTCATCAGTTCAGATTTCGTTGTCTGAGCTTTTGTTTAAAGGTTTCTCCTTTCCTTGTTACTGCCTGTGTCTTGGTTTTCTTCATCTCTCATGTAAATTGTCATAATCACCTCCTTGATGTTAGTATCTTCCCACTCACAACTGCCAACATTACTATTTTACGAGCAAAACTGCTTCCGTTTTTAAAAAGTCAAATCCTCTTTCCCACAGAATAAAATCAAAACTCCTTAGCCCTTCACAGTTTGACTTCTTTATATTTTCCATTTAAATATCCAGCCATTCTCCTTGTAACCTTTCCATTTTTCTGCCCCATTGAACTTCTTTTTAAACCTCTCCCTATGTGCAGTTTCTTCTTTGGCACCATGCTTTTAATGATACTGAACCCTCTTCTTTTATCAAACTTATCTGTCACCCAATTTAACTAACTGTTCACCAGGTGAACTCTCATAATCCTTCTGAAAAAATTAATTATTTGACATCCCTTCTTCCCATCACTCATTGTTCACAGGTTAATGAAGCCCTCTGCCCAGATACGTTGGATTTGATCTACTGAAGCTGAGTTGTTCCCAGCTTTAGCTATAATTTCTTTGAGACCATTGGAACTATGGACTCAGAGTCGCTCTTACAGTCCCAAGCCCTTCCAAATTGCTGATGAAATCTTCACTGACTACATATTGCCTTCTGGTAATGCCTCAGACTCCTATGGAATAGTCTCCATTGCATACTTGATACTCTCATCTAGTCCAAATACTTTATTACTCTAAGTCTTTCTTTATGATCATATTTCTGCAAGTTTTAGACCTTTCTCATTACACAGCATAATTTCTTCACTCTCTCATGTCCAAAGCTGTTAATTGGCTGGTTATACAGCACAGGTATTAGATGAACCCCTGCCAAACTCGTACCAGTTATTCTGATGAATCATTCTGTCCATATCACATTAGAAATAACACTCTAAGAATATATAAATCTGACCCCATAATAATTATTTGTCATACACAAACCCCAGAGGTATGCAGGACCAGCTTTTAATGACTCATGAGAGACCATTATTAAATCTTCAGGAATTTTGCGAATAGCTTGTTAAGTACAGAGATCCTTTAAAAATAAAATATATTAAAAACAGAAGTAGTAAATACTCAAAACTCATTGAGTTATAATTTTATCATTATTTATAGTTTTAAGCTCATTTGTGGCTATTGGGGAATACTATATAATAGAGTGCCATTGTGTATCTTTTCTAAACATCACAGTAGTCACATAGCCTAAGTCAGGCATCTTGAGAGAATTTAAACCACGGCAGTCCAAAACCTCTACAGCAGTCCTGGGTTATTGTTTTTACAAAATAAAATAAAAATTGCCTAAACTTCAGTAGGTGATGCAGAAAATATGAATAATTCAGCTTAAGTGTTTAGTATCTTGTATCTGTAGCTGTGACCTTGAGGATACCATACAAATTTGAGGAAATCTTTTCAGTTTTTTAAACTATTATCTGATTCAGGAGAGACACTATCATTTCACTGATGAATGAGTATTTTTCAATATACATCTTCATTGTTCCCTTTTGTCTCACTTATTAATTTAAATTGAAATATCAAAAACATTCATATTAGAATGAAAGTTTTTCATCAATTGTAACTATAGTCAGTGGGCTAGTGATACAAAAGTTCAGCAAAATCAACAAAAACTTTCTTTGAGAATCAATTGGCTATATGGAAATGGCAATAAAGTATATGATCTTTCAAATATTTTATATGAAAAATACATGTCACAAATGTTTATAACTAATTAACTTTATATTAAAATTATGTTATATGGCAGATTTTTTTTGAGAACTGTCTGCTAACTATTTTTAACTTACCACCAATAAAACTATGTAGGTGTCAACTAAAAAAAAAATTGTGTATAACTTCCTTTAAATCATAAAATTATAATATAAATGAAGAATATTAATAGAAGTTCACATTTTCTAGTCCAGCATTCTGCTTATAAGTTGGGCTTATCTAAATAAGTCAAAACTTGACTGAAACTCATGCTTCCTGATACCCATTACCATTTTTAATTTAATCCCATTATTTTGTCACTCATCTATATGATATGGTACAATCACTAAACGGTCTCTGTTTTTTCACATTTATCTATAAAATAAAGGCATTACAGTAGATGCATTTATAATACAATCTGTCAACTTTCTTACCAGTTACTATGCTATATGAAATCAAAATAAATTTATAAGATATATGTCAAAATCAAATATATGTTGAAACTACAGCAGGAGGATAATTAAACTTAGTGGAAAAAAAAGAGTTATCGGCAATTCTTGGTTTCAAGGAAAAATTTCCACTCAAATAAGTTTAATTTAGAAAACAGTAAGCACCCATTAGGAATATTTAAAGTTATCTTAAATATTCAAGGGTAGTAAGTAAAATGAAGCTATATCTGAGACTGTCACACTCTTTCTAGAATCTCAGTTCTCTCATTATTTTAAAGACTTTCAGGGATCCCTGGTTCTCCAATTTCTCTAATTCAGTTATTCATGAACAAGAAGAGCTGCTTTCAGAGGACTCCTATTTCCTCAAGTTAACACCCCATCATTTAATATTGGCCACACACTGACCCAGTCCTCCAGTGCCCACCTTAAAATTCCCTGTTGGAAAAATATTTATTGACCCCATTTAAATCCAAAGAACCTTCCTGGTAAAATCAGTTAAGGTCATGTGGCCTGGGATGTATTCACCAAGGCCCAGAGGTTCTAGTTCTCCAGAAAGAAGGCAACAACTAAGTAGATACCTTGTGAGATCTGAGCAACTTTCTGCTTAATTTTAAGCATCTTCATTAATTGGCTTAGAATGTGTCTCATCCTCATTTGCTCTGGAGAGCCTTAATGAAACAATAATTTGAAGAATATTTATTCTTTGATTTTTTTGTGGATAGTTTGTAGTAGATTTTAATAATCTGTTTTATAACAAGTATTTTATACTTCTAAAGTACCCAAGCCTTTAATCTCCAAATACTGAAGTAGATACCTTTCTGAAAGCATGGCAATTACAGGATCTTACTAAAATTACAAATCATGCATAAACAAATAAGATATAACATTTTCAAACATTACCGTCTGTTATTATAATTTTTTACAGTTTAAGGCAAAATCTAAATAAAAATTCTCACAAAAAAGAATCCATTAATAACATTTGCATGCTTTGACTATAATGTTTCTGAATAATTAACTTAGATGACAAAATATAAATAAAAGCTAAAAATAAAATAATTTACTGTTTCTTTAAATAAGCACCAGAAATAAAGTTTTAATACCCTAGAGGTCTTCTAGACGTGAGAAACAAATATAACTTCTAAAATTAAGAGATACTATAGTAGCAATTATTTTCTATAATCCTAATTATATCTAGAGCATGATTCTCTATTGCTACTTACATAAAACCCAATTCACTATTTAAAAAATACAGGCATGTGAAAAATATATTATCTTCAGGCAGAGGTTCAGAGATGGTTGATTTACCAACTATCTCCATGTGCTGTGTTTGGCAATACAGAAACCATTTTAATGTCTCACCCTCTTTCAAAATAAATGTTAAGCACACTGAAATGCTATTTATTTGTCCTGAGTAAAGCATGTGGATCAGGTGCCTAATGTTCTAATGAATACTTAAATGTTTGTCAGATATGTCAAGATGTCACACTTTTAAGTAAAAAGTCCTATCCTTCAAATAAATAGTTGGTATCTGTAATGAATACTCAGGGGAAGCAATAGTTACTGTCTACTAAAATTATAACCAACTGCTATTTTACAATTTCAGGAAGCACCATTGCTCATAATAGCAGTAATTTACATGCAAACAGACACAACTGTGTTATTTTACTACCAATTATAGTCTTATATGTGTTTCCATGTCACTGTCTACATCTGAAAAGGCAATTAATTTGGAGGCTTAAAGAACACAAACTAGTTCACCAGAAGAAAACATGCCAGCAAATACTGGATTTCTAAAACAAGAAATTAATGATTATTAAATTCATATTGATAATGAATAAAACCACAGCAAGGTGTGGACAGGATATTATTTGCCTTTCCAACATTTGGCATTATGGATAAAACAATGCTCTTTAAAAGACAGGAAACATGGCGCACCCTGGTGGCCTAGTGGTAAGTCCATAAGGCGCAGTCTGCATGCATCCCAAGGACACTGGTTCAAGATCCAGGGCTGAAGAGAGCAGCCAAGAAGAACAACTAAGTAAAATAATAAATGTGTGTTCTTCCTGTGTCTTCCTTTCTACCTGCCTCTGCTGACCTTCATTCCTGCCTGCTACTTTCTTAAATAAATAAATAAATGAGACACCCAGTGTCATACAATACGTAGTAAGTTCTAAAAGTATATTTAACACCTGTCATTCATGTTTTCTAATTCTATGGAAATATCATTCATTCAGTGAAACTTTAGGCTACCTGATGGTTTGGATGATACACAGATGAATCACTTGCTGTTCTCTTTGCAATGGGTCAACCCCTAGAGAAAAGTCTTCCACACAAATGCACACACACACACATGCACCAAAAGGAAAAAAAAATCATGTACACACTGAATATGGCCATCTTGCTTTGGAGAAATGTAATGGTAATAAAGTAAATCTCAAGCTGACTCTGTGATCCTGTGCCCATTATTTTTCACAAAGTAGACAATGATTATGAAAATAACTTTGAAAGATTCTGCACATGCATTTACCTCATAACTTAGGAGTGGTACTTAGAGCAGTAGTTTCTAATTGTCCCCTGCATACAGAGGTGCATGACCCGAGGAGGCTCAGAATAGGGGTCAAGGGTACTAATTAAAGGCCAAGGTAAGCCCTCTTCTGAGGTGGGGTTAGTAGTATAGAATTAATATAAACCCATAGGCAACAGAGATGGTTATTTGTTGCAGATTTTAATGTTAACAGAATTTATTTTTTAGTATATATTGAAACTCATTTGAATATATGATAAAACTTATTTGAGTATTTTATCAACAAAGTTGACAATGAACATAGAATTTTTCACAAAACATTTTTCAACATTATAATCCAACCATAAGGTCCCAGGGATATTAATAAGCATATGAAAATGAGAAGAGAAAAAGTTACTGAAGAAACACAAACATCTATTCCAAAAAATTGTTAGACACATATTGATTTGTGAAGCATAACGTTTTATTTGAATCTAATGATTTCTTATAATTAACTGTATCATTTGCAATTTCAAGTTTTGCTGCAAACTTGTGGAAATTCTGGTAATAGATTTTAATGTTTCCACAAGCAAAAGAATTAGGAATTTCAATAAGATTCCTCAAGAAATCCATTTATATTCGGTATTTTGCTATTTTTCAATGTCCTTCCAGAATCAAAGTAAGAATTTGGGACATTTATGTGTTCAAAAAGGAAATATCTAACATTTGATGAATGCTACTTAAATTCCATAAAAATATTTAAAGCAATGAAGATAGCACTTTATTTTGAGACAGCACAAAGAATGTTTTAGAAAAAAATGCTCTCACTGTCATATATATATATATATATATGTACACACACATATATATGTGTATGTATATAAAATGAAGTGAAATTTAAAAGACATACAGATCAGAAAACAAGATGCAAATATCCCCTTTCTTAGCACAATTGTCTGCATAAAAAGTCCTAAAGGATCTGCCAAAATGTCACTACAACAAATAAATGCTTTTAACAAAGCCTCCTTTATCACCCCACCCCACACACACCATAACTATTATCATGGTAACACTATAGGGATTCTGAACTAAGACTAATCCTGCTGAATATTTCTAATAAAGATATGATATATTCATGAGATTCTATCTTTAATCATGGGAGCAGTATCCAATTTGCATTCTGAAAAGACAACTCTGTGTGGGTATAATTTGTATGCCTGTGGATGAAGAGTTATTGTTAGATTTGAGAGGTATATAGTGTCAGAATTAATAAAATCACATTGGGGATAATAGTGGAAGTTGAGAAATATGAGACACAAATCAGCTCCATGTTTTCTGAATGTTTAATTGGATAGTTATTGGTACCATTGACTGAGACAGAAATAGGGACGGAAATTCAGAAAAGATGACTAACTCAGGTACCTTTAAGAAATAGTCAATAGCAAACATCAGGTAGATGGTAGGATGAACGATCTGGAAATGAAAGAAAAGATTTAAGGTGACTATATAAATTGTTGAGTCCTTCTTTGAGACATGCAAATCCATATATAGATGTAAATGAGACCATATTAGGAGAAAGGTTAGAAGAGGTTTTCTCTAAAGAGGCACTATTGACATTTCGGGTAAGGCAAGATAATTCCTTTTTCTAGGATGCTGAGCAAGATCCCTGACTGCCCACTAAACCAGTAGCTCCCCAAGTTATGTCGGGCAAAATTGTCACGATTGCCAAATATCCCTTGGGAAAAATCACCCCCAGTTGAGAACCATTGGATCGGCATAACAAGAGGAGAAACTTCCTCTTAACATTCTCTGATTAACTGTGTTTCTCCAGCTTGTTAAAATGAAATACAATGGAGACCTTAAGTTTCCCCAAGCAGACAAATGGAAAGCCACAGAGAACTTAGGTCATTTTTTGTAAATTTCTCCTAATCATTATAAAAATTTAAGTCATCTCCCCAAAATGGTGTAAGAGAAACACTTGCAAACATTTCCTGTCCTCTGGAAATTTCATTGCACTTTACAAATGTTAAACAACCTCTTCATTCTCATCTACAAGCCACCTTGTTACTTCATGCCTCTTAATATATCATTTTCAAGTTGGAAATCTCTCTAGTCACAAGTTTCTCATTCACATCAAGTAAAGTTCTTTGATTTTTCATTAGACTATGTGATTATTAAAATAGGTTTCTGTAACATTTCTCGATATTTTCTTCTTTCATCACAATAAAATCTTTTCAGAAATCTATTCCCCAGTGTAATTGTCTCTCTAGATCATCTTGAATTTAGTAAAGCTTCTGTACATATTCTTCTACCTTTATATTTTATGGCAAATCAGCCATACTATTATTATTTCATTTGTGATTATCTGTGCTTTAATTCTGTTAAAATTCTATAACAATAACTTATACAATTGCTGTTATTCAGAATAACTAGGGTTGTCTTGGAAAATTAGTACCATAGAAGAAAAAGGTAAACTCTGTCGCTCTGATTTATACAACTTAGTGACAAATACTTGTCAGTTTTCTGTTAAAAAATAGCCTAATACCTTAAGCTTATTTTGTGATGTTTTTATATATATATATACATATATATATATAAATATTACTTGTCTTCATTGCCCCTTTCCTTTAAATAAAATAAAATACTTTCCTTTAAGTAAAATAAAATATGTCCTGCTAGATGAAAATTAGCTGAACTTCTTTTGCTAAATACTATTATATTTTGCTCTTCTTTCCAAAGTAGAGAGTTTATTTAGAGTTGTCCAATTGCAGTGTAGTTGTTTTGTTGTTGTTTTTTTCACAGTTCTTTACAAGTAGTTTCCTTCATCAGCCTTCATGGAAGTTTGTCAGTTTGGCAATACTTTCAAGAATTAATTTGGTTTAGGTAGCCCCTTCTATTCTAATTCTGTATACCATTTTAAAATTTATACTTTTGTTTTTGGCTTTGTATTTCTTTGGACATATAGTCTGCTGTTCTTTTTTTTCCACTGCTTTGCATTGGATTTTATCAAACGAGGTATGATGAATTATAGATAACAAGATGGAATTTTACGTATAAATATTTTTCTGAGGGGAGATCCTCTGAAGAATAAAGTGAAAAGAATCAGATTCAAGCAGGGAGGTCTTTCAGGGAGTGCTGTGGATTTGGCGCCTGTAGACTGACAGTAGCGGAAAGGAGGGCTGGGTAAAAGGAGCTTTTGACTGAAATAAATGTTGGAGAGAATCTCAAGACAACATAATGGGGTGTCCCAACCCATAGATTACCCCACAGAAGAGTCCCATACTGGGAAAGAATGGTTCAACCCTCAGACCACTCCCTTATTCAGTTATTAGTTTCAAAAAGATCAGGAATGTAACAGTAACAAGAGCATACAAAATGTCTCTCACTAAGGTACCTCAGGGTTAAAACAAACCCACCCTGGTAACACAAACTCTATTGTTCCTTATCTTCCTTTTCCCAGAATAACTATTTATTCAAGTGTCAGAGAACCAAGATGGCAGAAGAGCCGGACCTCAGGAACAACAGCTAGTCAACTTGAAGCTCCCACCTCCAATCCTGACACCAACCCAACCACCAGAGAGTAACAACTCAACACAGTTTCAGGACACAACCAGTGTGTCCCTTCAAAACCCATCCGTTAACCAGAGAAACTTGAGATGGTTTTTGAGACAGCAGGGATCGCCTCAGGTAGTTGGTCTTTTGATTACATCTTGATTCCTCTTCACCAATATTTTTCTCCTTGATTACTGGCTTGTGGATGAGAGCAGCCCAGCTTGCGTTTTGTAACAGGACTTGTGGTCTTGAGGGGAACACTGCAGTTTATATGAAAGTGAGAGTGCTGGAAGCTTTCTGTCATCCTCACAGCAGGCAGCCTCCTCAGAGTAGGTGTGAGTGGAGAGAAATTTGAGTGGTACACCTCCCATGCCACCACAGTCCATGCTACACATTTTCAGAAGTAGCGCTTCCACATTTCCCAGACTCTTTTTTCCAAGGAGAAAAAATACATGATAGTTTATTTGGAGGAACATGACCTCTATGATGCCATTTGGTCATAATACCAATGTCTCTCCTTCATAACACATTTTAATCACCCTTGTTCTCAGCAATCACCTCAGTGATTCTTAGCAGGTCTGGACTGTTGCTCCTGACATTCGCTCTTACCACTGAGCAAATGAGTACCGAGTGCTAGAGTGGATTTCATGGAAACACAGGACGTCTCTTTGCCTCCATCAGGTAAAAGCTGCACCATCTCCTGCTGATCAGAGAAATTACCGTTGCAGTACTGTGAGTGCGAACCTGTATGTGCAGGATAAAGGAGACGTAAAGCAGAGGTACGTGGGTAGAGCAAGTCTGACATCTGTGAGAAGTGAGAGGGAAAGGAAGGAAGATCGGATAGACAGAGTGTCAGGCAGGTGGGTAAATATTGTCTGCTTGAGTTGCCTGTGCTGTGAGCAAGGAAGTTGGGTAAACATGGTCAGCACTGGTATCCCTGCTGTGTTCAAAAATTGTCTGTGAGAAACATGGAGATACGATGCCCTTGGCATGAGTACAGTGGCCGAGACAGATAAAACAGCACACAGTCAGATTCTGTCCAGCAAGTGAGCCCTCACAGCAGATTCATCTGAAGGAGATCTGAGGAGCATATACTCCGTGGATACTGGGGGTCTGTGCCCATCAAATGCTTAATTATTCATCTTGCTTTTATTAACATAGTTTTACTGGGGGTACTCTGTTTGACATACTGTACACATCTTAGTGGTGCAGGTTCTCTTTTTATCAAATATATGCTATGATGCCACATACATCACCACATTTCTACTACCCCCTCCACCACTGTCCATTGGACCCACTGCCCTTCCTCCCAACCCCACCCTTCCCTGCTGTGGTAGCAAAGTTCTGTTTTCAGTTTTAGTGTTTGTTTTTCTTTAGTCTGTTTCTACTGTGCAGTTACAAAAAAAAAAAAAAAAGAAAGATGAAATCTTGTGAGTTGCTGTAACATGGATGAAACCAAAACAGAATATGCTAAGTGAATTAGTTCAAAAGGAGAAAAATATCACAATATTTCACACACAATTGTTATGTTTAAATACAGGCATTTATGATTCCAATTCCCCTCCCAAATACTTTGTTGGTATTATCTCATCTATTTTGAAAGGCAGTATTTTTCATTTTTATTAATTTATATTTTCATATATACACTTATACATATGTACATGTCATCACATATATAATAAATATTATATTTGTGTGTCTGTGTATATGTATACCATATTATAGAAATTGGAGGTCTGTAACCTGTTATTCACATTTCACGGTCTATTAATTGGTTTTCTTTCCTTTTACAAAAATGGCCCACTTGGAACAACAGTACCTTCAAGTAGAGACCTCATGTTCATACTATCGATTGTACTTAAATTATGACATTTTTAAGAATTATTAGAATAATATCTAATTTACCAACTAGACTGAAATTTTGACGACAGGGACTGTGAATCCCAATTTATCTCCAGTATCCAGGAAATGCCTGTTATTTTAATAAATATCTGTTCAATAAATGGAGGCTGAGTGCCAAGGGAAAAAACCATAGCAAGACATAGGCTAGGATTTTTTAACAAAAGTTATGGCAATTGTTTTAAGGCCTGTCTGTTTAAATCAGGAATAAGGAAGAGTTAGTTATTCACTATTGCCTGACGTTTGTCTTTGTCCTTGCTATCTTTGCCAATGCAAATCAGTGCAACTTTTGTTACTGTCTTCCTAGGTTTCATTGTCATTTCAAAACCAACTTTTCACTGGTTACTGTGAGGTTTATAATTTTAGATGATACCAAGTACTGTCTTTCAGATGCCTATCATCTTGTAACCTATGGTCACTGTAGGTCGTTATTAATGCCATTTTCAGAACTCGGATTAGTCTCCTTGCACATGCCTCCTACTGTCACTCTTGATGACTTTAACATCCAAGTAAGTGACCCTCACTTGTTCTCTAGATTTCCAAATAAATTGAATTTCTCATTTCCAATCATTTTTGTTTTCTGTTCACCATGTCCCAACCATCCAATTGCATTGCATAGGTAGGTCCTTGTTTTCATCAGTATCTGTGACATCTCTGGAAACTTCTTAGATGAGTCTGTACTTTGTGACCAACAGATTTTCTCCTTTTAGATCATTCCAAAATTTCTTTAACCACTTTAAAATCTACACCCCTTTGACACTCATTTCCCTGCCTCACCAACAACTCTCACCTTCAACATGTTTTCACTTCATTTTTATGCAGCCTAAATTATGTGGACCAATATTTTAATAATTTATTTGCAAACATCATTAAACCTCTTGTCCCTATTTTCCTCCATAATCCCCACAAAAACAAAATTGCAGCCTTGCTTATAATATCTGCCTATTCTGCAAGTTTATACATGCAGCGATATGTTGCCAGAATTTTAAAAAATTGCATAAAAACGCTGACTAGTCTCATTTTATATTAATGACTACAAATTTCAAATGGACTCTCAACCTTATACAGAATACTTTTTATATTCCCCTAGTACTTTTCAGTTATTATGCACCATTATGACTCTTTATTTTCCCTTTCTACTAACCTTTCTCTCTCTTCTAAATGGCTGCCTTCATTGCCTTTTAGAATTAAAATATGGAATCAAGTAAAGAATGTGCTCTTACTGCAACCAAATCTAACAACCTATCTGCAGCTGCACTATATTTTTGATGTGTACCCTATTTTCTCTTAATCTAAGACTTTTCCCTTAAAATTATCTGTCTACACTACATCATTATTTTTTCCTTCTTTAATCATCTTGATGGGATGATCTTTTTCCTTCATGTTTTTGAAGTGGAGGGATCTCTATTAGCATAACAACTCGTCTCCAGATAAAAGGACTCATTCTCCATATTGGTGAGTATTATCTATCAAATTACCTTTCTCTGCTGAAGAGTTCATATTTAAAATATTTGCAAACATAGGTGGTTCATTACTTTATTTTTCTCTCCTCAGACCAATTAGAGGTAACAGTCTTGATTACTCCTGTTTATATTATAATCCTAATCTGTTTCTCTTCTAATCCTAATCTGTTTCTCAATTTATATAAAATTTGTTTTATATATTAATTGATTCTGATTTTGAAATATATAAAAGAAAGCTTCCATAAATGTGTGACAATCTTATTGTTAGCTTCCACCAAAGATCTGGAAGATTTGGGGGTTCAGCTATGGAGCATGGAAAGAGTAACCCAGAGAAATGCTTTGCATATCTAAGAGTTTATTTGGAACTTCAAAGTGGGCTGGCCCAGTAAAGGAGTAAGCCAGCAGAGGTGGGAGGGGGAGGGCTCTTGGCTATTTTATAGCAGGGTGGGAGGAGTTGCATCTAGTAGGCAGGATAGACTTTTGGATTCACTATGGCACTGCTGCCCTTGACTCAGACCCCCTGAGACAAAATCTGTTTAGAAATTCATTGTGATGTTACTAGAGACATTAGTCAAAACAATGACCTTATAAGAAGAGACTGACAAAAGTGCTTAGCACCTGCCTCCTCAGTTGCCAGAAAACACTGAGAAAAAGGCCAATGGAGACAATGGATAATAAATGCCCAAATGCCACACACAAAATGGCATCACCAATGCCCTTGTACTATCACTTATCAGTATCAAATAGAATTTCATCTAAAAAGTAGAAATCTCTATCAACTTAAAAAACCCTTCAACTGCTACCCCTATTTTCTGTTCTAATTCACAAGGAAACATTATTATTATTATTACTACTATTAATTTTCTTGATCAGAATTCTGTCATCTCTCTGTCTTTTTTTTTTGGTCAGTTCAACCTACCAGCTTGGTCACCATTAACTTCATTGGTTGATGTTTTCTCAAATTATCAGCAATACATTCTGCTATCCAAGGAAACTAGAACCTTATTTGATGTCTCCTTTCTCATAGACTATTAATTTAAATTTTATATCACTAGCCTCTTCAAGTTATTTTTATAAATACATTTAACAAGGGTACCTAATAATTCACTAGGTATAGTTCTAGATTCTAAAGTTATGTCTTGGAACAAAATAAACACAAATATTCTTTGTTCTTCTATATTGTGTTGAAGTCAGGGAAGATGTCAGAACACACACACAGATAAGTAAATTTATACCATTTAATCTCACAGTATCATGGTATTAAATATATTCATAGTATTTTGGTAACATCAGTGAGATGTCAAAGATCATGTCTTTTGCGAAAGTTTAGAACTTTGTAACTTTATAACTATGCCTACAAGGTAGTCTCTGGATATGCCCGTGGCCAACACTATTGTCAACAGGATGTCTTCAGGGACCCTGCTCTTATTTGCAAGACTCAACAGGAGACTTAAAGGATAGGTACAAGACTGGCAAGAACAAATGGCTTTTCCAAAAGCTGTGATTTTCAGATGTTTTGTTTCAGTCATTAGAAATTAAAAACAGGAAAGCTCCAGAACTACTTTATATTGAAAATTGAAACTCCATACCAATTAATCAATAACCACCTAGTCCCCCTGTACCCAGCCCCAGGGAACCATCATTTCCTTTTTGTTTTCAGTCATTATGACTAAGTAGCTCGAAGTGGGGTTACACAATATTTGTCTCTTTTGATAAGCTTATTTCATTTTCATAATATCTTCAGTGTTCATCCATGTTGTGGCCCATGTCAGAATTTCCAGACTTTTTGAGGTTAATATTCATGTGTGTGCATGCGTGTGTGTGTATCTGTGTTTGTGTGTGTATCTGTGTGTGCGTGAGTGTGTGTGCGTGTGTAACCAGTTCATCCATTGAAGAACACTAAGGTTAATTTTATGTTTTAGCTATTGTGAGTAAACTGCTATACAAATAACTCTTTAAAATTTTGCTATCAATTCTTTTGGGTATTATGTCGGAAACAAATTACTGGATAAAATCATAATTCTATTTTTGAATTTTTGAGGATTTGCCATACTGTTTTCCATGCAAATACACAGTTTTACATCCCAGCTGTAATGTTCATGGATCCACCTTCTCCACATCACCATCAACACCTGTTATCTTTTTTGTTTTTTAATTGCTGGCAGCAATCCTAATCTCCTTACTTACAAGTACTTTTAATTTACATTTCCCTAATGATTAGTGATGCCAAACATCTTTTCATGTGTGTAGAGGCCATTTCTACATTTCTATATCTTCTCTGGAGAAATGTCTATTCATTTTTGAAATAGACTAATATTTTGTGGTTTGGTCTTAGTAGTTCTCTATATATTCTGGATACTTATCCTTTATCAGATATATGAATCAAAATTATTTCTCTGAGTTCCTGGTTTGTCTTTTATTTTGTTAATGGCATCTTTTGATGCACAGTTTTTAAAAGATTTCATGAAGTCTAATTTGTAGTTTCTCTTGTGGATTGTGCCATTGTTGTCATATCCAAAAAAAAATCACTGCTATATTAAATATTGTGGTGCTTGGCCCTGTGTATTCTGTGCTAGCCTTACCTATGTTTATAATGGGAATCAGTAGTCTGATGAAAACAACAAAGCTATATGATTTCAATGTATTCTTTACTTTTCCTTCAACATGTCCTATTATACTTCAAAAACCTACTCAATTTTTTTTTTCCATCTTCCTCATTGATAAAAGTTGCCATCAGGCATTCTGGACTGGAACAGTGTGTTTCAGTAATTCAGGACATCCTTACATTGTTTTCTGGCTCCGGTCTTACCTTTTAGAGGTCAGACCTCACTTTGTTCTTTCTTTAAAGATAATATATAATTTTTTACACTACCCTTGAGCTGGTCTTTTGTTTTGATTTTCAACAATCTTACTATAATTATTTTTGTTGTATTTTATTCTTCCTGGGAAGCATATAGATCTTTGACTTTTGCAATTTTCTTTCATCAATTTCAGAAACATTTTGGCCATGGTGTCCTAACATGATTTGTTTTCCATTCATCCTCTTTTCATTTCATTAAAGCCTCCATTTACTTATCTTTTAGACTTGTTTCACTGCGTCCCCTATGCTTCAAATTACTCCCCTATTTCTATCCCTTTTTAATGCTTTGTGTTTAGATATTTTCTAAAGGATAGCTTTCCAGTTAACGAATCCTGTCTTTTACATTTCTAATATGTAATAGACTCACTGAAGGTGTGTACAAATTCAAATATCAGATTTTGCCATTCTAGAATATTTATATTTTCCTCGATCCTAGATTATTGCTCTCTGCTGAATGTATGATGCATATGATGAGGTAAATGTCTTGTGCAAATAATGATTTAGTAAATTTTAGGCAATGCTATTATTCGCATATTGAGTATATTAATTATTTATGAATGAAAATAAGCTTAAACTCATGTTAAATAAAATACATAAATGTTCTTCAATATATAACAGATACATTGGGATACAGGGACAAAACTAATGTAGGACAGAATATATTCATACACACACAAATTGAAGAATAAGTATAAGATAAAATACAAAAGCATGCTGGTGACACATTGAGAACTGGAGGATTCCAAGAATGAAATGATCAATGCGAGTTACAAGAAGGATAAGATTCTGAGAGGAGGCCTAAGAGATTTCATAAAATTAGAATATAAAAAGAAAAGCTTATACCAGAGGGGGTGACATGACCACTCTTAATAAACTAATTGAAAATTAAGAGATCAAAATCATAAAAATAATTTTACTTATGTAATAAATTCACATAATATATAAAAACGCATCTCTAAAATATTAGTATGTTATCTCTATTAATGAGGTTGAAATAACCATTTACATTATTTCATACTTCACAATATTCAAATTTCACATTTGATTTTTTATATCTTTTATTTTTTATAGCTGCTAACCACATTATGGTCTACTTTCATAAATCTGAGAAATAATGGAGAGCATCAATACATTTAATATGGAATTGAATTAGATAAATCTATTTATATTTTAGTCACAGGAAAACACTTAATTACTTGACGGACTATGTTTATTTATGCAAACAGTATTAAATTTGTGTGGGTACAATTATTTTTGAATTCTAAAACTACATTTTATAATTTGTGACACAATATACTAAAAATAAGAAAATAGTATTTTGTTTTAAGCCTATACTGTCCTTCATCTCTTCTATTAATTTCTAAGTTATTTTATTAACATACCAAATGCTGAAACACATGCAAAAATAATAGAAGTGTACCTGTAGAGGACACTTTCAAGTAGGGGCTGTGTTTAAAAGGAAAAGGAAAAGCCATCTGTTTGCCATCTGTTTTTATAATTATAGATCTCTTTATCGACCTGTGTTCCATAAGTAAATTTAATGTATTATATACAGATTTGATTTACAATGAGGCACACCTAGACCTGTCTGTTATGAAGCAAGTCTCCTTCAACAAGATTTTTTGTAATAAAATCTTGTAACATAAAGTTTATTTAAAATTTTAAGAATGTTATTGGCTTAAATGTGGAAACCTTTGTCATAATCAATCATAATATTTTTCCAAGAATGAATCAAATTAGCATTAAATGTGATTCTTTTTTCCTACAAAATTACAACTTGATGAAAAAATGGATGATATTACATAGCACCTACAAATAATTCCTTACATTTCAGTTCTTATTTGCAAATGATAGGTATACATATTGCATTTGAATGCATAACTTGTGGCAAAATACTAGTCAAATCATTCAGCAAATACTGTAGGAAAATATTTAAACAAACTTGTTCAATGTATTCTACAGAAAGTTACTTCAAGCTACAAATAACTCTGAAACATATTTAACTCACAATTAGAAATGCAGAATTGTAAAATTAGTCAAAGGTGTATTTTAAAAATTGTATGTATATATTCAGACGTTATTATGAAGTTAAATATTACCAGATTATTCTTAAAGTATTCTGGTAGATACTTAGCAAACCTTAAATAGCAGTGTGTTATTCTAATACTAATTGCTTCATAAAAAACAATTGGTGCAAGCATTTTTAGAAAATGTTTTGGAACTGAAATACTCTATCTGGTTTCCTGACATACAAATTATTAGACATTTATTTTCTTTCCCAAGTAAATGTAAGTAGAACATAAATAAAAGTTCTATATGAAGACTAAATTTTAATTAAGAGGGAAATAGAAATGATAACAAAATACTAACAATCTTACAGATCTACTTTGAAATCTGAATTTTAATTTCTCATTTGGTAATGGGTAGAATAACATTTTCTTTGAACTTATACCTAGAAAGACTTATGTAGCTATACAAACTTAAGTTTCCCTTTACATTTTGCCCAGACATAAACACTAGCTATTATTATCTTATTAGTTTTGTAACAAGAATATTAAGCTACTCTTATCACAAAATCAAATTAACATATATCAACACACATAACATAAATATATCTTTAACATCATGAAAAATTAATGATGCATTTAACTTCAAAAGAGAAGTAAAGGAGTATCCATAAATAAATGTTCTGTGATTTTCCAATATTCATTTGATGAAGAACGTTACAGTTACATTTGATTATTATATTCATCAGATATTTGTAAATTAGACAGAAAGAACTCTGGAATTCCAAGTAACAAAGCCGCCGTAATTAGGGACAGACCCAGGCAGAATTTAAGAGCCCTGTGAATTGATCGTATCAAAGGTCCTATGCATTCCAGTTAGCCAATGAAAATAAATATAGCAAATTACATAATTTGATAGAGGTGTTAAATACTGTTACACTGACAGTTGTCGTATTGCAATACACAAACGTATGACTTTAAATGACACATAAATTTCCACAGTATTATATATCAAATATATTCAATAAAATTTAATATATGTGTAAAATTTTAAAGGAAGAATATACTTCCATTTTTATTAAAATAATTTGTATAGAGCAATTTTAGGTTAACAGCAAAACTGAAGGGAGTGTTGAGATATTCCATATACCCCATGCCTCACACAATAGCTCCTCATTACTGACATTCACACCAGAAAGCTACTTTGCTACAAATGAAGAACCCACACTGATGTATCCTAAATACCAAAAGTCACAGTTGACATTGCATTTTACTTGGTGTTATAAATCACATGGAAAGTTTAGGTGCATACATAATACATGTCCATTTTTATAGTATTCTACAGAATATTATCTCCCTGCCTTAAAATTCTCTATGCTCAGCCTTCCCAACATTCCTGCCTTTCTCCAAATCCCTAACGCTCTGTTAACTATTGGTCTTTTTATTGAGTCCATAGTTTAACCTTTTCCAGAATCCCATCTGTTTAGAATCATTCGGTATGTAATCTTTCTTAGAGCTGCTTCTTTCAGTTAGTCATGTGAATTTAAGCTTCCTCCAAGTCTTCTCATGACTTGATAGCTCATTTTTTTCTGCTAAATAATATTTCATTGCCTGTGTTTACAGGAATTTATTTATACATTCAATTACTAAAGGATATTTTGGTTGCTTCCAGGTATTCTCATTATGAATAAAACTGCTCTAAATATCTATATGCTGGTTTTGGTGGACACTAAGTATTCAAATTCTTTGAGTAAATTCCAAGGTGCACAATTTCTGGATCACAGAGTAAGATTATGCTTCAATTTTTAAGAAACAATTGCCTTCCAAAGTGGTCGTATAACTTTTAAATTGAGGTTGCATTGGTTTATAAAATTATTTAGGTTTCAAGTATATATCATTATAATTCGACATCTATGTATGCTAAATAATCACGACTAAAAGTCTACCAAACAATTTTCATTCCCACAGTTGTCAAATGAGAGTTCTAGTTGTTTCATATTCTCACCAACATTTGGTATTATCAGTGTTCTGGAAATTCATCAAATTCAAATGTTTATATGGAGCAGTCAAAGACCCAGCAAAGCACCGAAGCAAAGAGCAAAGTTGGAAGAATAATGCTGCCTGAACCTGAGACTTACAATAAAGCTACACTTAGCAAGAGATACTATATTAGCAAAATAATAAAGAAGAAATTAATGTAACAGAATAGGAATTCCCCCAAAAGACCCCCATAAATATAGCTAAATGATCTGTGTCAAAGGAATGAGGGCAGTCAAAAGTAATTTTATCAAAATGGTGTTTGAACAACTATACACAGGCCTTACACCATTCAAAAAGAAAAACTGAAAAAAAACCATTAATTCAAATGGATCACAGATCTAAATTTAAACCACAGAACTATAAAACTCTGAGAAGATAACAAAAGAGAAGCAAATCCAAACGATCCTGTGTAATGCAATGACTTTGTAGATATCATGTCAAAGCAATACTTCACAAAAGTAATAACTGTTAAGCTGGAATTCATTAAAAGTTTAGACAATATTAAAGAATTAGAAAACAAGCCAGAAATGGTAGAAAATATTTGCAAAAGACACATCTGATAAAAGACCTTTATCAAAAAAGTTGAAATACTGATAGCTCTTAAAACCCAACAAGAAAACCACCAAATATAAAATTGGAGCAAAGATCTAAAAGGTACTTTACCAAAGAAGATACAGAGATGGTAGATAAGCATGCAGAAGATGCTCCATATGATATTTCATCACAGAATGTAAATCAAAACAATGAGCTACCACTTCACACTCTTTGTTTGGTTTGGTGTTGATTTGTAACTTCAGAAAGCAGTTTTACAGTGTTGAGTTTACAAATGTCGAAGAATATCTAAAACACTCTTCAAAAAATAATTTAAAAATGTGTTTTTTCTTGACTCGGTGTCCATATTTATCAAAAATAGTTATTAAGATATTGGAGAATGAAAAAGATCAATGAATAAAATGGAACGCTCAGAGAAATGCATATGATTAGATTACTTTATATGTGATAGAGCTAATATTATGGAAAAGAGATTAGTATTATTAGTAATTTTAAATAAGTTATAAGACAGCAAAATACCATTATGTGTATGGAATAGTAAATAATTATATTTATTCTAAATAATTCTAATTTTCAATTGAGAGCTTCTGTTCTCAAACGATATTATATAAAATAAAATAAGCTACAAAATGGAAGAATATTTCAGCATATAAAACCTTTATATGTATAGTTTTAAAGAAATTCTACTAAATAAAAATATAACTGGGCAGGAAAATAATGGACGAAGATGAAATTCTACTAAATGGAAATATGATGACAAATATGATTATATATTCAACTTCATTAGGGATTAGAGAAAAACATAGATGAAAACATCAATCAAATTTCATTTTACATTCACATGATTATCAGAAATTTAAAAGTCTGATGATGTTATTAGAAGATGTGTCCTGAGTGGGACAATGCTGGTAAATCAAAATAGCTAAATGAACTCTGGAAAAGTATAACGTTATTTATTGAAATTCAAAATGTATGAAATGTGTGATGAAGCAAGTCCAGTACTAAGACGTGCCATTAGTTTAAACCTTTATCTGAACAAATGGTAGAACAGCAGTATTTATGGCCGAATAAAAGGAAGGAAAAAGAAGACAAAGTTGCCTAGTGTAACATGAATAAATAGTTGATATTATATATGTACAAAAGAATTTTATGTGATGGTAATATTAATAAATGCACTCTGAATATCAGCTTTCATGACACTGAGAAAGTGGTAACAGAAGCTATTCATAAATCGGAATATAGAACTTGTGGTACTATTCCAAAGAGAAACAGCTCCCCTCTGACCAATTTTGTTTTAGTACGGATTTTCTTTGGGAAAGTTACTTAGAGCTAAGTTTGTCATGATCACTTCAGGATCTTTCTAAAAATATGTTTGTCCCAATTCACAAAGTCCTCCAAATGTCATTTCAATGTGTAGATATGATTGCTCTTGTATTTCTCTGACCATTCCATTCCTGCCTCTTCCTGATGTATATATAATGGGATAACAACTAGTATCAATATAATTTTCCTTCTTGTGCTACATGTGTCTGTGACTTAATTTAGCATGTGATTACTGGAACCAACTTACTTAAGTCTTCAATTAAAATAATACCTCTGATGTGGTCTTTCAGACTATATGCAGTCTCCTAGCCACACTCCACACAAGCATGTTCCGATGCTCAAATATAGGCAAATTCCACAACTGAATTATCTATTTGTATTTGATACTTCTAAAATCAATGAGAAAATTAAATGTCATTCAATAGCCTTCAGTGCCTGTGAGACCTCATCTGTCTAAGTACCATGGATGTAAATATGAACAGTACTAAGGCCCAGGACTCAATGTGCTTACAATATTTGATAAGACAATCATCTGAAATAATAACATGCCCAAGGTTGGAGTATATGGTTGGAATGCATCCAGCATTGCATTCCAGTTTGTGATTCTCAAGTGCTGTTGTCAAGAAATGTTGCATGCAAATCTTTTATAAAAACCAGAGTGTCATATATGTGGAGATCTATCATCTGTCTATACTGATTTATTCCCTAAAATACTGATATCAAGTGGTACACAATAAAAACAATAACATTAAATATATTATCTATAAAAGCTAAATATCAGGAAAATAATACACAAAAATGAATGGAACACCTACTCAGCTTTGGTTTTTCTACTCTGTAATACAAAAAATTTGAAGAATTATTTAAGACATTACTGCAGAGTAAAATTACTTTTGATAGACTAACATGGTGCTGGATAGAAAACTCTTTACTGACATCATTTATTTTTGAAGACAGATTTCAAGAGCATTTTCATTAGCTGTTTCACTTTCTGTGTGATACAGACCATGTGAAAGTGAACTCAATGGTCTGTCAATCCTACTAGGCTTTTCTCTATCTCCAGTATCTATCAAGGAAGTAGAAATGTGAGCTGAATCCAATCATAAAGGCTCATATATTTCCTTGTGAGGTTGGACAACATTTTTCACATTTTTTTCCTGTTTCATTATTTCAGAGGTGGTAACTGAGAGCGAGGCAGTCACCTCATGCCCTTCTGTGCCTACAGTGCTAAACTCAGCAATGGATAAAGCATTCCCATCCTATGGAATGGTACTGCCAGCTGCAAGTAGAATTTTATGTATTCATTCACCTAAACATTCATTATATATGTGGTAAGCTCATTTTCAAGGCACACAATTTACAAGGGTATATAATTTCTTTTGCTTTTAAATACATTAAGATCTCTGTTCCAGCAACTTAAAAATCAATAGGAGAAAGAAGACAGATAACGTGTAACACATCACAACTTATTGTATCTTTTATAACTACTTGATTTTGCTTCTTTTGTTTTTGCGAGGAAGAAAGGAAAGAAGGAAAAGAAGAAATAAGCATTTTATCTATTTATTTTTTGTTTATTTTGGTATCCTCCCCCACCAACTCCAGATCTCAATCCTGGGTCTTTGGGTCTTAACATGGCTCACAACTCAGCAGTCTTAGTACCTGAGTCAAAGGATCTAACCATAATTGCATATTTTTTATGCTTACACTTGTGAAATGTTAAAAAAAAATCTCAAAAAATCTTTAAAATTCAGTGTTAGTAAAGAAACATTTACCAAGCATGCCACAAGCAACATCTAAAAAAAGACTAATTAAAATACTATTATCATTTAAGTGTATAGCTAAATTCCTTAAAGAGTAACATATTTTTAAATTGAAATCAATTTTGATAAACCAATGTGAAATTAATATAAGCTTACATTTAGGCAAAATACAGATCTGAATTATTTGAGTGCATTTTCTAAGGAGCTTAACTGTAAGATACATTATTAAGCCAAATCTTAACTACACCAATATATTTAAATGTAAATTACAAAATATATTTTAATATTAGCTTAGTCAATCATACTCAATTTACATAGACCTTATTGAAATTTCAGAGATATTTATTACTGTCATTTTTTTAAATAGCTTACATGTAATAAAAAGGTGAATTTATTAAATATTTCCTTAGAATATACTATTCATCTGCAAATATATCAATATATCATCTATCTATCTAGATCTGAGAGGTTGAAATAATAAATGCATGCAGAATGAAATATGAATACATGCAGCATCTTCATCTCTCTGAAGAAGGGTAAGCTCGTGTCCTTGATTTAACATTCATAGAAAATCAACCACTTAAAGAACAAAACAAAAAAAAATTCATCAGTATTTTTAGTGTAATCAGGATTTCAATACCATAGTGTATAATTTAATGAGAAACTCTTCAAAATAAATCATAGTACTAGTATACTTTTGGCAGGTTTAGCTATTTTAAAAAAATTTCCAAGAGGGAAAGTCAGTTGCATAAACAATAAATATAAACCTTTACAAAGAAATAAAATGTGAACAGTCAGCTTGTCTGAATGTCCCTTATACATTTCCAATTATACACATTACAAAATTAATATAATCGTCTTTAAAAATAGAGATAGAAATCTGTTGCCCACTGAAAAAGAGGACCCTTTGATCCATTTCTCAGTTCAAAGATAATGCTGTAAACAATCTTTAGTGTTTCCAAGGATATTTGTTTATGTATATGTAGATATTTTTGTCTGGACATAGTTTTATATTTATGAAGCAAGTAAATCTCTGTAAATAAATATGAATGGAAAACAAATATTACAAGCATAAAGTTTGAGTGGATTTTTATTCTGATCACCTAAATTCTTTCTCAACTTTATTTATATTTTGAGAGCTATTGCTTCCTTTATTCGTTCATCACTTGGTGAAATTTTATTTCTTTCCTGTGTCAAAGAACATTTTCTATTTGTTTGGAAGTAGTAAACACTAAAAATTTAACACTCAGAAGTTGTGAAATTTTTAATGTTAGTATATTTTTTTAATGATTTCCAGGGTTCTTCTTAAATGATCAAAATATATTTTAAATTATTGACCTATGCATCTATTAAATTGCTCTCTAGTTTGCAAGAAAATTTACAAGCCAATCATGTAAAGCACATAATAGATTGAGATGCTAAGGAAACACCATTAAAGCTTTAAACATTTTATTGACTAGTATTTTTCTATGCTTCACACAAACTTGAGAAAGTAAACACAGTGTGCTAAGTTTACAAGAACAATCTTAATTATTTCTCTAAATTTTCTCAAATTTAAATTTTATGACATTGAGTCTCACATTTATCATCACAGCTGTAATATGCTTCTCTTTATTGAGGATCCAGGTAGTATTCAGAAAACTTCATAGTTTCACTCAAAATAGACATCAAATTTGCATGGAATTACTCTACCATACATACTAAAAATTACATATATATGCATATATCATAATAAAGGAAGAGAGGATGCCCTAGATATCTGGTAGATAAGAAACACAAAATGCAAAGGGAATATTTACACAGTACAGCAACGTGTGCAGTAAACCAATAGGTGCTACCTGCTAACTCCATGCCTCGTTGATCTGAATTTTAACTGGGAATTTTTGGTGTCCAGCTTAAATATTATCTTTTAATGAGATTTTAAGAACTGATTTGCATAATCCTCAAGCAAAACATGTTGGATATTCAGAATTCTTCAGTATCTTCAGTATTCTTTTCCAATGCTCATATTAATGCAACTTCAAAGAGGACTGTCTACGACAACCAGACAAGAAAATAGAAATGCAGTTGTTAATCACTGTGTAATTACAAAATGTGTCTCATTAGAATCACAGCAATAGTCTGACTCCAAATTCATATTGCCTTGCAGGTGTCATTAATTAATTTATTTTGCTATCTTTTTTTAATGTTTATAAAATATAAAATAAACAGCAAAGTTGTCTAAAATGTAGGTAAAATTTTTGGAAACTCAGCTTTCTACCTTAATCATTTTGTTGATAAAATAAAATAAATGAAATACGTGCTGTCAAAACTTCAGAATTCTTAACTCTGTAGATAAGAATTAGGTGAGAATGCTTAAAAGTCATAATTCAAAATCTTCCTAGCAGATATTTTTAGCTTTGCTTAATCTCCCTTTAGGATTTTATTTTTTTGGTTCTTTTATTTAGCTAACTTCTAAACAAAGTAGGTGAAAATAATCAGTGAAAGGAGTTGTTAAATTTAGAAAATATATTAAAGGTGTTTTGACAAAATAAAAATTAGAAAAGATATGATCATACCTCGTTATTTCAACAATTTTATTTCTCTTAACAGTTACAAATTTCAGATTAGCTGCACATTTTTTTTCTTTTTTAATTCTTTAAATTTTACACTTGACAATTATTTTTGCTGCCTCTATTTCCATAGAGATATAGCATAGATTTAGCAAGATATTTATATTAATATTTGTACTTAAAGTAAATATAAAATTAAATCAAAACAATGTATCAATTTAAACATGAACCTGTATGTAGATAAGAATTTATATAAGTATGAAAATAGTAACACCATAGGGTTTAGGTGCTCAAATAAAGTGGATACATAGAATATTTGGAAATAATATGAATTTATATTTCACATACTTTTATGAGAAGTGCGAGTTAAATGTCTTATGTTTTAAAGGTTGATCAGACTGAATGTGACTCAAGTTCTATCTCTTTACATTTGTGTGACCTTGAGCAAATTACTTAAATTTTTTTAAGTGTCAATCTTCTCTAATGTCATTTGGGAACAGTAATGTGTCTAGCCTTAAGTGAACAATATGAAAATTTAGTAAAATTGTTAAATCAGAGGATCTTTAAAAATGCTTACACATATGTTGTCTCATGTAATTTTTATAATAGTAGCTACATGGTAAGTTAGCAACCTTAATTACAAATGTCAAGAAAACTGCTTGCAATTTTAGAGAACGGAATTAGCTGTCCTCTACAGCTCCCTACTTGCAATGGGACCTTGAAAAATTAACCAAACATGTCTGAGCCTTGTTTGCTCAATTGTAAAAGTATCTCATAACATAGGATGAGGTTATTTGGCATGAATGGTCTTTGTGAACTGTAAACTTGTGAAATCCAATTTGCAAACTATATGTCAATGAGTATATCTGAGTTATCGATGGCACTTCTCCAGTAAATAAGAACATTTATTTTCTCAGTTTTCCATATTCACAAAGTTCGTGACTATTTTCTTGGGTATTACAAATTTTTAAATCTCAGATAATGAAAGAGGACACATTACTATAGCACTTCTGCAATAATTACTTTAGCCAGAATATTCTGATATATATTGTTCTCATTCCTGTCTATCTATCTATATATCACATCTCTATATATCTTCAAGCATCTATCATCTCTTCTAATCTGTTTTCCTAATCTTCCCATCCACTCTCCCTTTTGCATATGAATTCTTTATTCCTCACTCACTCCACCTCTTTTCCTTTCCCTTTAATAAAGAAAAATATTGGGGTAAGAGGCAGAGACTAGAACCAATTTTATTTATAACCTTTTAACAGCCTCATCATTCTTAAGACATATAAGGCATTACTATATTTTGGTTGAGCTTAGTATTCCCTTTTGAGTGATGCATTAAAATTTGAGACATTTAATGAACACATGGGATAACATGATAATCTGCCCTCTGCTTTCACTTCTCATACTGTACACTCATGTCCTTTTCACAGTATGATTACTGCCATAGTTTTCATATGTTTAATTATTTTGTTGCTGATTTTGCTATTAAAATGCTCCCCAAGTATACTGCTAAAGCACTGTGATGTACCTAATAGAGAAAACAAAAATCTGCTCCATACATAGAACAATATGCCTATATTATTTATTATACATAATAATATGCATTACAGATCATATATGTTATATAGATATGTATTCTGTACATATATGAAGTGTACCCTGCACATAAAACAACCTTCAGATGCTCTTAAACAGCACTGCTAAGTTTGAATGTCCATATAAAGGTGTAAAATATGTATAATTACAATTGATGCTAAACAGTAGGTCCTTAAATAATGTTTTCAATGAATATCCTTTAGATATAACACTGATGGGGACTGAAAAACTAATTCCTGACTGGGGTCACTCTCTATGTGGAATTTGTACCTGCTCCTCAGGTCTGGTGGATTTTCTCCTATTCTGGTTTCCTCTCCCTTCCCAGAGATGTGTAGGTCAGCTTTATTTATTCAAAGTCTATTTTTTATAAAGGCATCAATCTTTTAGTTTATTTATCAATTGTTTTCTCTCAACCATACCTTTTTGGGGGATGGTTAACTCCTCGTAACTTTAGAGTGGTTAATATTAATGTGATTTAAATTTTTTTCTTGTATATATTTTAAATGCTTTATTGAAGCAACATTGCTTTATAAGATGATATAGTTTCCAGGTACACAATACTACAAATAAATTCTGTATATGCTATATAATGTTAACCATCAAAAGTCAAGTCTCCACCATTCACCATGTAATTGACCCCTCCTTACTCATTTACACATCCTTGCTGCTCTGCTTTCTTCTGGGAACCACTTCTCTTGTTCTTAACAGTCTAAGAGTTTGTTTCATTTATATTTAAACAATATTTTTATAGATGCAACATTTTATCACAATTTATGTATGTTTCAGGTGTTCATCTAGTATAGTTTTCTAATGAGTGTCTGTATTATAAGGGGATAATATGATCAATCAGTAGACAGTCCGCAAATCTTACTGCAATGCCTAACGTGTTTGGCCAGAATTAGTGGTTTTGGTTTTAAAATCAAATTTACAGGATACATTTGACCAGGATCAAATTTACTCTAACAAAGAAAATGAGGTGGGCATCATCACATGCATACTCAGGTTCTGGAGAGTTGGTGACTTCCAAATACATTAATCAACATTTCTATCCCACCTACAGGAAAAAAGACTCTGTGGGTTCAAACATTCTTAATTAAAGCAAGTCATCAAACCTTGAGAAACCTTCAGCTGCATCTCATTAATTTCAGGTTACACATAAGTTAAGGATTATTCAATAATGAAGCATAATAGTGAGTTACAGGTGTTCAACTTGTTAATAGAGTAAATTTAGCCACAGCCTCATGTGATGGATCCAGTATAGATTCAATAAATATGCAAGGTATGTATGACTGGAGTCAAATTCTCAGGCATCCACCCAGCTAGTATATATCATAAATGAGCTAGTAAAGCTTTCTATACAATTTCTAGCCCTACTTGACCTACATTTAGTCCAATATAGCTGAGCAAATCATTAAGATTTATTTAAAAGATAAGGAAAAAGGGATATCTTTTCTAGGTACAAAATTTTCTTTGTGTCTTATAAATTTAGTCAGAGCTTCTAGTGCTAGTTTAATGGTAATCATGATAAAAGTGTCTTTGTTTTGTTCTTTACCTTAATGAAAATATGTTCTTTGTTTAGTGTGCTATTTTCTGGATTATTTTGGTATATACTTTATTTAACATATACATTATTTATATCATTATAGAAACAATCCATTCTGTAGGGATAGTAGACACATTTCTGAAAGGTTTGATCATTCATATCTTAATACATTTCACATTATTTTCTTTTATCCATACAAATAGATGCATAAAATGCATGCATAAAATAAAACAAATTCTGAGATGATTCTCTTCAATCACTCTTTTAATTCAGTGATTATCCTAATAATAATATCATAATATTGGTAAGCACAGAGAAATCCCAACAATATTATCAAACAAACACATTAAACTTAAGACAATACATTTTAATTTCCTTAGTCAAAATAATTTTTACCATTTCCATCTATGAACATATATCATCATTGACTTTATAGGTGAGAAAGAGAAAGAAGAAGACATACCTATGTTTTGATAAGTCATTGGAAATTTTTAGCTTAAAGGAAAAGTATGTGGGAAATACATGAGATTCTATTTTAATGACTTCATCATCTATCCAATTTAATATTCTATAAATAGATTATAAATCAAATTTACTCAATGAAAGCATAAAAACAGTTGAGGAACAAATTCTGAAAGAATTTTTGTTACCTTTGATTATTGAAATGGTTTACCTCACTGGCAACTTTTTTTAAAAAAAAACAGTAATTTTCTCATATCTACACAAACAGAAAAGCATAAAAATGATACCAAAGATAATTGCTGTGTTCTGAATGAGTGTGAACTACCTGTCCTACTCAGTTTTTAACATTTCATTTCCATTTTCATACTTAGTGCTGCTCAGAGTTCTAAATTTAAAAGTCATTTCTCTTCATTTTGTTTTCTTCCATTTGTTGGGTTCTTAAACAAACAGTCTTGAAACTAGATATGATCAATAAATTTCTGTGGAGATAAACTTAATAATTAAAACTTGTGTCTTCTCTAAAGAGTCCTATAATAAAAGTTAAAGGTATTAGTAAATAGCATGCTATTTCCTTATTATAAAACATCCATTGAATTATAGAAGTCATTTTAGATTTAGTAACAAAAAATCTTGCTAAAATTCCTGGCAAATAAGTAAAAGCTGTAACTCTGATCTATGTTAACCTTTTTCTCTTGTAAATCATAATTAAACATCAAGAAATCTATCAAAAAAGAATGTAAAAATCAGCCTTTTAATCCCTATATGAGTATCAGCCACTTTTCCAAACTTCTTTCACAAAAATAATCATGAATATTTTATGATACTTAAGATAAGGATGAACAAATAAATAAAAAATCCAATTATTTTCATTCTTATTTGTATTTCCACTAATAACTATCAGCCCACATTTTAGTGTTTGTCTTGTGTGAATTAAACTCTATAAATGGATTATAAGTAAGTATAAGAAGTTAGTTTTCATATAATAATGAATTTCTTCCTGAGAAAATTTATATTATTATTATAATGATATTGATCATAAAGTTGTTCATACTCATTTATTGTCCTTTTGTATATTATATTGAGTGTTATATTAGAGATTATATTGTATTCATCACCATAAAACACTGTATTGACATACTTCCATTCTTGTGGTTGTAATAATGTATCCTAAAATAATTTTGAAGATTTACATTTGTATGTCCATGCAAACTCTTTGCTCCACTGGCAGTGATCTCCGTCCATCACTTTAAGACAGTAGTATCTGTATGGCAACATTTTCCATAACGTTCTTCCCACTCACAAGTATTTGGATCATGTATTATGTATGCCTGTGTTAAAAGCTCATCCTACCTCAGATACCACACAATTTCACTTATTGGTAGTGTATAGAGAAACTAAGCAAATGAATGAAAACCAACAAAAATAGAATTTTAATCAATGAAATCAAATTAGTAGTTAAAAGAAGAGGAGAGGGAGAAGAAGAAGGTAGGTAGAGGGGATCAATTGCATGACAAAGGAAAAACGAATGGTGGAATGTAGTTAATGCATTAATACACATATATTGATTTATAATGATTCATATTCAAAACCTATATAATATTATAATATGATGTTCTTTCAATAATATTAAACATAAAATATATTTGATTTGCAATTTGCTCATTTTTTGTAGAAGTTATCTTGCAAAAATATGTCTATTACTTGCTTTCTGGATGGGTACTGATTTTTCTGCTTATAAGTTCTTCCTTTAATATGTAACAGTTTGTGAAATAACAAATGAGTTAAGGTATAATAATGAAATTTTCTTACAAATAAGTAGATTAGTCCTCAAAATATTCCCTATGACCTTTTGTAAGCAAGCTAAAGTGCCAATTTGTCTCTGCTTAGTGTCATTTTGATACATCTGGACTTGCATAATATTTAGATTTAATATCATAATCTGAAACTTACTATGAATAGTTTAGATATATTGAGATTGATTTAATAATTGTTAGGTATTTTGGAATGACTTATTTTACAAATAAATTTGAAGGAAACTCAGTTAATTGCTTATTTGGCTCTATCAATAAAGTAAATCAGAATTGTCATGTTAAATATTTTACTTTTTCATGTAAGAAATATATTAATCATCGAGTTATACCACCAGGCAATTCAACATATACCATACTAGAACTAATGAATGAAAATAACATAATTTTAACATAAGTGAATGGAAATAAATGGCCTAAAATGACATACGTTAATCTTACATGTATTTAAAAAATAAGGAACAAAAGTCAGCATACAATTTTGAAAAAATATTGTTAGTCAGATTTTTCATATAGAGCAGTACATTACATACAAGAGTATTTAATGGCGGGTATAGTGTAATATACACAGTGACTGAGGTATGAATCTTTGCTCCTAAAATTAATATAAAATAAGAAACCAATAATAATTTTCAATGAATTAAATAAACATTAAAAGCATTTAATATATAGGCATACAAAAAATTTTTATGGAATCAAGAGAAAAATATCAATTTGATTAAAACTATTAATCTGTACTCTTCTAAATGAGTATAAGCGGACATGTGCACGTTTTCCAATAATTTCAAATGATTCTTGGGGTTAAGAACATGTACTTCATATGCTTTAACATTACTAGCAATGTTACCAATAATTGTTTATAGCTGTGCTAATATTATGAAAGCTTTATGAGTATATCTTGCAGAAAATTCAACTTCTGGCATAACACTGTTAAAATAAACCTGAATTTTATTTTGCTGACATAGTAATATGAGAATATTTCTCTCAGGGCATTCTGCAGTGTCATTTATATATGAGAATATTGGCTTTCTTCAAATATAAGAAGTACATTATTTATTTAACTTTGGTGTTATCTGTGCTTCTCATGAACACAATTTTTTGAAAAATAAACATCAAGTTGGTATCTAATTTATTAATAAATAAAATCTAGTTGGCTACAAATATTCTGCCTATATTATATACTTTTAATACATTGGATATTGAGGTTATTGTGAAAAGGATTTTATGTTTTATGATGAATGTAACTTATTCATATTCAAATTTAAAATCATTAATGTTTATAGACAAAATAAAACATTAGAAACCTTTACAAACAGGATGCCATTTTTGTATATATACAAAATATTGACAAGTCTAGAAGATGAAATTTTATTTTTTAATACTCCCAATGCAAAGTTGCAGTTAATGTTACTTCTACCACATATATTTCTTTCTTTAACCTATTTACAATTTATGAGTTCTTATTTCTTCCTTGAAATAAAAATCCTTTACTTGAAATCCTAAAGCAGAGAAATCCTCAAATAATTTCAACCTTTAGACTTAACTATAAGCAAATACTATATTATATAAATGGATACATGTGTTATTCTACATATGAATGTTATTTAACTATATTTGAACTAATTACTAAAATTAAAAAATTAATTATCTAAAAATTTTAGTTTTAGTAAATTAGTTTATTATTTAGTGCCAATTAAGCAAGAAGTTCATAGAAATATTAACAGTCACTGATAATGAATAAAAAATGTTGGTCAGGCAATGCTATATTAAAGTTGATAAGATAGAAATATTCTGCTTTAAGCGAAAACAATAAGGGGTGTGCTATCTGAAATGTAAAAACCACTATAAAAATAATTTAAAAGTTTGTCTGACTTTTTTTTTTTTTAATTCTAAGTAATGTCAGTGATACAATGCTGTTTCCTGAAAAAAAAAATTTTGTGGGTCTAGTTTCTAATATTTATGACAGGTATTGTTTGGTTTTCATTGTAAACATAATATATGTTTTTAGATACACATATTTTCAGACTAGAACATATTTTTTCATATAAACTAAAAGCTTAAAAATATCTTATTTTTATTTTATAGTTCATTTGTTTTTCTTTATATACCACAGATGAGTGAATTATGTTTTCACTAGCTTACTTTAATAAAATATAATACCTTTTGTTGTATAAATCTATCTTTTATGTAGTTGAGTAGTATTCTATTCTATAGCTATCCTATACCACATCTTCTCGATCCACTTATCTGTTGAGGGGCACTTAGGTTTTTTCAAGCTCTTGGTTATCATAAATAATGTTGCAATAAACATGAGGGTTTAAATGTCCCTTTGAATTTGTGATTTTATATTTTTAAGGTAAATATCCAGAAGTGGGATAATGGGATCAATATTTATTTTTAATTTTTGAGAATCTTAATACAGCTTTCCATGAGTGCACCAATGTAAATTCCCACCCGATGTATGGTGCTACCCTTCTCTCTACGACTTCTCAAATAATTTTTTCCAGTATTTTGGAAAATAGCTGTTCTCACAGATGTGTGGTGCTCTCATTGTTGTTTCAGATTTGAATTTCCCTAATAAGAGATGATGACCATCTTTTCATGTGTCTGTTTACCTGTTTGCCATCTGTATGTCATCTTCAGAGTAGTGTATGTTCAGAGCCCTTTCCCATTTTTTAATCAAGCTGAAGCTGGTTTGTGTTTGTGTGTGTATGTGCGTGTTGAGTTATATGACAGATAGACAGACAGATAGATAGATATAGATAGATAGATAGATAGATATAGATGGCCTTATTGGCTGTATGATTTATGAGTATCTTCTTCCATTCAGTAGGATGTCTTTGTTTTGGTGATTTCTTTGACTAAGCAGAATTTTTTTGTTTGATATAGTCCCATATGTTTGCTTAATTTTGCTCTTGTTCCTCTTGCCATTGGATTTGAGTCCCCAAGATATCCCTAAGGCTGATGTCCAGAAGCACATAGCCTGTATATTCTATCATGTTTTTCATGATTTCATCATATATACAAGTTTTAATCTCTTCTAAATTCAATTTTGAATATTATGTTAGCTAATGATCTAGTTTCATTCTTTTGTATGTGGCTGTTCAGTTTTCCCAGCACCATTTTTTTTTAATTGCATGGCCCCACTCCACGGCTTTCATAGTCTGCACTTCAGCATTCTGAGCCACAGAGCGGGGTGCCCAGCACCTTTTTCAGGCATTTTCCTTACTCTAGTGTATGCTCCTTTGGCATAGTCCATATACATATGACCATATGCTTAGTGGGGGTTCTCTCAATTCTGTTCCATTGATGTGTCTGTTTTTATATCAACACCATGTTGATTTTGATTACTTTCACTTTGTTGCATAGCTCAACATTGGGGAATATGATACTGTTAGGCTGGCTTAGAAAGACGGGACAGCGGGCAGGGACAGCGGGCATGCCCGCCGGGCATGCCCCGCGGCCAAGCCCGGGGAAAAAGGTGGATGACATCAGAGTAAGGGATGCGACCCGCACACCTGGATTCACAGGGCCAATCCCCAATCGCGATATGGGAAGCCCGCGAAATTCCTCTGCTTAAAGAGCCGGTCCCCCTTCGTTCTGGCGCGCGACTTCCCCAGGCCCGTTTTGCGGACTTGGGAGTTTCGCCCGGGTGCTCAGAGTCCAATAAAGCCCTGACTATTCTGCTTTTTGTCTGATTGAACTTTTCTCCTCGCGGAGCCCAGAAAAACCTTACAGATACATCCTCTTTTCTCTCAGGATTATTTTTTGCTATTCAGGGTATTTTCACTTCCAAATTATAGTTTCAATTTTTTCATGATGTTTTGTTCTCTTTCTGCAAAGACTGACACTGGGAATTCAGTATGAATTGCAATGAATCTATATTGATTTAGATTTTCTATACAATTGTGTAAAATTGGAGGACGTAAAAGGAGGTCAGTAACAATGAGGAGGAGGAAGGGCAGGGGAAGAGGAGGAAGATGAAAAGGAATTTTTTCACATATAAGAAGTTGTCAGTTCTACATGTAAGAAGCTTTCAAATTGTGACAGAATAAGCTGAATAGAATGAAAAATCAAAAACTCGTCATGGATCTGTAAGAGAATATAGGACACATGCCATTCACTGGAAACACTCCGGTTTATTATCTTTTTATCTCCTGAAGGACTTAGTTCTTCCAGGTACTGGTAATTATCAATAAATCTTTTTAAACACCCATGCACAAGTTTTTTTGATCACAATTTTTAACTCCTTTGAATAAATACCAAGGGGCACAATTACTGTATAGTGAAAATGTATGTTTACTTTTATAAGAAACCACCAAACTCTCTTCCAAAGTAGCTACAATACTTTTCATTCTCAATGAATGAGAGTTCCAGGGGTTTCATATAATTGACAGTAGTTGATATTGTCAAGGTTTTGGATTTTGCCCATTCTAATTAGGAGTCTTTCATTTGAATTTCCCTTTGACACAGGATATAGAGAATCATTCCATATGCTTATTTGTCATATGTACATCTTGTTTAGCAAGATCCTTTAAAGGTCTTGGGCCCATTTTTGAACTGCATGGTTTCTTTTCTCATTCTTACATTTCAGAAGCTTTTATTTTAGATAAGTCCTTTATTAGATGTATCTTTGCAAATATTTTCCCTCTATGTCTTGGAATTATACTTTGACAGGGTCTCTTGTGGAACAGAAAGTTTTAATTTTAATGATTGAGCTTCTTAATTATTTCATGCCTCCTACCTTTGTTGTAGCTAAAAAGTCTTACTGAGGTTTACATCTATATTATCTTCTATGATTTGTGTAAGTTTCGCATTTTGTTATGTATCTTAATTCCTTAGTTAAGTGATTGATTTTTTATTTCAGTGTCTCTGGTATAATAATGAATGTATTTTAGACAATTCATTTTCCCCTACATTCAGCATTGTCTATACACACACACACACATCACACACACACACACACACACACACACACACACAGAGTGTAATTTTATTTAACCTTTGGAAAGGCAAGAATTGCAGCTTAGGTAACCTAAACATGGGACCTATTAGGAGAGTGTTTTCTTTAAATTTTACTTTCAAATTATTTGATTCATTTAGATGGCTTTTTTCTTATTAATTTCAAATTATACTGTGAGATTTTATTTATGGCCAAATAGATCTTTGTTTTTCTTAGTAGCTCATAATCTGAAGAGCAACTATATGTGTTAACATTGCTTTGTATTAAAATTTATGTAGTTATGTGTTTACATGTTTCTATACACACATATATTTCATATTCATCTTAGGAGATATATCATCTAGATGCTCTATGTCCTTATTATTTGTGTCATTCAAATAATCAGAGAGAATCCTATTCTAAAGTGTCCCAATATCATTGCATTTTATTTACTTTTGCTTATTTTTTATAACTGATATAAAGTATTGTGTATATAAGCTGCTGATAGCATTTAGAACTTTTTCACATTTATGTATGTACCAAAATCTTTTTTTTATTAGCAGATATGTTATGGGTTTTTTTTTCTTACATGTGCTTATAATTTGTTCTTTTATCCTTGGTGAGAGAGACTGACGTACCACCACAGATTCAAAGGCAATTTATCTTTCCTTGGATAACCAAGGTGATTTTCTGCTTCCTCTTGCTGAAGCAAGGAGAGATAGGGTAAAAAAGTGAACGACAACATTAATCTCCAACTAGAATATCTGTCTTGAAATGTCAAGTTACTTCACACATTTTTATTTCCCATATAAGAGCAAATTCTTATATTGCAAATATGAAGAATGAAGGAAACCAAGAAGGTTCAGGACCCTGTTAATGGATCCTCTAATCTGGTAGTCTTTTAGATAAAGCAGAGCTATGCAGACTGTACACAAAGTACTTCTCATTTTATATTAACAGCCATATGATACACTTTTTAAAAGCTATAATATAGATCAAAGAGAATGAATATCTCTCCTTCTCTGAGGGACACTGAAATACTGAGCACACAGAGAAACTGAAATTTGCATTTCAAATAGCATTATTTTTGTAGCCAATTAATTCTGATACTTGAAACAATATCAAAATGGGATTAAAGCAAAAGTCTATCTAAAAGACTTCAAATGCATTTTCATCTTAAACTGATTGTATTAAATGGAATAAGCTAGTTTTCATATTTTATCCACAGAAAAAGAAATAACTGATTCATTCCTCTGGGTTTGTATATTTCTAAGATTTCCAATACATTTTGTCTCTAATAATTTTCTCTTTTTTAAGAGAATGAAATTTGCATTAATCCACTATTTTGACTTTCATTACCAATCTTTGGATTCTATTAATCTTAAACTTATACATTGTGCTTGTGGAGAAAAGGTCTAAGATATACATTCATTTCATTCCATGCTTAATCTAAAATCATATTGTCTGGCAAACTGACCTCTAGAGATTATTTATCCTTCAAAAGAAACCTGTTGGGAATTATGGTTTCTAAATCAGTCCTTCCCATATTGAAGTTAATCATACGGGAGGTCAGTTTTCTTAGAAACAATTATTTTTCTATTTTCTCATCACATTTATAGGGACAAATGAATTTTATTTACTAACATTTGAAAATCTCTAGTTAAGGGATAAGCAATATTTCAAATTGTTGTTTATAATAAATAAAACAGATGTTTTCACTTCTATTTAGTGAAATGTACTAGATTTTACATTTCCTGAATAATTTTTAATATTTTTTCTGTTACATTCCTAGTATTTCTCTTTTCCTTTCACAGTAAAGTAGCTAGGAGTTTTAAGTAGCAAGAACAGATTTATGATTTAAGAATCATTCTGGTTATACTTTAGTAATGAATTTTAAATTTATTTTTGTCATCTGAAAATAAACAACCTGTATACCAAGATAGAATTCCTTTAAAAAAATCTTCCCAACTGAACCTAAACTCTGTTTCTATGCTCTCATTTTTTGACTATGTATTCCCTCTATATGTACATACGTATATATTTTTATAACAAGCATTTATTCTATATACTATTATCCTGTTATTATTTCTCAGGCATTTCAATATGTCTCAGAGGTTTTTCATTTTCTGAAGAAATAGTTTTATTAAAAATTATACTCAGAGGACACATTTATATTTTTATAATCTCGTTTTCTTCAATACAACAAATGGTAGGTATCAATATAAAATTACTGAGTTATTCAATCAGAATTACAGTTACTTAAACATTGGGTAAAGGCAATGGATATTGCTAGCTATATTTATGTTTCTCACATTACATGTAAAAGAGTTAAATAAATCGTTACATATACTTTTTACTTATAAACTTGCTATATCATGTTTCTTTGCTAAAATCTTTAAATGCATTATTTTAGCAGTTTGAAAAGACTTTAGTTTCAGAATCTCTTCATCTTCTTAAAAATTACAGAGTGCCCCCAAAGAGATCTTGTTCACAAGGTTTTATATATATATATATATATATATATATATATATACATACATATATATCAATATCAGATACTGAAAGTGAAAAATATTTAAATATTTTTTCTTTAACTTAAAAAACAGTAAAAAATATATTATGTGTTAGTATAAGTAATACTTTCATGAAAAATAAACAGTTTTCAAAACTGAAAGTACATAGAATAGAGGCAAATATTTGCATTTTCTAGCTCACTTATGTTTCTTACTAATAGAAGACATTCTCTTGGGTAAATCATACATTTTTCTGCATTTACTCTGTTGGCTAAGGTATAAAAAGAAGTTTCGTTTTGGCAAATAGATGAGTATTTAGAAAAAGAAGTCGCATATCAATATATTTGAAGATAACTGGATATTTATCTTTCATGCTATTTCAAAAAAAGTAGTAGTTACTTAAGGTGAGTTGCAATCTCAGTTCTGAAATGTCATATAGTTTTTAGATTCTACTACATTAAAGATTGTTGATTGATTTGCCATTTTGAATATACCCTGATTCATGTATAAATTCATAAAATCATTCTTTTGCTATTTGAAAATATATTAGTTCCCTATATAATGCAGCCCTTCCAAATACAGATACATTTTGGTAGAAGAAATTCACATTCATTCATATAGATATCATACTCACTAGAGAAACATTTAACTATTGAAAAGCCCACACCAACAGACACAAGGTTCAGGTTCCCAAATTGAGTTTTTCTTGGAAGCTCAAATTTTCTAACTGGCAACAGATGCTGTCAATTGTTTTCTGTGAAATGACAAATTACTTTATTTATATTTAAGAAAATAGATACAGTACCCTAACTTGAATAATCATAGTTTTCCTACCAGTTTTTTGTTTCACTGAAACATTGCATTTGCAACTCAACCAATCATGCAAATATTTTTGTCCCAGATGAGAGTTTGCAGAACTATGGGCACCACAGACCCCACTGGTCTGCCTTGTGGTTTGATAGTTTCACTGAAATACCACCATATCCATTGTCTGCTTATTTGCTGCCTTCAAGTTGCAATGACAAAGATGACTTGTTGCCCAGGAGATTACATTACTTTACAACATTATTTTATTCACCCTTTTACAGGGGGAAAAAGGAAAGCTCACCGAACTCAGCTGTGGGTAGCCATGACTTTGGTATGTGTCAGAAACGCTATAAAATGCTCTCGATTTTCACATAGAAAATTAAACGCAATGTACTTCGGAGTCCGAATTTAGTAACATTCATGATTTTTTACTGCTTTATTGAATATACTGTTAAGTGAAATTGGGATTTATTTACTTTATTATTATCATCATCAGGATTTTAATTTTGCTGTTTTCATGTGGTTATGTGAGGACCAGTGAAGGATACCACATCCACAAGGACATGTGGTGTCATTTCCCTTGGTTTATGCGAAGGGGCAAAAGTTGCAAATGTCAACATACAGAAAAAGACAAATAATATGACCAAATTATTATCATTGTGAAACAGCAGTATTGTAGGGGGAAAATGGGGGGCCAGAATGTGGCGTTCTCTAGGTGTCCTGTTAGAACAGGATCTTCCAGGACAACAAAAGACCTTGGAATGCTTGGTCACACTCAACACACCTGGGTACTAGAGGTCAGCCCTCTGGAAGGATTCATGGACTAGCTCCTTACTTACCCCTCATCAACCTAATGTTTTCCCCAACCCAACAAAGCCATAAATTCCTGGAACTACCAGTTCCTTTGGGGACCACCAGCATGCCAGGGGCCCCAGTTCACCCCCTCATCTGATAATTCTACTATGTGACTTCAGTTCTCAGACACTGGAAAGTTATGTCTGCCCAAATGCCCCCTGACATGGGTTCAAATCTAACCACCTCCGGCCAAGAGCAGAGCAGCCTTCCCTGAGTGCCTACGGATCACCATCCCCAGGGCTGCCTCTTTCTCTCTTCTGGTAATAAGTTTACTAAGTCACACCTATTTACCATGTCTAAGAATTTTGCCACTGGACTCCCAAATGTCACTTCAGTATTATTATCCTATTTTCTAGATAAAGACACTGAGGTACAGAAATGTTATATAAATATGCCAAGGGCAAAAGGCTGAATGTGGTAGAATTATCATTTAAAGTCAATGCATCTGAATTCAGAGTCAGACCTGCAAAGCCAAGGTTCAAGGGGAAGACTGACACAGCTGAAAGAGCTACATGAGACTACCACACGTTTCTTGGAGTTCACCCATTTTAACCTTCAACCAGTTTTTTTGTTCTTTATTTTTACTCTCAATTTATTTTCTTAAATTATTCACAATCAAATATTCTAACTGAAATTGTACATTGAAAAGCTACATGAAATTGTCATCATAAATTTCTAATAGAAAAAATAATACAAAAATGAAGAAAGCTTTTAGAATAAATTATACTTCCTAATTTTTGCGTGGAATTTGAGCAAATTACTCAACTGCTATGAAATTCAACTTTCTTAAAACACTGGTATTTAAGTGTGTTAAAGGTTAGTCAAGGAATTATATAGAGTTTATCATAATGGTAAGCAGAAGTATAGTAAATATTCTTTGGAAATTCTAAAGCTATATTCTGCTCTTTATTTTCATTGTTTTTCTTTGCTTCCTCTGTAGTGAATTTCAATACATGCCATTTATATAATTATATTTACTTAAAATTTATCTTTATGTATGGTATTTTAACCTACATTTACTTGATTCATGAATCTGCACTCCTGGAATTCTTTTAATTTCTAGAATGGCTAAAACTTCTTTCGTGACTAACTTGGTGATGTCATTTCCACTTGACACTGAAGTATTTATTACATTTAGCGGTTAATCATTTAACACTAAGAATAATAGTAATCACTTGTAAAGACACCTGCCAACTTTATGATTGAGGAAAATATAAAGAGAACATCAGATAAATCAAAATTTGTAGAGATACAATAATAGTATTTGAAATCTCTAATGTATATGTGTACACTTTTGGTAAAGTTATTGATAAATATTTCTCTTTATAATTAAAATGATGCCTAAGTTATTCCTCTGTACATTATAACACTGAAAGAAAAAAAGACAGTGCAATCACTGATAGTGATATATGTGTGTCAGTTTCTATGAATGTGTAGAAATTCTTATTGCAAAATATTTTAATACAATCCTTTTCATAAACTAGTATAATCAAGATTTTTAATCCTAACTTTATGATTCAATAAAAATGTTTAAATTTACTTCAAAGCTTGAATCCTTTTATTCTTTTCTTTTCTATTAAAAATCTTACTGTAAGTGGTGGGAATAGGAGCAAAGGGTAGTAGAAGGTCAGTGGACAGTGGTGAAGGAATATTAGAAATGTGGTGGTGGGTATAGTGTAACCATGATACCAGATACTTGGTGAAGAGAGAACTTGACAGGTAAAATTTATATTGTATTATAAATCAATGTTACTTTAATAAAAAAAGAAATAAGTAAAAGTAGTATTTAAAAATATCAGAGATTAAATCTATAAATCCTTCCTATACTAAAAAAATATCCTCCTGTAGTTCATTAAGTTGAAGAGCAATTCTGAATATTTCTGTGTAACTGTGTCTGCTTCTATGACTGAGTTTAATAATATTACTGTCATAGAGGTATACAAATGGATATCTAAGCAGTGGTGACTGTCAGAAAAAGTGACTTTGTTTCATTAAAAAAAGAGCTTCTCTTTCTCAAGTTGTTTTTCAATCAAGTTTCGATTAACACAGCAGCAGGACAAACTAGCTGAAGGGTCTTTTTTAGCAGCCGCTTACACCTCTAAAGTGAGATATAGCTTAGACTTCTTCATTTTGTAGGTGGAGGCTGGGTTAATTGCTTTTAATTAGCTTCCCTAATTACTTTAACTTGTGCCATATTTGTCTATGTCTTGCTTGTAGGAAGAACCTGAAAACCTCAAGGCAACACTTATTTTATCACATTATTTCCTCTCTGCCATCTTTAACCTTTTCATTCTCCAAACTCGCACTGTCCGCCTGAGCCCTCAAGACCAGAGAACATGGAAATCACACCGAACCAAAGTGCTTCTTTTGTTTTTTTCAAATTTTACCCAGAAATTAACATTCTCTAATATGCCTATTTTTATCTATTAAGTATTTTTATTTCTCATTGCATTTCACTTGACATTAATGATTTTCCCCCTTTCAAATTTGCTGCTACATCCTAAGATCTCAGAATATTCTCTTCCATCTATAGGCACTCAATGAAATTTGTTGAGGGGACGACTACTGTATCTTCCCCACTGAACAAAAATCATAATGCTTTTATTTTACAATATCAATAGTGGATACTTTTTTATTTTGTTAAAGGAATATTGCATCATACTATCACATAGGTTTAAGGTGTCCGTCCATATTAATCAATATCTGCAGGACATAATAAAAACTGCTGAATCCAGGGAACTCTGCAACCAAAATTTTCAGAAAGTCTCCATCTTACGGATTGTGCAGAGACAGTGTACACCAATTGCCAAAAGTTAGAGAAATACTGAAGAAAATGTTTGAAACTTTCTATCACTGCATTCACTACTACAAACTCTTTACATTGATAGTGGTTGCTTATTTTATAAATATGGATTTCTGATTTTTTAGTAAGTTTAAGGTCAGAAATGAACATGACTTTAGGTTTTATTTAATTATAAAGACAATTAAAATGGAATATGAAATAAACATCTCCCCTTTTAAAGATAGTACCTAATCCTTCTTATCCCTCCACAGGCATTTAAATATATAAAGCTGTTGTGCCCTAGTGACTCCAGTGTTAAGCTAGTGGCTGGGGAGCAGTTCACATACAGCCCATGGACTTGGGTTCAAGACTCAGGACTGGGGAAAAGCAAAAGAAAGATGAGCAACTCACTAAATAAAATGCGTCTTCTCTCTCTCTCACAGCTGCCCGCTGCTTGTCAGCTTTCATTCCTGCCTGCTTTCCTCTTAAAAAAAAATTTAAATATGTAAGGCAAAAGCTTCCACTGAAAGAAAAGTTTCAGAAACTCATTATTATATAATTTAGAGAAGAGAATTATGGAAAGATTTTTTTATACCATTGTTGAAACACTTGGGGTTTAAATTTGCACCCCAACCTAAAAGAGAAGAAATATTTAATTGAGTCTAACGAAGCTGGAAGATTCTATGCTGGATATTATCACAATATAATTGGAATTGATAAAAAATATACTATATTTTCTCACTATATTAGATTATTAAAAAGTGTCACTCATACTGATTTGGCTTTATTTTTTAATACTACATTTCCTGGTTAAAATTTTATTGGGATGATATAAACAATTAATACCTTATATTTCTATTATCCTTATAAATTAAATGTCAAATGCATTTTATCTCTCACTTAGTTTTAGCTAAGATTCTGATTGGAAAATGTGACACAAAATAACCAATAGACTGGGAATTAGTTGCAGAATAGCAAGTTCCTATATATCAGAAGCCTTATATATTTTGTAATTTACTTCTAATCTTATATTTTGGTGATAATCCTATTCAAAGTGTCTAAAAAAGAAACTGCACCCACACTTCCAACCAAATTTCCTACAGAGAATGCTTGTGAATAGCTGGGGAGGAAAGAAAGACAGGAAGCTATTGTCAACTTGCATACTGTTAACAGATTCAATATAGCTGTAAATCAGGACTAGGTCACATCCAATGTTGTCAGGGATGTACAGACCCAACATAAGGCACTCTCACCTCCAAAACAGTGGTGCATGGGAAAACACCAAGAGCAGGAACAGCCAAGGGTGGAAGGCGAAAGTACGGCACTTCATCTCTTTATACCTGAAGCTCCTTTGAAACACACACTGAAGGTGTACTTAGTGTCTCCAGTTCTCCTCTTTGCATGTCTTACTCTCTCTTTTGAACAATTTTTATTGGTAGATGAAACATTGCATTATAACATTACGTAATTTTTAAGGTGGGCATCATTGTACATCAATATCTGTATATAATGCATTAAGTTCACCATCAACAGTCCAATTCTGTCTCTCATCATATAATTGATCCCTTTACCCAGTTTTCCCACTCCTCCTCCCTTCCATTCTTGTTACATTCAATTTTTTCTTAAACTCTCACATCAGTGTTTCTACTCAGTCTCTTGTTTCCCTCCTGCTACCCTAGCCATTCCTTCTTGGTGTCTTGTGATGACTCTTGATCTTTTCCCATTCTAATAATATCGCCTTTGTACTTTTTCTGTTTTCTGTATTTATATTCAGTAATAGCTCATACTTCATGGTTTTAAAATTTACTCTTAATGGACTAAATTTAGATCTGAACATATGGAGGATTCAATTCCCGATACCCACATCCAAGATCTACTCCATCATAAGTTTTCTTTATCTGAAAAATTCAGGTTTCCAGTAGCTCAGGACACAATAAAAATGCAACTCTTATACCTTGTATTCATACCCACAGACACAGTTGGGAGAAATTCTTTAGGATCTACTTTGATCAATATTCCAAATGCAACCTCTCACTCTCTTACTACAATCGTAGTCTGATTCAAGATAGTCTCTCACCCACTTTAGTACATTATTAATCTTTCTCCCTCATCACAGGCTTGTTGGAATGATTCTTTTAGATGGTACATGCTATCACTTCACTCTTCTCAAACACCCCCAGTGTTTCCTGCTGGCCTCGGGGTACAAAATAGAGTTCTTTACTGATGTCATGTTCCACAATCTTGCCCCTTCCTTCACTCTTACTCAGTTACACTTGTCTTATTTTGCTATTTCTCAACTATGCAGGGTATATGTATATATTAGCTCACTGGCTATTTGCCTTGGAATATTCTTTCCTCCAGATATGCAGAGATCTCTTTCCATATCCTTTAAGCCATTGCCTAAATATTATTTACTTTCTCAATGAGACTTTCCCAGACCATTATATATAAAACCACCAACCCTCACTTTCAAAGCTGTCTTCTCACATTCTCCATAGCATGCACCACATTAAACAAGACAAGAGGATGTATTTAACTAAAATATGGATGGTTTATTTTATTTCTTATCCAGCTATAATGTAAATTCCAAGAGGGCAGGAATTTTTGCTATATTTATTCATCAGCTCTGGATGCCTAAAATATACTGAGCTCAAAATTATTTGTTGAAATAATAAATACATAGTAATTTATATTTTCATAAAACAGGTGACATTTACAAAATGGAACATACATTAAAACCATTAAATCTTAATGAATTTACAGTTAGGTTATATAAGTACCATATTCTCTATGTGTGATATAAAAACTAATTTTTAATGTAAGGAAATATAAAAGAAACTCCACACAGCAGGGAATTTAAATATCTACCCTAAACAACTGTTTGCAGCTAAAATGAAAATGAAAATTGATGCCAAAATCTTTCACTTCAGGATTCAAAGATTATTCTTTACCATTAACTACTTTTAAATATTTTTCTGCTTTCAATCCATATAACTCATGTCGTAATTCCCAGACATGTCATGTTCACATGGATTCTCTATTTTAAACCCTGATTTCCAGTCCAGATGCCCTTTGCTCACATGACCCTTTCCTCTACCCTGGCCACCAATCTCACAGTCATACGTGTGACTATGTCACAATTATCAGCTCTTACTCCTCCATAATCCTGGTTTTAAATATGATAGAACAGTCCTCCATCTTGTTCCTTCTTCATGTTCTCTAGTATCATAATTCTAATAACTCATTGATCAAATCTGTACTATCAATTTACTAAAAGTTCTAATCTCATTTCCCTTCCTCCCTCCACATCCTGCTTTAAATGCCTAAGACAGAGCAACAGGATTGAAAACTTAGCCTTATTATCTCCAAATTTGGAGGCATTATCATATTTCTCAGCCTGTCTATGACTCAATTCTCTCATCTGTAAAAATGGAGACAATATGATATTTATTTCATAGAACTCTTACAATATTTAATAAGTGAACAATTGTAAATAGCTTAGACTAGTAACCATCATATAGTAAAGATATGTAAAATTATGCTGTTATAATCACTACCAGAAAAATTTCTTCAAATATTTCATGCCTTTCATCTCATCATAGGCATTTTGCAAACAATACAAAAACGAAAAACAATAAAAAACAACTACATAAGCAAAGAGAAACCACCCTGAATAAACCTAACTCTTCACCTTCTCAATGACCTTACCAGTGCGAGCTAAGCATGACAAAAAAAAAAAAAGAAAAATCCCAGAGCAATCTCATTTTCCATGATCAATGAATGTAGTCCTTGTAGGTCTTTTCCGAATCTCCCACATCAGTCTCCTATATTATGTCTTTTTTCAAAAACTGTAATAGCCATTACCTAATCTTACACTCAGCTGCTAATGGTGTCTTCCTCCTTTTCGCTGAGAAAACAAAGAAATTCTGTATGCTCGATTGTACATGAATTTGTGCCAATGCAATCTTCTCTTTTCATACAAGCATGGAATTCTAGTTATTCCTAGATAAGGCTAACTTTTCCTTCTATGTATTTAACCCTACCTCCTTTTGTCTGCTCAAGCACAAATTGATTTGACAGTGCCTCATGTCTTGTATAAAATGAATTCCTCTATTCTGGGCCATTCTATTCAGCATAACATAACACTATATATAGTCTTACATTCTAATATAGTGTTAACTCCTAAAATTACACAGTCTGGCTTCTTTTCTCTCCCGAAATAATGTCCATGTTTCTGACCCCTTCTTAAAATTTTTTCTTAGATATAGATTAGTCTATCAAAATTAACATCCAAATCTGATCCTTGAGATATGCCCCAAACCAACTTTAATAGTAGCCTACCATGAAAGAAAAGTCAACTAAAATTTTTTAGTTGCTCTGATCACAAAATATGGAAGTTATTCTTACTTATTTGTTCTCACATTCTTCATTTAATCATGAAGCCATTGAACCAGTTGAGGGAAGGGAGAGTGTGGAAGGAAACTTGGGTTGAGTTGGGTACAGATGATAATGGGGAATAGCATTAGAGCTGTAGTGGAGTCAGTATGATGAATATATGACAGAGATGTGAATGTATTCCTCTAAAACTATATAATATTGTAAAGAAATTCAACACTAATGAAACGAATTTAAAATATAAATTTCTATTTTTTAATCTTTCAAAAATATTCCAAAACAAGTCACCTTTCTATCCCCAACACTATAACTGTGGTCTTTCTTGGGTTTTTGACATTATTCCTAACTGGTCTTCCTACTTGTTCTTTCTCCACTTGACTTTATTCAACACAATAAAATTATTCTGCTAAAATATAAGATCCATCATTTCACTGTTCTAAAATACATCTTGCATTGACTATTTCATGCAAATTAAATGTCAATTTTTTTACAGCAGCTAACTAAATTCTATATGACCTGAGCATCAGTGTGACTTCTTCTTCTATTATTTTCCCTCTTGTTCACTGCTTTTCAATCACACTTAACTCTATTATTACTCAAACAAATTAGGTGTATTCCCATCTCAAGGTCTTGGCTTTTAGTAATCTCTAAGTGGAACATTTCCTTTCTCCCTTATTCCCCGACCAGATGGTCACAGATAATCCCAGATTCATTCAGGTTTCTCAGGAACTAGTTTTAAATTGCTTTATTATTGCTTTTGTTTACATTGCTATATACATTTATGATATTGAATTTGCACCTCAGTCCAAGTATATTTCACACTGCAACCACAACCAGAGTTCTAGTGCCTTCTACCATAACCTTGTCCCCTCCTTTCCCTCCCTCCGTTCTAGTTATCTCGTAGCCACAGTTATACATTTTGTGAATTTTGTTGCAACATGTTTCTTTAGCTCAAGAAAATAATTTAAAGACATAATCCCTTGATCCAAATATAATTTATATTCCCTAAAAATTTTGTTGTTTTCTGTTTTATTGCTCCTCCAATGAATTAGTACATTTTACCCTTTTATATTTGTTATTTTACATTTTATATGTGTTAGTCTTCCTCATTAGAATATAAACTAAATGAGTAATGTGGTAGCAACTAAATTATATCTGCCATATAGCAAGCTCTTCTGTCAGTCTTTGTCATGAAAGTAGGAAATAGAATGTCTACTGGAACTGAGTAATTCACGTGAATTACTTACTCAAAACAGATCACATGGAGGAAGCAACAGCTTGTTGCAGAGAATGTTATTTCAGTGGAGCGTGGTTTAGGCATTGGGACTGTCAACCCAAGAAGGAGATTCTGCAAGGAAGATTCTGGAAAAAACATCATCAATTACATTATCCTTTGTCTGATAACATAAAGGACTTTCCATTGTCCATTTTCAAAAGGAAGCTAAATGACAAGGAAGTTCTTTAATACAGTGGAGTGAGATCTACATAGTAAGTGGAAGATATGTAACTCAGCACTTAGTAAGTAACAGTGAATGACTGTTTCAATGGACATCAGGGTAAATGCCTGTGATATACTAGTATCCCCATTCCCTGTAAGTGTAATTAGTAAGTCCAAGGAAATTGATATCTTAACCAATGTGGATATGGCAATATGGCATAAACATAAAACATAAAACAACAGAAACAACAGCAGCAGCAACTACTGTCCCAACAGAGTGTTGACTGCCACCTTGACACGTAGCATCAAATAAATATTTTGATATTAGTTTCCTAATATAGCAAAATACTCCAAAAAAAACCCCAAAACACACATAAGAAAAGACTCTGTGGAATGACTCTTAAACAATGATGAATGGGAATTGGGGAATTGGAATATAAATACTTCAGTTTCCTTGCACCTCAGATGAGCTACTCTTAGATTTGATACAAATCATTTTCTCAAAACACCCAAATGGTCTGAGACCCAGGTGACTGTAATGCAATGTGCTAATTAATGCAAACTGTTCTTCTATGTTTCCACTTGTCCTTTTCCCTATAGATAGATGTTATTAGGATTCCTCCCAAATCATATTCAAATATTTTTCTCAAAATGTGCACTTGTGAAAATCCAACATAAGGACATAGATATAACAGAAAAAAAAAAAAAGAAAGAAAAAAATTTCCTCAACTGAGAATATGAACTGTGGAAACTTGATCTCTCAATTTTGCTATAGATTTAACAGTAAATATTTGTTGATTCAAGCAATTTTTTAAAGGAAAGGTACAGACAGAAATGAAGGGAAGCAGAGACAGATAGGCAAGAAGAGAGAGGAAGAAGTACTTTATTTAGCTATTCATATTATCAGGTTAGATTAAGAGAAATGATATTCATTCAGAATTTCTAAAACTTAAAGGGCATATATTCCTAATAAGCTAAGCTTAAAACTTCTCATGAAAAATTTCAGGTTATTTAAAAGCGAAAAGGAAATAAATATTGCAGCTAAAATATACTAAATTAATTCAAATGTATAAAACACAACTTGATTCTAAATACTTTTCCTTGCAAATTAGTCAATGAGATGATATCTAGCATATTTTTATTAGTTAAATTTCAGACTTATTGTAAAATCATTGTACTTTAACCTATACTGTGTGGTTGCTATAAGAATATAGCAATAGAACATAGAAAAAATATATTTGTATAATATATAGTATATCACAAATCTGTATAAGATATATAAGCATTATTGCATAGATTGCTACATGTGTAAATTGATAGCTTATTATCTTAAACAAAATTAAGTCATTAATTTAAAACTTGTTAGATAAATCTGATTTTAAAACATAGCTAGTTAAATATACCAATACAGCCATGTTTGCTTTCCTATATCTTACTTTTTCAGTCATTCATGTTATCTTGATTAAGTATTTCAATCATTATTAAATTATTAGGATTTGAAATTGCATTTCTGTGTATCACCCAGTTTATATTGTTTTATTAAGATAGAAATACAATATTAAAATAATGAAAATCTTAATCTAGTATGTAGAAATTTTCTAGCCTAGGACCTAATTGCACTCAAGTAATTTAATTGGAATCTACTATTAATTAAATTGAATTTTTATAGCTAAAAAGGATAGAACACTGAGAAAATATCATTAATCAACCCACCAAAAGCAGAGTTTACTTTTTCAAGCCATTGTTCATTGATCAAAGAGACTTGATATAGCTGTGATTAAAGGCAGAATAGTTCTTTGCAGATAACTAGTTTCTAGTTTACCCTTTGAAGATTTTTTTAACTCATAAGTTAATAATTAAAGTCTGGGTGGCAAGTGTCAATTCTTCATAAAAAGATACTTAAATATGAATAGTATTACAAATATGTAAGTACAGGAGTATGATTTTTAGCTCTTATAAATTTAACTTGACTTATATGTGTGTGTGATACAGGAGGGAAATAAATAAAAACTCTAAAATGTATTATATTTAGGAATACAGAAAATATTTTTCTTTATGTAATACTTCTAATTTTGATAGATATTTCCACTTTAATCATTATTCCTAGGTTTGGAAAAACAATAGATGGAATGAGAGAGGTTGAACTTAAATCATATCTATATCTCTCTCTATATATTCATATTTATCCAGATCTTTCTCTCTATATATGTATGTGTGCTTAACTCAAAGAAGATAAACAAACATAAATACATTTATATATTTTTATAACATATGTTTCCCATACTCATCCTTACATGAACCATAGTGTATCAAGTATCTTTTTAAAAGACAGTTAATTCCTTCTGCTAGAAAAAAGAATAAAAGTTCATACCTACGATTTAGGTAATTACTTGTTATATACTTCTGATTTGATCTTGATAACCAACCAGTGTGATTAGTACCATTAAATCAGCACTAGTTATAGTCCAATTCCACCCAATTACCACATAATATCTAATTTGTACTTCACATGAACTTATTATTCCTCAATCAACAGCAACTTTTTAAATAAAAACTGATTTTTAATTTTAGTAGGAAAAAATATATCACTACAATGCTCTCTGCTTAACTTAGTTAAGCTAGTTTCCTTTGATGGCCTAGTATCTCTGAAATCATCTTATCTGAGTAAGCAAATATCACTTTGGTATAGCTGTTCTGTTGCAACTAAGCTTCTGCATTGTAAAACCTTAAATTAATTGAATAGTAGTGATTTAGCCTTAGAAATATAGAGTAAAATCAGATAATTAACAAAGTTGTGAAAGAAAGAATCATTTAAACTGAGGATTTATGATTCCACTGGAGTTAGAACTACTAGTTAATTTCCTCTTTTGTAGACTCTGAGCCTAATTTTAGTACATTTACAGACGTGGGAGAGTAATAAAGAAAAAGTAGTATCTAGGTACAGTATGAAATCTGCTTTGGAAAACATTTACACAAACAAGTAGTTGTGTCAGCATTTTTGTTATCTGAGAGTATGGAAATTCTACAAAGTCATACACTGAGTTTTATGTGAAAAATAGCAGAAGAAAAGAAATAAAACATGATGCATTTATCAAACAACTATCAACAAAAGGGTTGAACATGACAGGAAACAAATTAGCATTGCTTTCTGCATACTATATGCATGTGCATATGTGTGACACACGCACATATCCATCCATGTAACAGATATTGGTGGTGTCCTGATTTGCATACCCTGGTGGCAGTGGGGATACTGAGCACCATGGCATCATAAGGAGATACAAAAGCCAGGTCTTTGGTCTCAAAACATGACATCTGTGAAGTGCCATTCAAATGCCAAGGGTTCCTGTGAGATCAGGCTGAATGACGCCTGTTTGTCTACCTTCTTTTCTGTTCTGTTTTGCTTCGATCACTCCTTTGTCCATTTTACCTGACAGCACTCTTTAAATAAGTCCCTTCAATAAAAATTCACTTTTAGGTTCTGATTCCAAGGAATCAGATCTAAGAAAACACGAGTTAAAATCAAATATTAGAGCTATATATGTGGTGCAGAGAGCCCTCCAAAATAAAATATTATTCATTATGTTATGAATATCTTTTATCTCTTTTCAATATATAAATATTATTTGGATATAATTTTTACAAAATGGGATTATACTGATCTTATTTAATAACATATTTTTGATGCACTGCATTGTAAAAATATAAATCTGTTGGCACAGGTTTAGATTTACAAAACGATTTTGAAGATAGTAAGCAAGTCCATATAAACCCTCATGCAAATTCTCCTAAATAAGATGTGAACTTAATTCTGATAGTTCTCTAAATATTCCAGATTTCTTTTCATTAGTGTTAGTTTGGCATATATTTTCTTTTCATTTTAACCTATCTGAGTCTTAAAAGTGGATTTTATGTGGACATTACATAACTAGGTCATATTTTTAATCCATTCTGATAATCTCTGTTTTTTAATGACGAAATGACATATTTAGAGCATTCATATATATAGTGCTTAAACTGATTTCTGTTCAGGGAATTTGCTTTGTCCCTGCTCTCATTTTTTGTCTTCTTTGTTTGTAATTGAACATTTTCTATGATTCTTTTTTATCTCTCTATGTATTAATTTTTCATTTTCCATCTTTACCATTGTCTGAAAATTTGCAACATCAACATTATAGTACTATTACACTACTTGACATGTACTTCCAGTAACTCAACTGAATATTCCCAATTCTTACCTCCAAACTTCTGTGACATTGCTGCCATTTATTTTATTTATTCACATTCTATAATCTCAATGCTGTCTTACTTTAATGGGTTAAACTGTTACTTTTATACTATGAATAAGCCAAAAGAAACAATTTCAATTTAATTCCATTTCACCCTTTCCAGTGGTCTTCCTTTATGCGACTGAGTTTCTGACCTACATAAATTCTCATCAAAGAAACTTGACATTGCTGGCAGGGGAAGCCTACCAATGAAAAATTTTCATTTTGTTTGTGAATTATTATTTACTCTTCCTTTATGAAGGATAATTTTGCTGGATTACAACCACAGATTTGTTTTCTTTTTATACTCTAAATAATTCACTTTATTCTTTTATTTCCTATATGGTTTATGGCAAAAGTTTTAAATGAATTTTTATTCCTATTCTGTAGTTACCATGCCCCTCTACCTCCACCCCAGGCTTCTTTTATCTAGCTTTGGTTTTCTCCTTTTTGAAAATAATATGCCTAGATGAAGAATATTTTATTGTCATTATTTTTATTTACCTGTTTGGTGTTCTCTCAATTTACCGTAGGTATGGTTTGAAGTTTGACAGTGTTTTTAGAAAATTCTCAGACATATGTAAATAATATCTCCTCCTCTATTATGTTCTTTCTGGTTTCTCTTTTTGTTGCATAATTTATAACATTATGTTCCACAGGGTTTTTTTTACCCCCTTTGGTAATTCAGTTTGGGAAGTTTATATTCAAATTCATTATTATTTTCAAGCTAATTACTTTCTCAACTGTTAAAATTATTGACCATCAGAGGTATTCATCATTTCTATGAAGTGCTTTTTATTTCCAGGGTTTTGATTTTCTCAAAATTTTTACTTCTTTACTTCACTACACTTACTTTTATGCTTTTTTTTATTTAGAGCACTTAACATATTAATCACAATTTTTTTTAAATTAACTCTTGATAAGTGAAATATTTGTGTTACATCTGAGTCTGGTTAATTATTGTTTCATCTTTTCAGATTATATTTTTTTTTTTGCCATTTGCCATGAACTGCAATTTTGTAATGTTTTGTTGAAAGTTAGATATTGTGTATCAGTAACAGGTACTGAGGCAATATAGGTCTTTATTAAAATCAAGCAGGAAAATATTAAAAGGCACTCAAATATAGGCAAATATCAAAATGAAATAAAGGACATTAGTGTGAGATTTTCTTACTCTGAGTTGGACTGTGCTCAACATTTGCTGCAGCTATAAGGACCAGAGATTTCACTTTTCCTAGTGTATTTTTGTCTTACATTGACTTTTGGCTTCCCTAAGTACCTCTTCTCAAATTGAACACATACCTTACTATTTTTCAGTTATAACACACTATTATACTATTGTCATATTGTTTTGGTGGTAAGGTATGGAGTAGTGCAAATGATCTATAATCTTCTATCATATCTCAGTCTTTATATGATTTATTTCCTGGGACTAAAAACTTCATAAATCTTTCTCCTCAATGAAAACACCTTAAATTCCTTCTTGCCCCCAAATTTCTTCTCTGGTTGCAGCAATCTCTATATATTACCTTGAAGCCTTTAATCATGTTTATTGTGGATGATTTTGTTCTTCATGAAAGAGAAAGGACAGATGGGTCTGGATTAGGAAAAATTACTTCCTTCAGATGAATAAGTCCCTGGAAATCCTTTTTTCCCCCTGGAAAGTAGATCTTTGTTATGGAGACATATCTGGATTTATTTCGCTATTATTTCCTGCATCCCCATTATTGAGTAGATTGGATAATTTTCTTGATTCTATAGCATAAGGACCTGGTGATTTCCCTACAGGTAAAGTCCACAAATTTATGGGACCACTCACTGTCTCCAGAAATTTCTCTTTCTCACACAGGTCTGTGTTGATTTTCCACTGGTGCATTAAAATAATCATTTAAATTGTCTTACCTGTAATACTTCTAGTATCTTCTACTCAAGGAAAGATCTTGGTAGGATCTCTTTAGATGAACTTCCAAATTTCAGAGTGACAGGTTACCCTGAGACATGAGCTCTCATATGGCTTTAGAAGAGTTGCTAATTTTGAGTCTTATCAATTTTTTATGGTAAGGATTTATATGAAGACATTCTTACACATTGGAGCTGAAAGCATCAGTAATTCAATTACATTTTAGATGCATATTTTATTTCTGATATGAAATGTGATTACATTTGTATATAATTTTTTAATATTACAGAATTATAAAACCTTCTATAAATCTGAAAATGTTTTACAATTGTTAAGGATAATTATTCCTACTTACCAAAATTGCTAGGGATTATATTCATGCTATTTTATTTTAATTATGTTTGTTGAAGAAGTAGAAATAAATAATTTACATTGTTTCCTTGAAACAAAAAATGAGGAATTTGGAGTTAAAAGATATTATCCTCTGTCAAAAGAAAGATTAATATATTACACAGTACTATTCACAAAACAAGTTTTGTGCAGGATCATTCAGAATATTCAATTAAATTGTGGATATTACTGAATTTTGAAAAACAATGAATTAGCAATATTATAAGTATCCAGCATAAAAATGTAATAAACAAATGAGAAGTTATGCTTATTGGGGATAAGTCAGAAGGAGAAAGGTAAGCATAGTAAGCTCACTTATAGATGCTATATAGAAACTGAACACACAAATGAACCTAATCAAACAAAAATAGACTTTCAGTCTATAAAAGCAAGTAAGATTTTACCAAAAATGAAAGGAGAAGGGGGTAGGCAAATTAGGTAGCATGGCCCAATTATTGGCCAAAAAAAAAGAAGTGGACTGGTGGTGGTAATCTTAATATATTATGTAGAGATGTTGATTTACAATGATACACAACTCAAACCTATATTATGATACCATAACTATGTTATGATTTTAGATCCTTTCAATAAAATTTAAAAAAAAAGACTGTGAAGAAGTAGTTGTATAGATTTACATATAAAGCTATGTTCCATGTAAAGTTCATTGCCTAGCTAAACACTGACAGGTTAAATATTGACAAACATTTTTGTGTACAACAGTAAGTAGTTTAGGAGACTGAGGATTATCTTGATGAGTTGAATGAATATTAAGAAAGATTAAAATTGAATTAAAATAAAAATAAATTTAAATTAGAAAGTGAAACTATTGGCAAATGTTGAAACATGTCATACATAGTAAGATAATACAAAAAATAAGTAAGTTATGAAAAAACTTATATTGAGCTTTAAAACATATTGACAGGGTCTTTTTTCCCAACTTTGTGCTGCCTTTTTATAGATCTTCTTCATTCAAAAACATTTATAAAACTATTTACTATTTTCAAAACCAAAATGTAGATCTTTTTAAAAATGTGACACTAGCCCTCAAGGAACATTCAGTTGGGAAAACAAAGGGCAGCTTTATAAATACATATAATAGATACATACATAAAACATAAGTGTAACCAAAAATACAATTGTCTGAAGATGCCTGAATGCCTGAGGGGAAGCAGCAACTCTGAGAATGTAGATTTGACTGTGTTTCAGAATGAGTAGAAACGTAATGACTTCTAATTTGCAGTCTACTTAAATTTCCACTAAGAAGGATGCAATGATCTAGTTGTATTTAAAATAAATTAGAATGGTCTGAAATTGAACTGAAAATAATATTTTTGTATTTAGTATTTAGGAATGCCCACATACGATTTCTTCTTTTTATTCTTTGGGTTATTTTTTTAAATGTTAATTAAGCACATAACATGTTAAGGAGTCTAATCCTCACTGGAAACATTTGCTTGAGAATCAAGATGAATATGACATAGTATTCAAGTGACTCTACTCCACCTGAGGATTATAACAAACATTTTGAAATAACAATGAGATGCATAAGCAGCTTAAATTAAAGTCTAACATTAGGGCCGCATTTTAAGTGTTAGAGTACAATGATCTTGTGTATGGAGTTCACATACTTCTGGGGGTTTCAAAACCTTTTGGGGTTATGTAGAAGCAGATAGGATATTAACATCATATCTTCAACTATTCTATGTACTTTATTTAAAATTAATTTGTTGGTGGTGTCACTTTTTAACCCTTCTAGAGAAAGGTTTTTATTCATTTTTAGTTTATGAATTGTCCTAGGGTAGAAGACATTGGAGCACTCCCAAAACAATGAAAACATGTATGACACTGCTATTGGTACCCAAAATTCATTCAGGCCCCTTTGTCTCCAGTTCTTTGACTAGAACAAAATTGAGGTGAAACCAGTTCAGGTTATTAACCAACAATACATAGGCTTTATTTTTAATAATAAATCACTGTCTGATATTTGATATTTAGATCAACCAGAGTTTAAATGACTGTTATATAACAACACATTCCTTTCTCTTTTACTTATGTAGCTGAGGTTTTCTCAGTGGTATGGCAATATAGTCATAAAATGAGGATAGAATTATGCAGATCCTTGTCATAGCCAGGCAATGATGTTCACTCAGAGATGCATAAATAATTGCAAACGTGTTCATTTAATTAAGGTGCATTTTGAAAATATATTTATATCTAAAAATTAGTTATATTTAATGTCGGTTAGTTATTTGAATCAACGATACAAAACTTAAAGATATTACAACTTAATCCATAGACAACATTATTTAAACACTTGACCCTTGTAATTACAAGAAATTCTAAAATGTATATATATATAACATACATACAAATATTTATACATAACTAAATATATATATACTTTTATATATATATATTGCTGGAGAAAAGTAATGAAATGTTTAGACATAACAAATATTAATTTTAAAAAGTTTTTGGAGTTAAAAACAGGCGCTTGAAGAGAAAAGGGATGTAGATTTTCCTGCCAAACAGAATTTTCACTAAATTTTCTAATTAATTGAAGATGTTGCCAATAATTTATGGTACATAAGATCAACTGAATACACTTTAAATGATGTAATAATTAGCTTTTGTTTTAAAATAACTGCATTTATAGTATATTGGAAATTATCTGTAACTTGAATTTTATTCTTAAAACATTTGAAGAAAATGTATCTGCACAATGGGTGAGAAAGTTTATGAACTTTTTTGAGCAATATTTATGTAAAAATATTTGAAGATACCGCTATGCAGGGTATGAGCAAGGACAGAGATCTGGTGTGAGGAGACTACATAGGCAGTAGAACATAAGATGGATTGAAGGAAAATGACATTAATCTTGCAGACAAGCAAAGTGATAGGTATAAATATATGGACATAGAAAGGAGTGTAGAGAATACAAAAAAGACCCAACCATAAGGTAGAAAGCGTTTTAGAAATAAATTACTGATGATGACCTTTGAAAAGTTGGTGTCATAAAAAAGTATAGGAGTCTTTGAGTATTAAAAAATTTGGGTTTGACTTATAAACAAATTGATACCTACTGAAAGTTACTGAACTTGAAAACAGCAGTATTACATTAATAATCATATTTATATATTACATTTATATTTACATTTTTACATTTAAATAATATGTAATTTCTATGCAGATTATTTTATGCATGTATTAGTTTGCAAATTTTATATTACATTACTAGAAATGATGTGAAACATGTATGCAACATATTTATGAAATTGTTATTTTTAGCAACGACAAATTTAAATCATCAAAAAAATTCATTCATTGTCACACTGTGCTGGTGAAAGAGTGTAAGATTTAGGTAAAAGAGTAGAACAAGACAGAAATGTGCCTCTGTGAGAAATATAAAGGTCATCCAATTATCTCAGAGGTTTTGAGAAAAGACGGTAATCATATGTGTTATTTTCAAGGATTTACCATTGGATTCTTAGAAAGGAATATTATGATAACTTCATCTTGTTAGTCGCACTCTTGGAATTCCAATTTTTACGATCTTGCTCGCATGTAAGTTAGCACATAGCATGTACAGTCCTGCTCAGTAAGATAGTTATTTTGCTTAGGAATTATTAAATAAATACTGATTCAGTACAAATGTGTCTACACTTTGTATAGTTGTTAGTTCAATACAGACCGTTGTTGTTGTTTCAACATTTTTTTTCACTTATATCAAAATCCCTGTTCTTAAACCCTGCATAAAAACACACACACAAGGAGAACAAAAATGAGAACAAAATTTGAAGTCATTACTTCAGGAGTGATCGTAGAAGACACAGACATAAAGTGATCTCTTAGGACACAGTGCATATAAAAACAAAGCAAAAACTGACCTTTGGAAAACTCCCAGGGGTAAAACAGAGCAGAATGAGTGAAGGAACAAAATAAAACAATTGTTAGCTATTTTGAAAGGAGTTCAGAATAACATATTGACAATACAGTGAGAGGGGGTTAGGGAAGCTTATTTGAAAGGACACCATTAATAGTGGCAAAGAAGAGACAACAGGGTGGCAATTTTGACTGCTCATGTGAGGACTATAGTATAACAATAGGAAAAGAGACATATGAAAATTTATCACCTAATTGTACCACTATTTTCTAATTAATTCTGAGTGTTTTTTTTCTTTTTAACAGGAAGCATACATCTACACACTGAGATAAAGGATCACTTAAGATCCATATGCTGTTCATCACAACCTGTGATTCTCAAGTACCATAGGATATTTATTCTGGAATTTCAGCTGAGTCTAACCAGAAAAAAAAAAAAAAAGAGAGAGAGAGAAAGAAAGAAAGAAAAATAGGTTGACATTAATCATGTGATATGAGATTACTGATTTCAAGGTTATAATGATGCTTTCTTAAAATACGTATCTGATCATTTAAAATGCTTATTATGTTCTCCATTGCATTTATTTTAGAAGAGCATATTTTGATAAAAAATATTTTATCTTATTTTGCACTACAGTTAGAACTGTAATGCAGATGAGAATTAGGTAAATGTTAAATGTGATTGTTGGTGGTAAACAATGTATTTTCTAGAGAGATACTGACTCAAAATGATGCATACCTTAAACTTGCATGATGTCAAAAAAACAGAAACCATCAGTTAGAATTGAAAAAAATAAAGAAAATCTATGGATTTTTCACAAAAGAAACAACATTGATTATATATAAAAGCAGCATTCAATTTCAGGGAACATATTTTAAATATTGAAAAGTCACATCACTATTTACAGGATTTAATTAATCTACCTACGCTACTATCAATAATGTATCTTCTAGGATATTTAACGTTATAAGTACTCTTTGTACTTAAAATATAAAATAGTATAATTACCAAAATTACCATGAGACAGATGATGATAAAATTCAGAGATGTTTATTTCACATGCTAATTTTAAAGGAAAATTAAATATATATCTATATTATATGTATACTATAGATATAGATACTGCAAAATACATATCTGGACTAAAGTGATCAGAGTACAATCAAAATAAATTTTATAGAAGAGAAATATTTCTATACTTTCTTTCTTACTAGTAAGAGAGTGCTGACACATCTTTGTTTTTTACATGTGCTGAAATGGAAGTTTTCATTTTTTATTATAATTTTTTACAAGTAGCAATGTATTATAAAAGTTTCAGGTGTGCCTTATCATAAATCAACATCTGTATATACTTTAAGTGCCCCACTAAATGTCCAGTCCTATCCTGCACTATGTAATTGACCCCTTTTACCTAATTCAATTACATTATAACCTTCAAGACCACCCTATGTCATTTTTAGACAACATGAACATGTTACTAAAATAAAATGACGGATAAATTGAAATATCTGAGAAATGCAAATCATGAAAAAATGAAATTTCAAAGGAAGTAAAGGAATTAATAAAAGTGGAATTAAATAATACTGCAGTAAGTAATAATTAATTTCAAACATTTAAAATCATAGATCTTCAATACAGCCAACATATTGCTCTGGAAGTCTGGGATCACATATTGTTTGACCTTTGAAACTGCACATGAATCAGATACCTATTAGATGTCTTAAGACATTTTCCATCTAGGAATGAATTTATTCAATTTAGTATTTAGGAAAAGGCAGATTAACAAACTATATATAATTCATTCAGATGTATTCTACACAGTAACTCATAAGATAGGTCACTGAGATGGAAAATGCATTGTGCGTTAAGGAAATCAGTATGGCAATTTCTCAAAAAAATGTAAAATAGAAATGGTGTGTGATTTATTATCCTATTTCTGGATATTTACTGGGGAAAAAAAAAACACTTAATTGTATAAATACGCTACATGTTTATTGCAGAATCATTGACAATAGCCAAGAGCTGGAAACAACCTAGTTTCCAGATGAGTGGATAAAGAAGATGTGGTGAACACACATAATGGAATACTATACTACTCTAAACCTAAAAAAGATGAAATCTCTTTGAAACACCATAGAGTACCTAGAGGAAATCATGCTCTGTGAGATGTCAGGAAAAGCACAAACAGGTATGATTTCACTCTTATGTAGTCTACAGAGAAACCAAACAAAAATAAACCAAATCAAAGAAAAATAAACTTTCAGACAATAGAACTATCTCAATGGTCACCAGAAGGAAGTGGGATGAGTGGTGGAAAGATTGGGTAAAAGGATCAATTATAAGGTGAAGGATAAAATTTGAGCATGAGTCATAAGTTAATGTAGTATAGGCAGATAATGCTTTATAATAATTATACCTGAAACATAAAATGTTGTAATACAATGTTACTTCAATGAAATACAAAAAAAGCAAACAAATTGCTGATGATGAAGTGCATGATGGAGGACTAAGAAGCTTGAGGCCCTTATGCTCGCACAGAAACATTAAAACACAGAGACTTTCTGAAAATCCAGAAAATTGTCAAAGGTCTGCAGCAATCACACACATGCCCAACCAAGAAAAAGCAAATCACACTTGAAATGGTGGTATTTGCACTAGACTGTGACTAGCCCGTTCCAGGGCAGCAAGTGGCATGTGGGTTGCAGTTCCCAATCCCCTTCTTTGAGATGGAGGGGGAAATGTGAACCTGACTGCAAACATGGCACCTGTTTGAGAGCTGTCTGAGAGATTGCTCTCTGATTAATCTCCCTCAGAATGCAGAGGAAAATCAGTAAAGCGGGCATCTCAGGCTAAGAAAAGCTGTAGGAAGCATGGGGAATGGTCTATGAAAGCCGTGGGAGCCCACATTGCCTGGGACAAAAGATTATGGATCAGACATAAACATATGAGTAGAATAAATAGAACATAAGACAGTGAGAAGAAGCAGGGGTGAGATTCTTTGGGAAATTAGAATGTTTGAAAGCATATGTATATATGGGAAATCTCCAAACAACACATACAGGCCTGGCTTGAGGCCTGGTGAGAAAAGATACACGAATCTTTGAAGTCTTTAAACATGTCTTGCTAATGAGTTAAATTCTTCTTTGCTACAGATCTGGTTTGCAAAGACTGAGAAGTGATTTTATCAGATGTCAGATGTCAACAAAAATCACATCACAAAGCAGACAAAGAAATGGGAAAATATGGCTCATTCATAGGCATAAAGTAAAGTAGCAGAAACTGCCCCTGAACGAAGGCAGAGGGGACATTACTACTGATTTTAATAAATAAAAAGAATTAGGAGAGTACTAAGAACAAATACTACTAAGACAGAATTATGAGAAAATAAGAAACTGTAATAGACTTAAAACTAGTAAAGATAATGCATCAGGAATCACAAACATTGATACCAAGAAAAGTTCAGGATCAGATGACTTCAGTCAAAAATTTTACTAAATATTTAAAAAATAACGAAAAAAAAATCTTCTGAAAACCTTCCCAAAATAAAAGAGGACCCTTCCTAACATTTTCTGAGGCTAGAATTATTCTATTACCAAGGTCAGACAAAGACATAAAAAGAGAAGTACAAGACAGAACAATAATCCTGATAAGTATTCATGCAAAAATCTTCAACAAATGCTAACAAACTGCATGAAACAATATATAAAAGAATTATGACTTTGTAACTAAGTCCAAGTAAAACTTATTCTGGGATACAAGGTCAGTCAACATATTGAAATCAGTCATTGTAATATACCACAGCAGATGAAGGAGTTAAAACACACTTTAAACTTATTTATAAAATTATTCTACTTCTATTTTATGAGTTTACAAAAATTTTATGCAATCTTTAAGGAAGCATTTTTTAGAAAAGAAAAATTAGATTAGAAAATTAGAACAAGCGAAAAAGGCAAACGAAGACATTTCACTTGTTTCCTCAAACGTGAGTCAATATTTATGATCACTTCCAAACTTAGAGAAAGAATAAAATGTTAACAATTTAATGTCAATTATAGCTTCATATTGAAGAACTTTTTATTGTTTGTTATCTGCTTTTTAAACTAATGTGTGATGTTTCTGACAATTCTTAGTTTAGATTATAATATGACCCAAATTATTAACATAAATCATACTGGTCTAGTTTGAATTCTGCATAGAAATTTCAGTATAACTAAGATTTATAGAAGACATTAATAACTTTAAATACAAGTATATTGTTTCCTGAGACACTATATTCTGTGTAGAACTGCATGTTGTTAATGATTAGTTAACTGTCATTTTCAATGACATAACAGACTTGTTTGAACAAACTGACAATTTTAAGGAGAAGAAAAGCATGCAATACTTAATCTGAAACTCTTAAAAAAGTTATACTGATATACATATGAATAAAGCAGGGATATAATGATAAATACAGGTAAGATTGTAGATGTATAGATGGATATGTGTGCGATTCTATAAATATAGATGGTGATAGAATAAAGATACTAGAAGTAAATTTTGAATTTTAAAATCCTATTTTTTGATCATTAATGGCAAGCTTTTGTTTACTTTCACTCTAACCTTGGTTAGAGTCTATATAACTACTTTAAAATGTGGGAATTATAATTAGACGAAATGTTGAGGACATTATCTAAATTAATGCTTTATTTATATCTACATAATCATAGTGTTGACTTAAACATCTTGAAATTATTTTTTTTCCTCAACTTTTTTTCTTAGACTTCTGTATCTGCTAAATATCCTCTAAGGCATGTTTGCTGCTAGAAATTCAGGTGAAGGTCCTATCAGAGGTCATGTATTTAAAAATCTATCTTTAGTACAGAAGTGATGCACTTTTCCCCTGGCCTTACCCTCACCATTTTTATTTTTTATCCATTTACAGTAGCCTTGTAAATAAAACCCTACAAGAAAGGCCCGGCCTTGATGTTGATTCATGCTATTACACTGAGAAAGTTACTAAAGTTACATTTATATATCCTTTACTAAAGATAAGCATAGGAGCCCATGTAAGATGCAAAAAAATTTAAAAAATCAGTTAATTTAATTAAAATTGCAGTTCCAGTTCAATTCTTATTTAAACATTCATCAAACATCAGGTTTAATTTATATATTTAATTAGCATTGTAGAACTACTTTAGGCTTTGTACCATCTGTTTAAGCGGGAATGCTAATGTTGAGTGTCGTCTCCTTTAGGCAGGGAAACGATGTTGCATGTGCTTTGAAGCAACTAAATGCAATCGTTTGTGGAAAGAGCTGTGCTTTAACCCCATTTCCAGTTTCTAAAAAATCTGTTAAAGTGCTTTACAGACAACTAATATTTATTCATTTACTATATTCAGAGGTTATTTCTTTTTATGCTTTTTTTTTTTTTTTTTTTTAACAATTTGAACATAGGAATTGTTTCCCCACCAGTTGCAGTTATGAGCATATTTGTATCCATGAAAATTAACCATGGCTAATAAATACTTCCAATGGTCAACTGTATGTGCAGATCGATCATATGAGAAAGACTCTGGAATTATCTGCATATTTTTCTTCTCAATTTTGTCTTTTCCTTCCGTACAAGGCCCATCTGCGGCTACAGGCTTTTGGCTAATAAATAGGGGAAAGGGACAGGTGTGAATCTGTAGACTGGAAAAGATTAGGAGGAAAAGATTGATGTGCTGATTTGTTTTTGTATACCTGCCCAAAAGCTGAGGGATGAGTACAATCTAATGATTGTAAATAATAGACACCCTCATCAGCTGGGATGGGAAGGAAAATGGCGGCAGTCTCCATCAGGGGGCGGAAAACCAGCTGTCGCTGTTACCAATGAGCAGAATCAGAGGAAAGCTTTTCCCGAAACAGTCAAGAAGAGTTGCAAAGGACAATGTGTGATTGTCTTCCCAAAATAGTTAGCCTACTCAAACAGAATTTTGAGAACGGTTTTTTCTCCAGCAAACATACCATTTTGAAAGCACACTTATAGTTCAAGAGGAAAACAGAAGGCTGAGACATTCATCAGTATTTTTCCCACTCGATTAATAAAACTCTCATAGGTTCTCCTTTTTCAGTGAAAAGAGATGTTGAAACCAAGTTTCCGTTTTTCCCTGGAAAGAAATCGTACATTATTCAGTTATTATTTATTAAACAATGATGAAATTCCATTTAAATTACTTGGTTATTCTTATCACTGTCATCATGTCTACCAAATAGTAAAAACACTTCTAAAAATATGACAATAATTGCTCAGTTTTTTTATAGTGCTTAAAAACAATTTCTCTTATATTTTTCTGTTTTGTCATTACAAAAAAAGGAGGTAAGTCATATATTACTATAACCAGTTAACAGCAAATCAAGAGAAAACAAGTTAAAGTTAGAGATTATTAGTGAGTGTGCAGAGGCTAAATGTAATCTATTTCTCCTGAGTCCTTCACCATTTCCATATCCCATTTCACTTTATTTAAATAATATACTTGAAAAAATACATCTCTAGCATTAATTCTTTTTATTTAGACTATCTTCTTTTTTTCCATACAAGTGACAGTGTCACATGCTTTTCCTTTCAGATAATTAAATATATCTCAAGAATGATCTCTATACTATGATTTAGACTCATTTACATATCCATAAACTCTTCATTTAGAAACTGTAACCCATTTCTGCTTTTCAAATGAAATTCAATTTCCATCTTGACTATGTACAAACACTTGAAATACATTAACATTATGTTAACTGATATTGAAACACACACACATATTAGAGCAGATACTGAAATTGGTCATTTTGGAATAAACAATAAAGAAACTATGCTGCATTCAAAAAACACTTGTTATAAAACTTCAACAAGCTCAGTATACCATGCCAAGGTAATGGTACTGCTAGCCATGATGCTTGGCTTCAACTCAGAAAATGGCAGGCACTTGAAATAATCTAATATATATTTTAATCAAGAGAAAACTATAACTTTGAAAGTCATTACTTCAACAGGAACTCCTGATTCTATCTCTATTGTCTACTGTTTATATAAATACATTCTTTAAAGAATTATTTACTCTGAGCATATGAAATATATCAAATGGTTCTAAATCTACTCAGAGAATGTCACTCTCATTTCACCCTTTACTCAATTTTCTTTCATCTGTTTTTTAACCCTGCTTCACCCATTCACTAATCATATTAGTTGCTAATGTATTCCTCCACCAAAGAATAGGCTTAGATATTTTATTATTTTGCTTTTGAAAAAATTACTTATTTGAATAAATAATACTTTAGAAAGTCCAATATCATTTACAAAGTGGTAAAAAGAACAGCAATTATTAGGGAGACTAGCAATTTCCTGGCTTTGTTTCTAAATATTTTAATCGCATAGCAATACAGATCAGTCATTCAAAGAATATTTTAGTTGTTCTGACTATTTTTAAATTTTTTAGAGAAATTACCATGGAAGCCATTTTAAGTGATATATTATTCAGAAGTGTTTTGTTTTGATGAATATTCAAAACATAATTCTTTTAAAATTAAAATAGAATAAACAACACTTACATATAAACTAAGGTGTGGTTCCAAGTAATTTCAACCTAATTCATGTTTAAATGTATTTTAAATCATTAGTTTTTTTTATAGTGACAATATATACACAGGTAAAATAAACTAATATGATAGGGAATGTGAATATTAATTATATATGTCATTATATTTTTGTCTTATATAATATCAATTAATATTAATATATGTATTTGTGTGTATTTCTATGTATGTTACTACAAAGACAGAAATAGTGTTGCTTGTGTACTAATCTAGTAATTTCCATTCATCTTTTTATCTCCTTTTTCCAACAATGATGTACACACTCTAGAACTTGGTTAGTAAGTACTTTTATGCAGAGCATGATATTTACCTGATAAGGTTCATCTCAGTGACAGCTTTGATGCATTTTAATTTGTCTGAGTTTATTTTGTTTCCTTTATTTTATAATACACCATTGCCTGGGCATATTCATTTAATTAGGTTTCCGTTGATGGACCTTAAATTTATTTATAATATTTTGTTACTACAGCCATATCTTAATGAATGTATCACAAATACCTATTTTTGCAAATGGTCCATGAACTTACATATTTACATTTAAAATAATTCTTAAAATTGGAATTGATAAATCAAAATACATAAAAATGTTTTTAACAGCTATTAGTCACCAGGACCAAAAGGTATTCCCTGCCCCATAGTCTAAAAAACATTATCTAATATGTGTATATTTCTTAATCTATATTTCATGATTTTAATTTGTGATTATTATTTACTTTGAGAATAGTTTAATTTAAATATTATTTTATTTTCAGTGTTTAATTTTTAATGAACTGTCAGTTGTATCCCTATTTGTTTCTCTTGTATTCATATCACCTGGTGATAAGGAAACATTCTATTCATGTATATTGTTTACAAACATTTGTCTGAATTTTTATACTTTGAGTTTTTTACAGTATAATATTTCATTCAAAAATTTTCCTTTTATATAAGTAATTATGTGAACTTTATTTCAAGAATATATTTTTAAATATTCTCATTTAGAGATTATAAGTGCTTAGTATCCCATAATATCTTCTAAGAACTTCGGGGTACATTTCTAATGTTTAAATCTATTGTTGGTGATTACTTTGAAATTAAATTTCTATAGTGAGGAGAGAAGGAACTGAGTTTTGTTAGAAGACTACCCAGAATGCCACATGTCATTTACTAATAATCTATTGATTATCCACTTATTTTGAATATACTTTTATTAGAAAACCTTTGTTCTGTTTCAGGTCTCTGTTATACTGACCAGGGTGTGTGCTTAACATGATACCTTAAATAGTATAACTCTACACTATGTTCCGGTATCAGTAATATTAGAATCCTCAATATTACTAAATTTTAGTATAGTGCTGCCAATGTCATTTCCATTTTTTTATATTTTGTATTAAATTCAGAGTAGTTCAAATAATTTAGACAAAATTGTTAGTATTTCTGAGGGTCGTATTCATATATATATGCATATATTTTAGGAAGAACTGACATATTTATAGTCCATGTTTTCATTATCCAACCTTAGGGTATGACAGAGCAGTTTATCTATATTTGTATTATTATTTTTATCAGCAGTGGAACAGATATGTAAAATACAGATATAGAGTGAAGGAAAGGATTAGGAAATTTTAGGTTTATTTTTTGTGTAGTTCTTTAAATTTTGTTATTTGTACAAAGGTTTTCCATACATATTTTCTAATAATTATCATTAATATAGTAGTATTGTGTATACTATAGATCCTACCTCCTTACTAAATTACATTACTCCTTTGAACAGTTAACTAGAATAGTTCTTGAATTTTATCTGTAAAATTATAACATGAGCACATAATAATCAGCTACTATCATTTCTATCTTATCGATAATATGCCTGTTTCTCTTCCTTGTATTTCTACAACATCTTCATCAAAGAGAATAACGTTCATGAAAATATTAGCAAATCATCTTGTTTTTCCTTTTTTCTGATTTTAGGGAAAAGCATCTTGGATTTCAGTATTAAGTTTAATTCCAGCCGTGGCTTGTACCACATAAATTTTTATCCTAAACAACTGGAAATTAGGCATAGTATAATAGTTTAGGCACTGAATCTGAGCCCTGCCCTGGTCAGCGATCTTGTCACACATCCTTGAATGTGACACATTTCAAATGTTAGCACAAGGATTTGCTATTTTTCATATAGTAGCATCCACAAATAATTATAAAAATTTCATTAAATATGATCCTGTAAATGGGAACAGATCAGATGCTTCTAAAGAGAAATTTATTGAAAAACTACTTCAAATAATACTTCATTTCCTTATTTATTAGCTAAAGCTTTACACAGCATTTAGAACTTTAAAATATCTTTAGTGCATTTTGAGAGGTTTGTATAATATGCACACCTAAAAAGAGAAAGAAAAAAAAAAAACAGTTTTTGAAATTGCCATTATACTAATGTTTTTGGTTTATTAACAAGTTAGACAAAAAAATTCAATTTCATATCAAAATAATTTACCCAGAAATAATCCTAACACATAATATTTAAGAGTTTTTTAAAAAAGAGGTAAACCTTTAGAACAGAAAATGACATTTGACTACCTAATGTTCTCCAGAAAATGTAGTTTGAATCAACAATCCAACAGATCTATTATAAATAAAACTTAAGCTATTTCTTATCTGCAAACAAAAGGACACAACTATCCCAGATATTTTGGGAAAAATACAAAAAAAAAAACCAACAAAAGAACAAAAAGGAACCATGTCAGATAGCCAACATTAATGTGAGGTTATGTTTATTAAGCAGAATGGTATTTTGACAGACATGTTAATAGCTCAATGAAACAAAAGAAAGTTTAGAAAACAAATAAATGTCTAATAACTGTCAGAAAAATCTTGTTTTATTTCAATTATTAACAGAAAATAATTCAATTCAAAAGCTATGCAATAGTGTGGAGGATTATTAGGATAACTATGCAGTGTTACCTGAGAATCAGTTGAGATTTTAATTCTTTTCATCGCCTAATCAGGACTCTGCTATTCTTCCTCACTAGAAAGACAACTTCCCTCTCCCCAATGAATGATACTGAAAATGAGCAGAGGCTAGATGCTATGTCCCTCAGACGTGTAGGAGGGGAAAAAAAGTAAATCTCTGTATCAACAGTAGATAAAAAAATGTAATTGATAAAGCATTTTTAATTGCCTTAAATATGGACCTCCACTCACTGAGTAGAGATTTCAAAATTAAAGTTAAAAAAGACCAGAAAAATCATGCATATGCTGAAAAATATACATAAAATACCGTGTTCACTATAATAGCAGAAGAGGAGAAACCAGTGTCACTAACATTGCCAAGATTCAAAGGATTGTCTTTGAATTAAGTACTTTATAATTGGGAGGAGAAAGTCAATGTATAATAGCATTATGTAAAATATTTAAATTGAAATCCTCATTTACCTAAAAAAGATAAAAGGGATTTATTTTGTTGTATAAATATGATGTATGATAGTTTCATTTTAGTAATTTTTTTATAGATTACTGTTTCAAAAGCTGATTTTGGCATTCCATTGTCTTTATGAAAAAGGGCAGGAAAGAAAAAGACACTTGAAATTACTGAAAAATATTTTTGATAAATTATAATGCTTTTTAATATAGGTTTTATTTGTTTGGTAAACAAACAGAAATTTTAGTTATGAATATATTGTCCCAAATGGAAGCTTATAAGATAAATAAATAAAAATGTCAAATAAACAAAAGGAACTAACTTGAATAGAATAAACAAATATTCTATACCACACTCCAAAAAAATGCAGATATCTAGCTCTTATTTATGATCACTGCAAAATTATACTTATTTTAGTAGAATAAGAATAAGTAGATGACTTTTTTTGCTAAGACCAGAAACACTTGCCATCAGTTTCATGGCAGGATGCAAGTCAGAGACATCAGACCCTTAGCAGAATTTATTCTTCACACAACACAATTGTAGCATGTTGATCCTGTGAAAGTACTGTAGAAACATTCCTGTGCAACATGTAACTAGTGTCTGAAGCATGTCTACTCAGCTCAGAACCAATTTTTTTTTTGTGGATATGCTTTCTTGTAACTTCTTCAAATTATTGGAATCTATTACAGTTTCGATATCACTGTAAAATTAGAAGCATCATCCCTTTTGTACTTGGGTATAGTCAAAGTTCATATAGATGATGGTAGACTGCTTAAAACTTCAATAAAAGCTTTTCAAAGTTATATTTTTAAAAAAGCATTTCAAATTTTTTTGAAGAATGTTACCTAATCAAAGGAAAACTTTCTCTCTAGATACATATAATGAGTCAGAATAAAGAATGAATACTGATGAGTACTTATTCTAGCCCCAGTGCACAAAAGGGTATCTTTATTCGGTGTTGGGGGAATTACAACGGGAAAACAACAATGCTTGGATTCTATGGCAGGACCTTGTATAGGGATGAAAAAGAAAAAGATATGATAAAAATATGGTGTATTTTAAAACACAACTGGCTTCTAAGTAGTGTGGATAATTTTAAAGAGTTAAGTATCATGATATTTTGGGTATGCAAATATAACATAAAATGACTATAGAAATATCAAACTAATTAATTAAATAAATCAAGAATTGACTTTCAGTCAAAAAAAGCAAATCAGTTGCTGCAGGAAGAGAAAGGGGTGCGTGGGCAGGTAAACTGGAAAAGGGGGCTTAATTCTATAGTGAAGGAAAATGCAAAGTAAGAGTGAAGTTAATGTATTATAAACAGTGTGGATTTATATGATGCACAACTTACACCTATGTAATGATATGATGAAATTTTCCTTCAATAAATTAATTTAAAAATCAGTATGTACTAGGAAGAAGGTCTACATCATAGAATTAGTCTCCATCACAGAAAAGAAAATATATTTTTAAGGTCAATTAAGAGAAGGATGAAAGTGAGAAGAGAGAGCATGAGAGGGAGAGAATGAAATGGAATGAATGAATTGAAAATGGCTGAGTAGAACATAAAGCACTGAAACAGTGAGAATATTTCACAGGGAGGCAAGATCTTTGTTAAATAAATGTAAGATGTTCCTCTCAATTTTTTCCCACTACTGTGCTATAATAACTGCTACTCTTTTAATTGGCTTTTTGTACAAAATTTTGTTTTATATGTAGAAAAGTCTTTCCTCTTTTGGAAAGGAAGTAAATTTGGGGTGAAGCTAAATACTGTTTGGTGGCTTCATAAAGTGAAATAAATTTTAAAAATATAGAAGATAGAATCAATATTGTTGAAAGATGATATTATTGATCCTAAAATTATTTTTAGCTATTTACCTGGGGTTTCTATATATAAGGAAAGCTATCCCAGATTTGCAGGGACCAAAATATGGCCATTGATAATGAGTTTCATAATATAAAGGAGTTTTCTTTGCTTGTTATTTTGAAAGATAGTGTTCAGGTATCAAGCTACAATACTGAATAGTAAAGTAGGTACAATTTATGAGTATATACTTGAAACCATGAAAATTATAGAAGCCTATGTAACAAAGAGTCTAGCATAAATACCAATCGATAATTTGGTATAATGAAATCAGAGTTTCAATTAATGAAACAAAAATAGAATAGGGTGACACAGACTTGAGGCAAAAGGGAATGGTGTGAACATCAAAATATTTTAGAAGCCATTTTGAAAAGATGTTGAAATATCCAAATATTATTAGTATTAAGACACAAAAATCAATGCAAGCTAAAGAATGAAGTATTGATTAATTCGTACTACCCATAATCTGGGAAGATTTTCAAGAATATAGGTTATTCCTAATCTCTGAGCTTCCTGTAGTATTTAGCTAATATGCAATATTAGCTTCTGAGTTGCTGCTATTACTAATTATAGTCCTTATTTTATGTTTAAATATAAATGGACCTATGTTTTCTGACCGAAGTCATCATTTTAAAATAAAAATACTCCTTAAAACTTACAATTTATTTCCTTTTGTGAATTAGTTGACAATTGCTATTACAGGCATCCTCGCTATATCATGGTTCACAGTATCGCAGGTTCTTAAAAAAAAACAAAAAACATCTAATTCTGCATCGTGAAATTTCCGCTGTATCACAGGATTTTGAGGTACACGTCTACTTCACTAGTGAGTACCCACATGAATTCTGTATGTTGTTAAAATTACATAGGTTTAAGAGTGTGGGAAAGGTTAATAAAACTGTGGAAAGGGTTTATAAAGCCTTAAAATACATATAATTAATAAAATAAATTATTATGCCACTACTTCGCAGATTTTCACTTGTAGGGGGTATCTGGAACGTGACAGGTGAGAGATTACTGTATAATTACTGTATAATCCTTTACTAAATAGATTACATATTTATTTTATACTATTTAATTTTATTTTCCAGACTAAATACCTTATAAAATGTTGTTGCCCCTCTTTTCTGAAATATGGTGTCCTTTTGTAACAAATTTTGATGAGGCTTTCTACCCATGTTAGTAATATATAGATAGGAAGGACTTCCCATATTTAAAAAAAATACTATTTCACAGCACATTAAATAACTACAAATGCAACTGCATATAACATTAGAAATTCCATAAAATGTTATATTAACATTCAAATTGTTACATATCTAAATATTTGGAACAATGGCACATTTTACCTCTTCCAATGTTTTGAGCAGGGCTGTCCATTCCTTATACCATAGATTTATCTTCTAAACTACTGCTGCTTTGTTTCATCTCTAGCTAAGAATATCTGTGTGGAACATTCATACCTTTTTTCATCATAGACTTTTCTTCCATTACACAATTATTCCTTCTGCTTAGGTTATTTTTATAATCAGCATCTGAATCTCATTTTCTCTAAAGAACTATTTTCACTGTAAAAGACCACAGAACTGGAGGGCAACATTTCAGATTTATCTTGCAAATGAGAAATGTATAATCCAATGGTAGTAAGTTTTTGTCCTAATCTGATTCTAGACTCCGTGTTCCTATTAGTTGTAAAATCTTTATATTTAAACATAAAAACTTAAATCTGTCTACTCAAAGGAGAGAGTTAAGTTATTAAATATATGGAAAAATGACATATAATTAAAAATAAGTAAAATAATAAACATCATTTATGGTTATCAATAGATTTATATTCAGCTAAACTTCCCCAAACACTATTTAAACCAGTAACTTTTTCAGAGGTTATTGAAATTACCAGAAAAGGTTCCTATTTCAAAATAGGTACATGGTCTTCAACTTTTAAAAATCTCAACACTCAATTTGAATCTAAGCACTTAAAAACAATGACATAATCCTGAATTTGGAGGCATGTTTCCTTGTATCATTCCTTGTATCATTATTATTTCCTCGTATCATTCTTAGTATCCAGAGTTATGTTATGCCGATTCAGTTAAAAAATCAAAAACCACAATAGATATTTCACACAGAGAAGATGCAGGCATTTAGTGACATAGTACCATAAAATTAAAAGAGAAAGAATAGGATGTTGTGATATCAGATTTAATGTCCGCAGGAAGAAGCTCACTTCTTGACCCTACAGAGCAGAGGGAGAAGTGGACTACATGAAACCTAGGCATTCAGAACAAGGGCCCCAAAGAAGTACTTGGGTTTTGTTTTTAGAGAAAGAGGCTATTTGTGCTGGGAACGCCAAAGGAAGCTGGGAACTAGAGTAAGCAAACCACTGGTTGGTATTGAACTGATTCTAATAGAAATAACAATAGGAAAAAAAATGAAATCTTATCCCCTGCTCTGATTTCTATTCTCCTCCACTGTCTTCCCCAAGTCTGGTAAGGTAGGACATCACAAAAATATTCTGCAAATATTTCTGCAAAGAAGTCAATCTTTGTCCCAGTGACATAGTGGGAGGAGTGGGTGAAGCCAGGAAAAAATAAATTAGTAACTGCTGACCGAGAGATTACTGTGGAAGTCTTTGGTGACAGAACAGTGTAGTGTATTTTTGGAGACAGAAACCTAGTTTGTGAAGCTATTAGAAAGAATGTGAGAAGAGAAAGAAGCAATGAGTGTAGACAACCACCATGAAGTATCCTGAATTACCAAGGAAGGGAGCAGGCAGGTGGAAGGTGGTTTATTTTATGCTTTGAGTCATCTTTATTGAACTATAATTTACTATGGTAAAAGGCACCACAATCTAGATATCAAGCATTTTTATCTCATAGACTTTCATGCTCCTTTCTGCTAAGCCCACAGCAGTCCAACCAAAAGCTGCAGAGATGGCCCTTATCAGCCAGCTTAATTTAACTGATACTTACAGACTCCACACCCAGTGACAGAGGAATACACTCTCTTCAAATGTTCATGAACATTCATATAGATTATATTCCTAGCCATAAGGCACAGGTGAATAAATGTAAAAGGAATAAAATCAAAATCAAACACAGTGCATTCTCTAACCACAGGAAACTGAATTAGAAATCAGTAATAGGGAGTAATCTGAAAAATGCCTGATTATGAGGAACACTGCACACATTTCACAAGGAATATGAATTAAAGAATAAATTAGAGAAATTAGAGAACATTTCAATGGGACAAGTAAAATAACTGAATTCTCAGATGGTACTTTCTCATATTACATTTAATGCCACATTTTCCTCATTCTTATGTGCTTCTTTTTTTTTTTGAGGGGGCGTAATATTTGTTGTTTAAAATGATCCCAAATGTAATGGTAATGACATCTAGTATACCTAAGTAAAAGACTGCATCATGCCTTCTGGAAAACATTAAATGGGTTAACTAGGCTGTGTTCAGGTACCAATAATAAAAATAAATAATATGTATTATATACAGTATCTAGGAGAAATAAGCATAAAATCAAATTATGCATTGATTAATGAAAATGTGAGCAGAGTAGTCTAACTCTGTACCTCTCATTGGAGCAAAGATTCAGTATTTGCTAATTGAGTGATCATGGAAAATTTATAGGATATAACTCTCACGGATAAAGAGACTTGACTCCATATTTCTCATGGTCTTTTCTGTATTTTCCCTAAAAAATTACTTTTTGAAACTTTGTGAAATTACCAAAATGATATACAAGGGTAAAATGAGAATTCACCTTTTCTAAGTACCCAGTAAGCACGAAGCTCTGCGCAAAACATAAAACAAATGCAAATTCATCTGATCTTCTCAACATGATTATGTAAACATATGATCAAAAACATCAAGTAACTTTAAAAGACTATATAGCTTGTAGGTGGCTCAGCAGGAGTGGGAACTATCTTTGACTGTCTTCAGAGTTTATATACTTTTTATTACAGCATGGTGCCTAACAAACCAATTTCTAAATTTAGACACTTTTATATTCCTACATGTGAGTCCCATTCGAATGTAAACTACAAACTAAATGTTTCCTACCTCTTCCCTAATTGGCTCTTACATTTTTCCATAATAATTAAAAAATATATCTCTAGCTGTGTTTCACCTTGTTATCTTTGGCTTGACATCCAGTTTAAATGTTCTTTTTCTTATTCTATATTCTATTCTTTACTCAAACTTCTCAATTCTTAATACCAGTCTTTAAGTTATTTCTTCTATTTTCTTGAAAAATCAAATTCTGCAGCTGCTTATAATTTCTCTGCAGGTGCCACTGATAGATAATTATTCCCTATGGGTTTCTAGTACAATTCCACTAGGCTCATTTATCACATACAATTACATCTATTCTACTTTAAAATGTTTTTTGTTTTGTTTTGTTTCTGGTAGACTTACAAGAAACACCATTATATCAATTTTCAACTAACATCTGTGGATAAAAAGCATTATAATACAAAAGAAATGTCTTCAGGGTACAGTTCAACATTATGTTTCTTTCTTCACGGCTTAAATAGCACTACACTCATTTTATTGTCTTGAAATTTTGAAGGAAAAAAGAAAGCAAGCAAGTTTATTTACCACAATGAAATGTGATAGGGTATGGTTTTCTAATAAGGACTTAAGGTTGGCAAGAGAAGAAATAAAGAATACTGATTTCTTGCACAAAACTCACAATAAAGGCAGTTGTGGCCTTCCTTTTTTTTAAGTATAAAAATAAACAATAGATGAAATCTCGTCATGAACTTCCTTCCAATAACTCCTAGGCACTTCTGGGTGATGGATAATGACAAATAGAAACAGATCATAATATATTGATGTCAGGCCTCATGTTAAGCCTTTTTAAAGAGGAAATGAGTACTATTACGCCCTAATATTCTTACATGCAAATCTGTATTTATAATTTGTTTTACAATCAGTTTTTTTTTTTTTTTTTTGTCACAGCTTAGCATGATATTTAAATTGCTTAGGAAGAAATGATTAAAAATAGAATTGATTACAAGAGCTCTTTCTGATAGCAAAATGATAGTGTAATTTTATGAGTTGCTTAGTTGAGTCAGCAAAAGAAATGCTGCCTCAAAATAGCTTCATAATCAAGATTAGAAAACAAAGTATAGCAGAATGATAAAAACTGGGAGTTTTTGGTATAAAAACATAACCACATTCATCTGATGGTACAAATTCAAAAACAAAGGGAGAATATGAAATGTCTTCTTGCCATGTTGGAAGCAATATTTTCAAGGGCAGTTGCAAAAATCTACAAGGAGAGCTGATATTTGGACTTTCAGGATTAAGGCAGGTATATTATTCCAGGTTATTCTAGGAGAATTTTAGCTGATCTACGTGTTTCCAATTAACTGGAGGATATGGAGGGCTTGAAGAATTGGTAAGGAGGGCTTGAAGAATCAGTTTGTATCAGATAATTTGTTAGAGGCTTTTTGGTTTCGGGCTGGAAGAAGACATGATACTTTGTGAATATACCTCAGATGTATGGGTGAGGAGCAGAAACAGAAGGGTCTGAAGAACTGCATTCAAACTTTCCCATACTCAACCTTATATCCTAGGACTGTGGGTCAATGGAGCAAGGCTACAGAGAAAAGCTGAGGAGAGGCCTTGTCTTTGGTGACAGTGTGACAAAGTCTTTATCAATGTTATTTCTTCTCCTTGTGGACAAATTAGGTCCAGATTTCTCACCTGAGATTTTGGGATATGTATCCTTGTGAAAAAAAGTTATCATGCTCATGTTCACTGCTATCTCAGTAACAGTAATGAGACACCCTTGCCTTGATCAGATATAAATGGGACATCAATGAGTAGGCAAGAATGAGAGAATAGAACTGGGTGGACCATCTGTTTTAAGATCAAATCTTCTGTAGTCAATCTGATGATGCTTGGGTTAAGAGAGTAGACACTTAGATATTTCCCTGATCTAGCAAGATGCCAGGAGTTATGAATTATTGAAGCTTTTATCATAAAATTCTAGTCAATGAAAGTAACTGATCAATCATCAGTTGTCTGGAATTGATGTAAGATTAAGTAAAAGACTGTGGGTTGGGTGGACATTAAAAAAAACATGGAAAACATTAAAGCTCAGAGATTTAAAATAATGTTCCTACTATGATCTAATATATATTTGCAAATTTCACCACTAACTACAAGTAAAAGCAATGCTGACAAGGTGAAAAACTAGACATTTCAGAGTTGAACTTGTTTCACATATTGTAAAGAAAGTGTAGCAACTCATATTGCTTGTGATTTAAACTTTTGTCTATTTAATTTACTCTTCTCTGGATTTAATCTTAATCATACACATGTATTTTTCTATTTCCTTAAATATTTTTATAGTATAGGATAATATGTAAACAAATGTATTTTAAGTCTGCATCTTTTAAAGCCAAGTTCATTCTTCTCTAAGAGAAGGTTATTTACTAATGATTCTTGCTAATTTTTTGACAAAGCATATGTTGTCTTGGAATCCTAATGATGTTCTATATATCATGGCATGGAAGAAGTATAATTACGTACCATGGAAATTTACAAGTTTAATGTATTTTCAGTTAATAACACACAGAGAAAGAAACATTATTTTACATGAAGGACAATAAAACTATTTTCAATTTTTCGACTTCTCTACCCATGTATTAATGGGAAAAGGAAAATATTTCCTAAAGATATTTTTGCTTCCATTTACAATACAGATTCTCTCAAATAATATCACTCCCAAACATGTCAATAATATAATAGATAAGCTTCAAAATCATAATTTTAAAACCAGCAGAGATTTTGTACGTAGCAAAACCTAGATAAATTAAAAGCCATAAATAAATAAGATACGTGGCTGACCTCAATCAATGAGGAGTGATATAAGAGAAAGAACAAGTCTAGCATCGATTTAAATGTCAAAAACAATTTTGATAATTTTCATTTTCTCTTTTTATGTTTGTAAGGAAAAGTGCAAACAGGAATGAATGTGAGGAGATGGACATAGGCAGGAAGCAAGAGATTTAATTTATTTTATTTAGTTGTTCATTTTGGTTGTTCCCTCCTTCCCTGGAATGTGAACCCAGGTCCTCAGGTTATATATGGATGGTACTAGACTTAAGTGGCTGACCAAACCTCTACTCTACCAGGGCATATCTTGATAAACTTTTAATAGCTGCATGTGGCATACAACCATGGTTATATGATTAATTAGAAACCAAAATTAAAATACAGAAAATCTTTCCTTACTCCCCAATTCTTTCCCACAGAGCCTTTGCTATATGCATAATAAGGTGAGGGAAGAATTGAAAGTGATCATTGTAACCTCTACCCAAAGGTACAAAAGGTCATCCTAATGGACATCAACCACCCACTAACTGTAAGGGGAAACAGCAAAGCTGAGCCAAATCATCAAGTGCATAAGATCTCTACCTCTTGTGGACCAGGCAACTTCACCAAATATACCAACTGAAATTCCTGAATGTTGGAACAATAGAGGGCAGAGAGAGTTGTTAGAAATTCAGAAACACAGGCTGGAGGATAAACAGAAATACCTAGTGATCCAAAAGCTGACAACTGCGCTGTAAGGCAGAAAAAATCAAATAGGGTTTCGAAAACTGGCGATGGGTCTCTAAAGAGATCTCTAAAGTCTTGTCACTACTCAGATCCAAACCTTGTTGAAGGAAAAGCCTAAATCCTTACTTGATAATAGATAATAGTTAAATTAGTGATGGATTAAGCCTAATTAAAGCTGAAAAAAAAGTTGAGTAATACCTCAGCAACCAATTGGACTGAGTTCCACCAGCACACGAGCATTCTGACAGAAGAGACATGCTCCTTCCTTAGGCGAATACTATGAACGCTCCTCCTGCTGTACTCACATATATGTCAAGCATGCGATCAACAATTATGAGACTGGAGAAGAGGCAAATAAATAATATAAATGATAATGACCTCCTTCAGAAACAATGGGACCAGAAAACAGAATAACAGTTTCTGAAGCCCTGTATTTAATGCAGTTGTACATCTAGTTGCTGCTTCACAAGCCACAGTGCAGGCTCTGGTGTGCTAATCTGGGTCCTTGGGCTGTATGTACACTATGCCCAAGGACTTATTTGCTAAGCCACCAGGCCAGACCAGCATAACATTTTTATGTAATACAACTATGAACAAACTAGCAAACAGTTGTCAACTAAGAATTTTACATCCAATAATAATATCATTCAAGAATAAATGCAAAATAAATATATTTTCATACCATCAACTTGAGAATCACACTCCAGGAAGCTAGTAACATAAATAATGGTAAAAAGAACTCTTAATACTCTTGGACAAATGTATAGATGGAAGTCCAAATCCATATAAAAGGATAAAATCACTTTAAAGTATGAATAATTCTTTAACAACAAAAATCCATATTTTTCTCTTAATATATACTGCAATAGCAAAATAATGGCTTCCCAAATAATCCAAGCTATATTCCCCTAAAAGTTTGAATATGCTTAGTTATATGGAAAAAGGAAATTAAGGTAATAGCAGGAATCCAGCATTTATAATATCTAACCTCAAGTACAAGAAGATAACAATCTGCATTGTTTTAAGCCACTGATTCTAATAATCCATTATAGCAGCAATAGGAAAATGCATGTGTATATAAAGGGGTGGGGTGGTTGGGTGTGTGTGACTACCATAGCACAGAGGGTGGCAGGAAGATTAATAGAACTATACTGCTGTTAGTTTCTTCCATTGTTATTTGTAAAGCAGTATAATATTTGAAGGTTGATTCTTTGATAATCTCAAGATGTTATTATAATGAGTAAAGTTGCATAGAGACAACCACAAATATATAAATAATTAAATTTTATTTTATTTTTACAGCATTAAGTGCTATTGGAAAAACAAATACCACAATATAAGGGTTTAGGACATTCTCAGGATAACTTTTGTAATTTTTAATATTTTGTTGTATGATAATATATACTTTAGACCTCTATAATGTTATAATGCAGTGTTTCTTCAATAAAATATTTAAATAAATAATAGCATAATCATAACCGGCGTAATTGGGGAAAGACATTTAAGCAAAACCTTAGAAAATACTAGAATTTTAGTGCTGGGCTATCTGGGCAGAAATCCTTCTAGAAAGAAGGCAGTGTCAATGCAAAGCTATAGAATGTGTGGGGTTATTGCATGTCAGACAAGAACAAAGCAGTCAGAGTGGTAGAACTGAAGTTAAATAGAAGCAAGAGGAGCCCAATGGGTCAAAGGTTAAGAGGTCATAGAGAATTAGAGGTCCTCTTTTTTTTTTCTTCTTTCCTTTCCCACTGTTTAAAAGGTCCTATGCTCCATTAAGAACCAGACTAACAATCATATGGGAATCTTCAAGCTTGACTCCAAGCCTGGCCTACAATCATTAGATATGAGAGTAAACCAAATAGAAGATAAATGCCTAGCCAATTTCTAATTTGTTTAGAATTTCTACTACTCAGTTTATATATTATAGTCCTTTATAAGGAAGACCTTTGCTTTATTTATAAGAAAATATTTTTGCAGATTATTGATAGTAATGTCAACACAGAAATATGTAAATGGAATGGGATTGATGATTCACTGATGTAAATTTTATAAATTATTTTATTCAGTGGAAACTAAATCCATTTTAGAAAAAATTCAACAAAATATTCAAAAGTTAAATGAAAAATGACACAATGATGATAAAAATTTTCATGTTCCTAGCAGAACACTGAGAATGAATGGAATACAGATTAATAAATGTTTTCAAAATTATTAGTGAATGTAGTGATCAAACAATTTAAAAAGTGAAGTGAAGTATTATAGGAAAATAAATGAATATTCAGTATCCTACTCTAACAAAATTGACTAATTCTCCTTTGATGGACATTTTTTCATACTTAATATCAATGAGTTTAAGAATAATTGTAAGTAATTGTGATTTCTTACCCAGAGTAAATACGTCAGAGGTGACAATGATAAATCAGGTTAGTTTCACTAAGAATCAGAATCATAAAAATCTTTTGGATGACAGAACACTTCTTATTCAGTGTGTGATTCTTATATTTCATTTTCCAATGAATAGTTCTAGTTTCTAACTACTGCCTTCATTCATTTGGCACTGACTAAGGTGCTGGGAAGACAACAGTGAATAAATCAGATTATTCTCTTTCATTTTCATTTTTATCTTATCTCCACTGAGATGGTGTTGTTTCATACTTTAGCTTTAGCATTACAATCTTGTTTATGTATAGTCTCTTACTTTTCATTGTAGAAAACTATCTCTAAGTTCAGCCGAAGAAATCAGCATTACTTAATAGAATATATCACAGAAGGATTAAAATTTAAATCTGCTATTTAATGAGTGCAATTCTACCTTGTATTCCACTAAAAGGAATGAACTGAACATCTGCATAGCTTTTGTCTTATTGCTACACAAATCAACCATGTGGTTGTTTGGGTTCTTCTATCCTCCTTCCCTATTATAATACATTAGCAGGATGACATCTCAGTATTTTCTCATTTTTAGTAAATTCAGTGTTTCAGAGTTGTTTTTAAACCAGTTTCTTCTTTGAACGCTACACTGTTAATGACGCTTCTCTTGTATGCATTTTCGTTTTTGTTTTTGTTTTTGAAATGCAATGGAGCACATGGTTGAGAACTTTCTTCTATATTCGAACTGACTGGGTTTGACTCTATCGGCCAGTTACATAATATTAAATCAATCATCAACAACTCTTTCTCATGGAGATAATAATATCTATATATCTCAGAAATTTGTGAAAATTAAATCAATATATGCAAAGTGCTTAAAATAATGGTCAGTTATTTTTACTAAGATGACCCTTGGACAAAATAAATAGGAAGAATACTAGTACATACTAAGCATTATACAAATAATAGTTGTTGCTGAGGTGATGAAGATGTGTGAATTCCAATGCTAGAGCAATGTACACGTGCATCTCAGCAAAAGGCAGTTTCAAACAATTCAAGTTCTTGACTTTTGTTGACTAGCACAGTAAAGATAAACTAGTGATCTTATTGTAGTCTATATAGATGTTGATATATGAGTCACACCTGAAATTGGTAAATTATAATGAAATGTAATATCAATAAAAATTAACTAGAAATGAAAAAACATATGCCCTGGCCCTAGCCATTGTAATTCATAACAAAGCTTCCTGGTTCTTTGCTATAAAATCCTCAAAAAATGGGTTCAGTAGATAATCTTTTCCTGGTAATGTGGAAGAGCAAAATAGCCAATTATCCTATAAAAAGGAGGGAAAAGAAAGCTTGAATAAAGTAGTAATTGTTCTATTGTCCCATTTTTACTGGTTTTGGGCTTTTTTTTTACTTGATAGGAACCTATGTAATTTAATGGTTCCTTTCTTGAGGCTATAGCTTAATAACTTCTTCAAGAATTAAAATCACCCAAGAGTAACATCACCAAGATGGTAGCATAGGTCATTCTCATTTTGCTCTACCTCTCAAGCACGACAACTAACAATTTTCATGGATAAGACACAACTGTGAAATTTTAGAGCATGGTGGGAAGGATGAAGATCTCCTCTGTACCACAGAGATAGAATTGGACAACACTAGAATCTTCTTCAGTTGTGTTCCACTACCTTCACATATATTTGCAAGTTAGCTTTATTAAGGCTAATTATAAATCTTAGAGCATTTGGAATATGAAACATAACCATTGTCCCCCATTACTCAAGTTTTTAAAAAATTAAAAAATTAAAAAATTAAAAATCAAAACAAAAGAGAAAGATAGAATTAGAATCACCCTTATACTAAATATATCAATAATATCTCAAAACTAATGTCTGTGAAAACAACACCATTGATCCCCAGCTGTCAACTGTCACAACTGTATTTCTCCCAAGTTTTTCATCAGGTTCAGTATGTCTCTTCCCATTACCTTTTATTACTACTAGACAGGGTTTTCTCTTGAATAATTCATGTATTCCTATCTCTACTAACATCTGATTTTAGACATTTAGTGTTTATCACAAATGTAATTTTGAATAAGTGAATTGATCAATTGCATTTGTGTCTCTTTCCTGAGATAGCACCTAGAGTTTTGTACCACTGAATCTTAGTTTAAAATGTGCCTCACCACAGTACAGCAATTCAGAATTCATGTTCTCAGTTGCCATTTCCATTCTTGGATTGCATTCAAACTTCAATTACATTTTATAAAATCCTTAATTATATCTATTTATCTGCATTTTTATCTTTTTTAGTAGAGGTTTAGAAGTTCCTAAACATGGGCTTCATTCATTCTCATTGAATTCTCCTCATCTTGCATAGTTCCTACTTTGCAGTAGAGAATGAATCAATGCATAAATAAAAGACTTATAGTTGCTTGGTAGAGTAGCTTATGGGTAAAATATATGTAAGTCTGAAAACCAAAGCAATAAAAATATCTCACAACTCATTTGAATTTTTTATTTTCAGCAAGTGGTGAAACCGCCCCACTGAGAGCCATTATCCAGTCACTTGTCAATCATCCAATAAAAGCTTAGTATCTGGAATCATGCGTCTCAAAAAGAAAGTGCTGTAGAGGCACTAGGACTCACAAGATAGTACTAGAAAAGTGATGCAGTTTCCTTTTTAGAAACAAATAAGCAAAGAAAAACATCTACATGGAATCATTTGAATAACAGTTGTCTATATGCATTTTTCTTTACTGTTCATATATAATTTTTTTTTTTTTATTTTTTACTATTTTTCCTATTGATATGACTAGGACATATGCTAAGCTGGGAACAAGATAAGCCATATATCATGCCTATACTGCATCTGGAGAGAGTGACATTAATGATCTACTTCTGATGCTTTCATATTTTAGCTTAATTACTGTAGAAATTGGAATATCAAAGCATCGCAGAAAACTCTAGAGAAGGACAAGCTGATAACTTTGAAATTGATGGGTTAAATTAACAGATACAAGGATATTTGTTATCATACTGCTGACAATGAAATAAGGACTGAGAAAAGAGTTTGTGTCAAATCTAGAATAAATGATCCGGTAACACAATATTAAAATGTTCATTACATTGGCCTAGTAAAGCCAACTGACATGAATGCATTATTGTGTGCTGATAGAGATATTCACCAGAAAGAGTTAAGGAAGTAGGAACAGACAGAAACCTTGCAAAATAGATGCAAATCTGTTACAAGCCCACTGTGTAAAGTGTATATATATTTAAAACAGTTAAGATTAATACCAGTCAGAATAAGCTAGATTTTGCTGAAACAAAAATTAATGCCAAAATCTCTAGGGCTTAAAATCACAGGTTTATCTTTTTGTGAGGATTTATGTCTATTGCAAGTCAACTCTATTCCTGGTAGGCTGGCTCTATATTTGTGCTTTTAAAAGTAAATGCAGAAACAGAAGGGGTGCATTATAATGAGCTATGCACTGAATGCTAATGGTCCAGAGAGAAGTAATACAATCCACATCCATTCACATTTGATTCACCAAACAAGTAGCAAACTCACAATTAATGCATACAGGGGAGTTCACTGCTACCATATGTACTGAAATAATTGAAGAACACCATTAATATCTCCCTACAACTCTAACTCCCAAATATCACAAACAATATAGATGAATACACATAGATATGTCAGTATAGATGAATATTTATAAACATCTTTCTCTTTAGTTATTTAATAATAACCTTCAGAACTCTACCAAGTCAAGGTTAATCACCACATCATTCATAGAGAGATTTCTGGAAATCAAGTTGCTAGCTCAGTATTTGTTCACATAATTCTATTTGTTTAAATTATGGAAAATTGTATGCGGCTATCATTCACCGAGGTATTCTGAAATTTGGAAATTTGAAAATTTGAAGCAATGATGTCTGTGTGTTAAGATTGAAAACAGACTTTCACACTTTGTTGGTCTGGGGAAAAACTCTGGGTGAACCATAAATTCTACAAAACAAAACAAATAGCTGAAATATATATTTAGGATAACACTGAATTTGCAAACTTTAGATGTGGAAAAATTAGATTTAGTACAATCAGTAACATTTATAACAAGATAGCACTGGCTGAAAATATGCAATTATAAATTTTATTGACTAATTAGCAAAATAATTTAATGAAGACATATTTTGGATTGAGAAATTTTAACCTACAGAAATTCTACTCAGCTGAAGCAACAACAATGATAATTTATAAAAATTTATATCTTCTGATATACTCTATGAGGCAAAAAAAAAACATTTGAAGTTTACACAAAAATAACTCATCCTCATGTGTATTATTTCAATGAGTCCAACATGGAAAAAATTGCAAACATATAAATGGTATTTTTCGAAGTAGAAGAGTGAAATTGACTTAGTGGAGTTCACTGGGGAATAGAAGTTTTCAGTAAAGATCCATAAATTTTGCTATAAATTTAACTTAAATGTGTTCATTCATCGTAAGAGCTTAGAGAATATTTGGAATCAAAATGGACAGGTAAGTGAATGATGGATTAAACTTCAGACTTGATAACTTAGGTAAAGAATTCTCACTCATTCCCATTAGCAGACATTGTTCTCTGCTCCTTGTTACCTGTGCTAAGAAGTGAGGGACTCAGAGTTAGACTGCATAAAGTGAGCATGAAATATAAGGTAAAACTTTGGGGTTATATTTATTCTATTTCTCCTTATCCTATATTTGTTATGGACTGAATTATATTCCTCGAAAATTCAGTGTGAAAGCCCTAACCACCAAATGACTGTATTTTTATATCAGGGTATTTAGGGAGGTGATTAAACATAAATGAAGTCAGAAACAATAGAATTATTATTAAAAAATAAGATAAATGAGGTTGAAAGAGTAGTGTCCTAACAGGATTGATGTCTTCATAAGAGGAAGAGGCAGCAGAGACAGACAGATTGAACTGTTCCCCTCTTCTCTCCCCTGTGGTTCCTGTCTCTATATCCTGACTTGCACAGAAAAGAGGCCATGTGAGTATCTATAAGTCAGAAAGCGATCTTCATTAGCAACTAATACTGGTAGTACCTTGGTCTTGAACTTCTATCATCCAATACTGTGAAGATATTGATTTATGTTTACTATTATTCTTCATATTTATCAATTTTTGTTTAAGACAACTAGTCTGTGATATTTTATTTTATTATGACAACCTGAGAAGACCAATATACCATTCTAAGATCTCTTCCACTTAATACTAAAATGCACAGTCACATGTATTTTGTTGCCATGAATGGAGTATTCTTCTGTGCAATTGTTTCCTCTTCGGTTATTTGTGCCATAATTCATAGAGTAAACTTCATCTTTCATATATTCTTCCTAAAATCTTTTATATATAACTTATGGCCCCAATTAAGACTTCTAAGGAGTGTGGAAGAAATAGGAATATTGAAATACTACCACAAACCTGAATTGTAAACAGTCATATACTCTAAGTTCAAGAGACAATGTGAAAGAATCGAACTATATGACCAAGATAAAAGCACAAATATATGTGAATTCTAAAGAGAAATGTAGCAGAAGCAAAATAACATGCAATATATGCTATATTATATATATATATGCTAGATAGTATATATATTATCTACATATATACATCATACATATACTATACACATTTATATTTTAATATGTGTCATGTTATCAAATATATGATATATTTGATAGTCTTATACATAGGTATATATTTAGGTAGTATAGGTGTCTATAATATTATCATACAGAACATTTTCAAAGAGTAATCAAATCTATTTTTATTATAGAATATCTAATTAAAGCAAAGCAGACTCCTAATGGAAAGATAGCTGTTGTAATCAAGAAAAAATTAATATGAAAAATTTCACATCAAAATTCTAAAGGGAAAAAGAATTAAATTTCCTGAAGGCTAAGGCAGAAAATACTGTAATAAAAAAATAAGTTTGATTATTCCTAAACAAATGTATTGAATTTTTAATAATTCATTCATTTATTTAGAATCCATGAATTTCAAAAAAAAAACAGTAACAGCTTATTATAAAGAGAATCTATACCTTAGAATGACTTCTAAAGTTAGACTAATAAGTGTATATGAAATTTGTGTGTATAAGTTTGGGACTTCTACTAAGTTTAACTTATACAAAATGTGGTTATTGCTTTTGGGCTCGAAGTCTATTTCTGAGAACTTGGGCAAAAACAAATAGAGTGACACACATTTATACTCTGCCCTAAATATCAAATGTGTTTTGTAAGAGAATCAAAGTTTTCCATTGCTAAATTCTAAAAATAACGTGTTGCCTGGGTATACATATGAATGACAAAGAACAGGATAATGGACAGTGCCTTCAATGGCACCTAATTAGCAATGCTAGAAGCATTTTTCATATTTCACTTATTAAAACTCCCTTAATAAAGCCAAGGACATGACATTAAAAATAATGCGAATAAGGCAGTTCTGCCAAAATTCATACAGAAGTGTGAGCCAGTCAGGTAAGCATTTTGATAATCCAACTTGATAAAATAGTAGAATTTACAGTAATTTGAGATGTGATGGATAGTAGAACCCTTATACTTAGGTTACATCTCCTGAATATCACTGTGACTCTTCTCATAAACACACACGCACAAACAAACCTTCAATTTTTTACTCTTTATATGAACCAAGAGCACAGAGATTCTGGATTTCTGAAATAGTAGCTCAAGCATTTTATAATAGAGATTTAGAAGCATAATTTATCATCTTTACATATTGCAAACAGAAATCTCAATCACACATATACCTCAAAATGACTCCCTAATTTTTTCCCTCTACCTACTTAACATTTTTCCAAATTCCACTTATCATTTTGATACCATCATCTAATTACATACTCAAGACATAAATGTGATAAATACATTTTCCTAAATTCCCCTGATCCTTCCTCTACTTCTAAAATATATCATACCTCCATCAAATTTATCCCTTAATATTTTTATGATTTTTCTTCCCTTTTCCCTACTCATTGACCATAAGCTACATGCGTCCAATCATCCTATTTCTTTATCTCATTTTTCAATCTATGCTCCATCTTGCTGTCAGAGATATTTTAAGACATAAGCATCTATCTACACTAATCAAGGTAGATAAACCTTTTGACATATTTCCCCCAGACATCCAGAAATTGTCTACAATGTTAGCCTGCCATAAGAGGCACTTAATGACATCTGATGACACTTCCTCTCTCAAACCCTAATTTTATCTACTCATAACTTAAATACCAACAATACAGAAACTATAGAACTGCTAACGCAACATTTCCTTAACATTTTCCTTTATCGTTTAAAATTCTTTGACTTTCTAGAATACTCCAATATTTAATTAAAAACAATGCTCAAATAATTTCTCTATGTAAGACAACTTTTCTGAAAATATTACAAAGTGTATGGTTATAGTACCAATAACAGTGGATGGTGCTCATCCAAATTAATGTTTATAGCTAGTTTGATGATTGCTTTGATTAAAAAAGAGTAGGAACATTTCATTGAAAATTGCATAAGGAAGGAGAAATCCAAAGTTGAACAAAAAGGATGATAGTATAAAAATAGAACTGGGGCTGCACCCTGGTGGCCTAGCAGCCTAGTATACCTGGGAACAGTCCCACATAATCCCAAGGTTCAGGGTTCAAAACCAGGGGCTGAGGAAACAACCAATGAAAACAACTAAATAAAAATAAATGAAGTGTTCTTCCTTCTCCTTCTTCCTACTTACCTTCATTACTGACTGCACCTTCCCTTAAAAAAAATACACACATATTTACCTCTCTCTCTCTCTCTCTCTCTCTCTCTCTCGAGAGAGAGAGAGAGAGAGAGAGAGAGAGAGAGACAGAGAGAGAGATATGTAATGAAAGTGGACCCTGGTGGAGTAGCAGTTACATCAGTTGCCTCTGAAGGAGAAAAGCAGTCCACACACAACCCAAGAAATCGGGGAAAAATAGGCTTCCTAGTACAATTCCAACAGGAGAGAGAGAGGAAAAAAAAAAAAAAAGCTCTATTCCTTCTTGTTTACTGAAGCTGGGAATTCTCCTCTGGTGCTCTCCAGCTTTCCCTTGAAAATCCCTGCCTCTGCTTATGGGGAGAAAACCTCCAAACAGCGGATGAGTTTTGGTTGGCCCAAAGGCAGCAGCTAAGTTCAGAAAGCTCCATCTTTGGAATGGTAGGATGAAATCTCTGAACTTTAACTCTGTAAAAAATTATTCAGTAAACCTAGTTATTTTTTTCCAGAAATGTTGAAACTGTGGAGAGAGCAAATGACTCCTCCAGGACAGGGTGAATGCAGTCATTGCAAAATGTTGTTTTGTGCTTTAAGACAGAAATGAATCTCATCTTTAAATAAGTTCTTCATTGCACATTTCCCTAGAAGAAGATCAGGTGGAATAGTTGCAGAACACAGAGACAATGGCATTCCATCTACCTATCATTTCTTTGCAACTTAATCTTGAGCTATAATTAGTTGAAGAACATGTAAATTTTAGTTGAATATTGTAGTCAGTCAGGAGCAGGGTAGTTCTTGAAATCTTGTCTGTAAGCACATTTTTCTTTAAAATTTTTAATAATATGTTCTATGATAATATAAATAAAGAAGGCTTAGAAAAAATACTTATTAATAGTACAATTTATGTCGATTATTATGATGTAAGAATGCATACATATATATGGTATGCTTTATTTCACTCTCTGTCATTTGGGGAAGTGAGTCACATGTGTTAGGATACTGAACTCACAGATTAGCTGTTCCACACATGGGAATATCATTATTCAGAAATAAAAACATTTTTATATTTAGGAATTAGTCACTTGAATTGAAACTATTGTAATCACTTCAGAGCATAGCAATAAATGATAGAATCCAGTCTTCTTAAAGGAAAAATTTAATAGCCTTTCTCTTGAATCCCATGAACAGTACTAGAAAGCTAACAGGTTCTCAATAGAAGCTATAAATATTTCCAAATCCATTATTATTACTTTATTTCTTAATCAACCAAAATTTTTTAATTTCTGGAATTGTTACTTTTCTCTTGATAGCATATTTATTTTATGTATAAAATACAGTGCATGTCTTGCAAAAGCAAGCTATATTATAATGCTGCAAGCATCTTGGAAACTTTAGTAAGAAGCAAAGCAAACTGTCAGACATTTCAGTAATTGAATTTCTTTCAGAACTGCCTTGGTTTGTCAACTCTGACTGTACTGTCAAAAGAAAATAAAGTAACTAGGGAATTCATCTGAGATAGCACCAAGGGTATTTTGATAATGCCAAGGCAAGAACACTAAGGTTTTCTCAGATGCTCTTTGCATGAGGATCCCCCATCTAATGTGTGTAAGTTCATTTTAGCCTTGAGTCTCTATTAACTGCTGCTGAGGTCTGAGATTAACTAATGACCTGTCAAATGGCAGTACATAAGCCTTTTTTCCGGTATGAGGATACACACCATCGTTGCTTAAAATGCCCAACATACCCTTTGTCAGTTACTTCATAAGTGCAATTCATCTCTTACTGCTTCCGCACACGGGTTGCTTGTAAAATGTTTAGTGGTTAATTAGCCTGGAAGGAAGGCCAACTTATGAAAAACCAGGTAGAAAAAAATGTCATAAAATTAACGACTTATTCTCTGATTTTTATTTGATAGAGCAACGTTAATCGAATCCCTTTGGAAATTCAACTTTGACTACCATTCAGCCTTCTCTATAATCAGCTTCAGAAATTTTCCACTGTGGGTTTTCCCCTTTGGTCCATGGTTTTCTCCAAAGGACTTGAATGCATTAAGAAGAGACTGACAGCTCTCCTAACTGAAGATTGTACTAACACTAAAAGGAAATATAGGTTTGAAACTTTTCTGGGATCTAAAATATCAAATATGAACATTTATTCATCAATGAAGCTAACACGTGTTATTATGGATGAGTAGTTTGACCTTGAGATTCCATTAATAATAGGAAAATTTATAGAAAACTCATGATTACAATCTTATAAAATAATTATTACAGTAACAAAGTAATCAAATAAAAATAAGTTCAACATATAACAAACACCACATTGGCATGTGAATTTCTTATTGATGACTCAGTTTTACTCTCATCTAGTAAAAGCACTAGAGAAGCCTTAATTTAACAAAATGGCTTTATAAATTTTCACTTTATTCTAAAAGGAAAAAATACATATTTTTATAATGCATCCACTGATGCTGTCCATTTATACAATATTAGCTAAAATATAAAGAAATTCCTAAGTTATGGTGTATAGCAAACATTTTGGCATTCATTAACCACTTCTTCCTCTGATATAAGAATGAAGATCATAGAGCTAATGTTATGTATATAAATGTTTTCAAATTGTGTTTTCTTCCTGTCTTCATTCATCTGGCTGTTCATCACAGGTAAGTTGGAGTCAAGAAAGTGTTCCTAATGCTGTAGCAGGTATTGTGAGGTTCTCTTTATGATTTTAGCTACTTCAGTCTATTGAGAATCTCTCTTGTTTTCTCTATATCCCCCAAAACATGAGGATGTACTCTGGAGGGTTAAGATATCAGGTACATACTTTTTAGGATCATGAAAAGGCATCATTTGCATGTCGTCTTTGGAACAATTCATGTGGAGATGTTCTTTTATTAGGTTGGTAAAGTTCTATGTTAATTTAATCTTATTCTACTACTTACAGTGAAAAAAAATTAAAAATCGAATAAATACAAGGAGGGCATAAGCTCATTTGATTGTTGGTTAGCCTGTGTGTGAATTTTCCTTTAGACCTTTACTGTTTAGTTTTTAGAACACCTTTTCCATGTCACCTAGCTGTCTGAAATCTGAAATCTCATAAAATAATAACATAATGAAGAAATACAACACAACTATTCAGCACCTCTGTATGAAATGATGCCTAATTTTTTTTTAAATCAAAGTCCAAGCAGTATATTGTGGTTAGAGTTCGTCAGACATTAAATGTGATGGCTTTAGATGACAATAGAATAAATATTTGGTGAGATTATCACCCTTAATTTGAAAAGAAGTGATTTCTGATTAAAGAGCTATTCTTCATACTAGAAGAAACAATAGATGACTATTAAGGCATATATCTGCCTGCTTAGTATACAGTAAAATTTTAAAAGTAAGTTAAAAAAATTGAGTACAGTATTAATTTGGATGTCAAAATGAAATTGAAAGTTCTCTTTATTTCATATGGTGAGACAGGTTGAAAAATACTCAAGTAAATTGTTTGGCTTAAACATCGATACTCTGTGGATTGCTGCTACAATAGAATTGTTGCAGACCCCCTCGAGTCCTTGGATTCCCAAGAACTAGAAAACCTGTGCAATCTAATACATTAGCTCAAACAGGATTGCTTTTAGAACACTCATGCCTGAGGGCATCAGCAAGAGAAGTTAGCTTCCAGACTGAGGCGGCCCTTGGTTCTGGGGGTCTGGGTTTGTAAGACAGGGTGCTCCAATGAGAGCCATTTGTTTTACGGCAGTGACATGCTTCAGGCTCCTTTTGTTTTGTCTCTTTCCTGGTGATTTCAATTATATCTACAACAGGCTCAAAAAGTGCATGTTACTTCATGTTCCATTTTTTTTAAATTTAGCTGGCTATTATTTAAAAATGTGCTGATTACATGAAGATTAAGGCTTGTAGCCCCAGAGGTCATCATGTGCTAAAGAGAGAAGCTAAGAAACAGGTGAAACAAAGCAATAAAGTTGATTTTTTTCCTTGTTTGTAAGGAAACTAAAAACACTACCTATTTCCCTTCTGCCTATAGCCCTTGAAACTGGCCACACCTTAAATCCTACATGTCTCAGAAAAATACTCTTATATTGTGACTATGATCATCATATATCCTATCTTTTAACTATTTCAATAAATTAAAATATAAAATCCACCCATTATGCCATTCAGAGAGATATTTTAGTGTGTACCTGCGTACTTTCATATTCTACAATAATACAAATAGATTCTATATAGTTTTGGGTCCTTACTTATCTTTTAGTTCAAATTTTAAGGTAAAGAAATTTTTAAATGTATTGACCTTTTGATGTTGGTCCAAGTGCAATTCTTTGAGGATTAAAATAGCAGAGCAGTATCTCATGGAACTGCCTCCAAGATTTAGGAAAGCTCTGTGACTAACGCTGACTCTGGTTTTATTTGACTAGGCTTTTCTCCAACAAAGAGCTCAGCTGAGTCTTCTCTAGTTTGTTGAGAATGTTCTTCCTTGCATTGGGGATTTTACTGCTAAATTAAACTTAAACCTTCAGATTGTTTTGGACATTGGCTTTCTGTATGGTATCTATTCAGGTTCTGCAAAGACAGACCTCATACTGGGATCCCCCAGGCTGGAGAAGCAGCAGAGAGAACACCTGAATTGTTTATAGTAACCCCCAGAGCACTGCTTTGCTTTGCTGTGTAGCACTTAGCCCCTAGATTCATGCTGCTTCACATTAAAATCTTATCATTTTATCCAGTTTAGTTTCTATATTTAGCTAATGTACCTTATTATTTGATCTCATAAATACTGAAAAAATAATAATAACAACCCTGAGAATGACTTGAGAGAAGGAGAATCACTTGCTCACTTCTTATAACACATCCAAGTTTCTTCTCTTGCCTTCATCCTAGGTGATTTCTTAAGAGAGTAAAACCAGTCTCAATGAAATATTAGGAATCTGTTAGGCAGGAGAGTGCATGGGAACCAAAAATCTTCCCCTAACAATCAGCAAGAGTTCTAAGTATGTTATATGCCTTATCAGACCTACTTTGATTAAAAAAAAAAAATCATTTGTGTCTAATATCATTATTCTCATGTAATAGATGGCAAAAATGAAGCCTACAAGCTATTCATAGTCTCTATGAAGATACTAATAGCGCCAGTATTAAAATCTACCCCCATCTGACATCCATAGTCCAACTCTTAACTACGGAAATGCTATTATCTCTTTACTCATGAAACTTCCATTCTCACTATGAATGCATGCATTTCATTTTTGTTAAGAGCAGTCCACAACAATATAAAATGAAGAAGAGAGGGGAAAAAAGATCTATTCTGAGAGTAAAACTTCATTTCTAAGTGTATAGCTCCTAACCTTAAATAATCAAGTAGTTATAGTGAACATGCTGATTCCTTCTTTAGAAGGAAAGAAACAAAATTGTCTGTCTCCTGTATTCCTTTAGTGGCAAAATATGCAGTAGACTTGCTTTCACTCTGGTGATCTCAGGAATTAGCAGAAGAGATAAAATTTTAGAATCAATGTGAACAGAGTTTTAAGCTTGTACATGAATATCCTGACCTGTGGGACGTTGATTCTCTGAAGGAATTTAGACATTTATAAGATAAAGTATTTATACTTCATAAAGAATAAAAATAATAGAACACAGACTAGCTATTCAATAATTGATATTACTGCTAATTATTATTATTTACCTTCTAGTTAAGTAAATTATTGTGAGATTTTCTCTATTACACACTACATTGAATTTAAGTGGACATAAGTAACATTTGAATTATTTCTAAGACATTATTTAGGACTATATCATCTATAGTGAATTTATATCTATCTGTAATCTATGCATATATACACATATATGTATGTATGCATGTATGCATTATAAATGTATGTATGTATGAATAGAGAGACAGATAAAGAGAGAAGCAGTCTGTTGAAGGTTTGATGTGAAAGAATGACACATGATTGCCACTTTTAAATGATTGCTTCACTGTTGTGTGGTGCATGAATTAAAGGTGGATAAAACTAACAGGAGCCTAATTAGTAGATTATTATACTAAGTGATGATGGTAAATTATACTGTGATGGTAGTGAAGATGGAAAGAGTCAGAAAAAATGTATATACATACATACAATATATGTGTACATATAGACAAACATGTAGATGAATACATACGAGCAGGCAGAAATACATGATGTTCTTTATGTATGTGGGGAGAGTTGAAAAGAAATTGATTCACTCTTATATTTGATAAAAAAATGGATGCTGTAATTCTCGTCTTCCCCCAACTTCCCTAAGGAATTGATATACCATAAAAATATAAATCAGAAATTTTCCTTTACTACTCACCTCTAAACATAAACAGAAAACTTTAATGACCAGCTTCAGTCATTCCAAGGAAACTGGCAACATATAGAAATAAAGGCATCCATATTTTCATATTTGTTGAATGTATTTATTATCAAGGTTTTTTTAGGGTCTGATACTTATGTAATTGCATGGTTTGTCTTTATGTAAAAGAGCACAAGATAAGAAGTGAAATTAAGGTTTTCAATGAAGCCTATGGAACCTAGAGCTTATATAATATCAGTTTTATTTAGCATCTACCTCAGCCTCCAGAGTCTACCCTAATGAACATTCTTTCTCATTGTAGAACCTGTCTAGTCTGCACTTCCACTAACTGATAAATCCTACATCTTCTTACCTCTATTATCTCACTAAAATCCAATCCTATTTTCTATTTTCTCTCTCTTCATATATATGTGTCTGTGTATATAAATATATATATATATATATATGTATATATAATTTTAGGAAAGGTGCAGGCTGGATGAATGTGAGCAGGCAGGCAGGAAGAGAGAGGAGGAAGAAGCATTTTTCTTTTATTTATTTGTTCACATGGTTACATCCCTTGGCCTTGGGATGAGGCATGAACTAATATTTTTGATAGGAAATTTTTCTTTTGAGTATTCCACTCTATTGTGACCACTAGAGTTTCTGCTGAGAAGTTTGGTGATACCCTGATTGGAGTATCTTTATAAGTTATTTGCTTTCTTTCCTTAGCTATCTTTAAAATTATTCCTTTGTCTTAGACTTACGGCAGTATCACTACTATGTGTATTTTTGTAGGTCTCTTTGGATTTAAATAACTAGGTGTTCTGTTAGCTTCCTTGCTTTGTATGTTCAGTTCTTCCCCGAGTTAGGAATGTTTGCAGCTATTTTTTGAGTAATTTTCTTTTCCTTTCTCTCCGACTTTACCTTCCGGAATACCTGTTACCCTTATGTTTCCTTTCCTAATAGGGCTGGGAACCTCTCATAGCATCTCATCATTTTAAAACATAACTCACTTTTCTCTCTTATCCACCTGGGTCATTTCTAAATTTTTATTTTGAACTCAATATTGTTTCCTCTATCAGGTCTACTGCATTTCCATAACTTTCTAAAAAGCACTCTTTGTTTTTTGTTTTTTTTTTTAAGGTAAGTTACAGGCAGGAATGAAAGCAAGCAGAGATAGGCAGGCAGGAAGAGAGAGAAGGAAAGGTGCTATTTATTTATTTAGTTTCTCATTCAGTTGTTTCTGCCAGTCCTGGGATGCAAACCTGGGACTTTGACTGCCTGAGGACTTCCCTCAATGCCTACACCCCTGGGGTGTGCCTTTGTAGCAATCGTCATTTCATTTATTGAGTTCCTTCTATTCTGAACCTCTTAGTTTCTTAAAGCTTCAACTTATATAATATGATGTTACTTAATAATAATTACAACTAAAAAAAATGAAGAACTTATGACAGGATTTTTCTGGCTTACTGTATGTCAGAGTATTCATAGCATTTTTACCAAAGCTCTTCAAGGAATATAGTTAAAATTTATTGAGATGGCAGAGACTGGAGTAGGAGAATAAACAGAGAGGTAATTACAAGGTTTCCATTTTGGATATATTAAATGAATAAAGCATAATGATACAACCAGTACCGCCTATCTAGGTTTAAGTTCAATTTCTGCCTATGACAGATGATCATTAAGGAAAGTTTCTTACTTTTTCTCTGCTTTAGTTTCCTCATGTAGAAAGTAAAAATTATAGTACTCATATAGTACTCATATATAATACTCATATAGTATTTTTTGGAAATTATGTACAAATACAAAGTACTTGGTAAGTGTTCTGTACATGATAAACAGTCTATAAGCATTATTATTGCACACAGGTAGAAATTTTGAATAAACAAATGGATATACTAATCATAATTTATGAAATTTTATAGCCAGAAATGCTATTTAGATTGTGCTAGAGAATGAGTGTTTTCCCAAAATTTCATATGTTTAAATATAAACTTCCAAAGGTTATTTATTAAGAAATGAGGCCTGGGAGGAGCTTAGGCCATGAAAGTGGATCCCTCATTAGTGGCATTAATTCTTTTATAAAAAAGACCCCACAGATCTCTCTCACTCATTGCCCCCTGTGAGGACAGAGAAGAGGTGATAGCTGCTAACTATAAAGAAGTGCCTCACTGGACCATTCTGACTGTGATCTCAGACTTGAACCAAGAACTGTGAGAAATAAGTTACCATTCTTTATAAATCATCATTCTAAGCAGTTATTTTGCCATAGGAATCTGAATGAAATCTTAAGTTAGAGAAATTAGCCAACTATATATAATTTTTAAAGTCATGGGTTTGGATGAAAACACTTATGGATTGTGATTGAAAAAATAAAAACTTAAGGAAAATCAGGAATATGAAAATGATCCAAAAAGAAGATGGATGAAAAGCTTCCAATGGAATTGGGAGGAGAATCAATGGAGAATTTCTAGAGTCAGGAAGTGGTGTCAAATAATGCTGAAAAGTTGAGTAACATGAAGATTGAAATGAGCATTTGGTTGGAACAAATTGTGTAACACTAGTAGCTTTGTAATAATGATTTCAAGGAATAATGAAGATGTAATTATTCCTTTTAGTGAAGAATCAGGGTCATTGTCCAAGAAGAAGAATTATTGACAATATTTAGGTATTTTAAGGCAAAATGAGTAGGTAGAATATAGTCATCTAAAGAGCAGAAAGCAGAATTTTTTAAAGAAAGCATATCACCTCACAAAGCAATTTTAATGCTCTATTTCAGCTTGTCTCTCATTATACAGCAAATCAGTCAATCAAGTTGTGTTTCTTTCCAATGTTGTTCATAGCATTAACAGGCAGTTAGATTTTGAAACAAGGATGAATTTTTTTTCAGGGACTTAAGTGATGGAGGGAGATAAATTGTACAAGACATCATCAAATATTGGAATGGTAAGTCACATCCAGTGGTTTGTAATTCACCCTTTTGAAAAGTATCTCCAGTATTTCAAGTAACTATTGCTAAATCTGCTCAGAGGCAAGTAATAAAAATTATGGAGGTGTTATTGCTAAGATACATTAAATTTTTGGTTATGTAATATACTTGGAAGTAGGTTCTGTAGCATTTTCTAGAAAACACACATCAAACAAAATCAGAGGTACGTTGTCTAGTTTTGTTTTGAAATTTGTTCAAAGAACAACATATATTTGAAAACTGATGTGTATGAGTAGCTATTATATATGATTAAAACTGCATTTGGTATATGAGGATGTAATAGTGCAGAACCTAAGTGTTTTTGGAACATTGGCAAGTGTATTTGGAATGGCAAAAATGTGATGAGATTATGTGCTGGCAACTGAGGGGAGAGGAGGAGGTGGAGCAATATGAGCAGGAACAGAGTAGTCAGCCAGCAAAAAGTTAAGTACTACACAATGCTGATCGGTGATCACTAGTAATGACACGTGATACAGCAGGACTGTATATAAACAACCAGGGCCAATGCAAGGAGCTCTGGCACTTTAGGTGAAAGCAAAATTTGGCATACCATAAGCTCCTGTCTAAAAGACATGCTTCTTTAACCATACCAGTGCCAGAAATGCCCAATAACCCCCACAGTGCCAGACATAACTCTTACAGTACTTACATGCATCTCAACCATTTGGCAATGTTCTGCCCCCTTTGAAAAAAGAGGTATGCAGTGTGTGCGTGGAGGAATTATCTTCCACTTGGTTCCTATTTTTTCACAGGAACAGCAGTAGTGGCTACAGTTCACCACAGTCAGCACCAACAAGGGCCATAGTTAACACTGGGTAAAAATGGGCAGCTGCTTTTGGTCCCCCTCAACAGATTGGACTTGGGTAAACCCAATTGCCCCTTTTGCTCCTGCATTAAAGATGACCCCGGCTTATTTAAAATAGGAGGCATTTGACATTTATTTTAAAATCATGGGACAGTCAGAAAATAAAAAAACAAAGCAAAACAAATAGTACTGTCCCATTTAAAACGGTATGTATGGTCAGCCTACATGTAGGTCAAAGTACTATATACTTTAGTAAATATATACTATATTACATATTATATTACTATGTACTATATATGTGTAATGTATAGTATAAAGTATACATATAAATATATAAATATTTTAGTATATAATAAAAAGCAATACTCTCAGATATAAGGTGAAAATAAAAGCTTTCCCAGACAAATAAAAGCTGGAGTATATTACCATATGTCCTCTAAAATACATCTAGCATCTGGCCATACTACAGATTGCATCCCAGTTCAAATCCTCATCATCTCTAAACTGTCTTTTTTGTGCTCTCATCCTGAGAGCATTCTGAGTCAGCGTTTGCCTTCATGAAGCTTGCGCTAAACAATGAACAGTGAAGCTAAATTCAATCTATTAAGACTGGATTTTGACCTCCACTGCTGATATGCACAAAGACTTCCTCTTTCACTCAATGAAACTTAAAGTCCTTACTAAAGGTGCCCTAAAAGACCCTCATTCCCAAAAGCTGCTTAATCTCATCTCTTTCCATTCTCTTCTTTTCTATAGCCTTCTCTTTGACACTCCAGGAGGCAATGACTTCAGGACCCTGTCCACATTCTTTTGGCTGGAAAAGCTCTAACCATGAGCATCCTCATTAACTTGTTTCCTTGTCTCCTGCATCGAAAAGGCTTAAAGTGAACCCTTTCAGAGCCTCTTCCTAGAAGAGTATGTGTTATCTTTCTCCTCTGATTTATAACACCTTTTTACATTGTTCAGCATCATGTTACATTGATTTGTTTATAGCTTCCCGTTTATTCTACTTACCCATTTTGAACAGAGTTCCTTTGTTCAGTTTGACCCCCAATATCTAAAATATTTTCTCTCGGATGGCAGATGCTCAATTAACATATGGCAGATAAACAATATTTGAGCCATAACATAACTTATTGAAGATTCAAGAGTGTAAAATTTGCAGGAAAAATATTGTTACCGTTGGGCTTGAATTATACAAAGACTTGCTCTTCCAACCCAGAAAAGGATACAAGTCCTATTCATCACTTATCGCCACTTCTCTTATTAGAAACCAATTTTGAACTCTTTGGTTGCAAAATATAAGAAAAAGTCTATACAATATTGAGACATAATCATATTATATAAATCTATAGGTAAATCAAAGTATAAAATATGTTGTTTTAACTGGTCTCTGTACAATGAAACAGTAAGACTTTTAAAGACAAGAATGAATCTAGCCCTCAATATATATAACAAAAGAAATCATTTTTGTATTATATAACTTAAAGTTTGAAACCTGAACAATAAATTAGTAAAGGGACATTGGGAATATTTCCTCATACAAGAACCTTACTTCTAGTAGGTGGTCATTCAATTTTTGCTGAAATGTTTTAGCAATGGAGAAATCAATACATGAAAAATGAAACCAGTTCTACTATTGGGTGGTAAATTATCTGAAAGATTTTTCTTTTATTCAAACTAAATCTGCCACTTTCTCACTTTCTTCCCTTGGTCTTAATTTTGTTACACTAATTCCATTTTAGTTAATGAAAAAGTATTTTTTAAAGGAAAATGCAGACAGAAATGAAGACAAGCAGAAGCATGCAGGTAGTCAGATAGAGAAGGAAGAAGCATTTTATTTATCTTGATTTTCCCCCCAGCCCTAGAAAGTGAACCAGGTACCTTGCGGGGTAGTGGACTGTCCTCAACCACTGCTCCACAAGGGAATGCCAAAAACAGTATTTAATTTCTATGAATATGTTTAACATCTTCTTCTTAATGCTTAAGCAGAGCTAAATCCTCCCATTTTTAAATATTATCTACAGCTAACATAATTTTAACTATCTTTTGAACCTACAAGAATTTATGAACATCTCTTATACTAAGGTTCCCAGTATTCACTGCAAAACACTTTGACAATAAGCATCTAAATGCATTAATTCAAACTAGCATTGAAATGACCAAACAACTATAAATGACTCCAACTATAAAAATAGCAAACTATACCACCGCTGGAATTTAAAGTAGCCTGCTATACATCCATCAGAAGCTTGAATGCATTTCTTTTGATTTTAAGAAAGGAACTACTAGAGGAAAAAATGTTTTAACATGCTGACCTGGAAATTTTACTTTCTGAAAAAGACTGCACAGTGTCAGGGAAACGGGTCCTGTCAAAATCATATCATTATACAAGTGTGGAGCTGATATAAATGCATGATACAGAGAAAGTAGGGAAGGTCATTATTTGTGACCCCAACTGCTAATATGAATAATGACCTTTGAGAAGATACAGCAGAAGACCTCACATACACAAGCTAGATTTTTGGTAGGCATAACAACAATGCAGGAAGAATATTTAAGATGAACCGTGGTCCTAGATTCATTGCTTCATCAATACAGAGAATTAATCATGATAAGCAAATACTTCTACAGACTAAGCATAATCTACAAGGTGCCATTGCCTTATTTCTGGGAACTAGCTCATTGAACTTATGTCATAAACTTATACTAACACTCCTTTTGGCTTAAGGTTTTAAGTTCTTTAAATAAGCAAATAGAAAGTGAGAGGTTTCCAAAATCATCCCTCTCAACTCCTGAGACAATGGTTGAAAAATGACCACAGACACAAAAGAACCTCATTAAGTAGCCTTTTGCAAGTATTTTGGAAATGATTGTGCAAAAGCTATCTATAACAATTACATTGGTTTTATAGGTAAGATGTATCAGTGGATGAAGACTGATTATTTCCTAGCTATTTAAATCATTTCAAAAGAAGTAATAAGTGATAAAATATTCTCTATCATTTGACTCATTTGAACTTAATCCCCAAATCCTCCAAAGATAGCTCTGAAAAGACAAAGATTAACTTTATTTGTGTATAAATGTGATAAATCTTGAATTAAATATTGCAAATTAACATGAACAAGTTGATTTTTTCCAGAGGTGTAACTTCAGTTAACATTAATAAACCTATTAATTTGTCTCACTCCATTAGCTGGGCAAATAAGTATAAACTTATTTTCAAGCATTTAAGTAGTGAGGAAGGCATTAAAGTTTTTTATATTCATTATTAAATAAAACCTTGATGATAAAGGAAGAAAAATAATTCTTCAATTTTGTTAAACTTTTATCATGAAATGTAAGTTCACAATTCCACTTAAGAATGCAATACTAAATATATCCTCATTAAAGTGAGGAAAAAAAGATGTTACAACTCACTATTCTGTCTGGTTGTTTTGCATAATATTTGTCAAAGTAATAAAATGACAGTAAATAAATGAAAGAAATAAAATATTGATTATTTTTGATGACATTATTGTTTACCTGGAAAATATCAACCAATCATATATTAATCTGTTGAAGTTATTAAGAACACTTAGTAAAATGACTGGTTACAAATCAATAGGCAGCAATCAATAGTGTACAGTTAGTAAACATACCTAAAAAAAGAGACTCCATTAACATTATCAAAGACCAATATAATGTTAAAAATCAACTGAACTACTTAGGAGAAATACTTTCAAGAAAGAGTACACATCTTTACTGAGGGTCGACAAAATTTTTGGATAAATTAATATTCAACAATTAATTTATTGCATTAGTAAAAATATTTCCAAAATGATTTTTAGAAAGAATTCTATAAAAATATCGACATTGTCAATAAAGCTGTCAAAATTAATTGAGATAATATAATTGAAAGAGTAATTTATTAAGATTTGCTTACATCACTGGAAGATAATGTCACTATAAACTTCAATAATTTAAAATTGTGATATATATCACAATTAAAGTAAGAGAATTTTAAATAATTAGTATTGAATTACATGTCAGTCATCAGGAAAATATTATTTTAGTGTCAAATATACACTTCAGAAATTTAATTAAGTTAAAAAAAGAAAAAGAAATAATGAGAAAAAATATTTGGGAATATTTATCTACCATTGATGAATGTTTAATCTGGTTTGAAAACAAAGTTAAAATCTGAAAAATAAAAATTCATAGAATTTGTGAGCAAATATTGATTCTATATAGGAAAATAATTACCAAAACAATTAAATATAAAGGTTAAATCAAGAAAAATATACTTTGACCTATTTGACCACCAAATGTTCTATTATAGGTGTATAGAAAATTAGTTTAATCAATAAAAGTGTTGCTTTAAAAAGGAGCAAGGGAATAAAGAGACAAAAAGTCAAAATGGAAAAGTGAATGCATTATATAAAAATAAATAAATTTAGTAGTAAAGGAATGCAAAATGATCCAAGTTGGCAAAGGTTGTAAGAAAAATTTTAAAGAATAAAGTAGCCAATGGTAATAAGAAAAGTGAAAATTATATTTGTATTTATGTGGATGTGGGTGTATCTGTCTAGACAATAACATGAACATATTTAAAAATAAGCTGAGTAATATTCAAGTCAGTTTGGGGAGTAAATATTAGAAAAAACTGAAAATACATATATGTATACATATATGTGTGTATACATATATATAGATACATGTACTAGAGTAGTAAAATTTGAATAGCCCATAATAGCATTGATTTTTTTATTACAATGGAGTATACATTATAGAATGCATTGATTTAAAGTATTTTGAAATGGTGATATTCCTAGCTAAAGATGATAGAGCAGGATGTGTCCTCATGGTTCTGGCAGCTGAGATGCTGGCAGGCAGACCATGTGACACCCAGGGACCCAGGTTAAATGCCTGGAGCCCAGATGAAACACCAAAATGAGCAACTAAATAGATGGGGATTGTTTCTGTCTCCTCTTGCTTCTTTAAAAGCTATTACTTCTCTCCTTTCCTTCCTTCTTTCTTCTCTTGAGAAAAAAAAAAAAAAAGATAGAGCAAAGTTGTATTATTAGATCCCTTCTGAGTAACTGGCAAAATAGTAGCCCACACAAGGACAGATACACACACACACCAGAAGCAGCAGAAATCTAAAAATACAAGTAACACAATTTCACTTGCTAAACATTAAAAAATGGTGACCAAGAAAATAAATATCCTAATTCCACACCCATTTCCCCAAACAATTTGGGAAAATAAAGACAACTGAATATACTGTAATTATTTATAAACATAAAGGACCTCTACTATTTCAAGCAGAATTTTAAACCTTGATAAGTAGGCGGGGGAGAACAGTTGCTAAGGAAAGTATTAACGTAGTTTTGATATGAAGAGACGTCATTTGACCAACCTAGGCTTTCATGAAAAAAAATTGATCATAAATTTGAAGCTGCATCAGTTGGAGGTGTATGATTGTTTGCTATTAACGTTAAGTTTATTCCTTTGCTACTTAGATGGTGATTTTTGCTTGTTTGTCTATATTGACAAAATTTTGCACAGAGTTCTTTTATTCTTGATTTTCTGTCCCACTGAACAAATGTAAGAAGTCTTCGATAGAGAATGGGTGTAGACAACATACCAATATATCTCCAATCCAAGTGAATTTCTGAGTGAAACCATCAGGTCACTACCACTCATGAAAAAGGCATCAGGAAACTTTAGTCTACGTTCTTTACAAAACCTTCAAAATAGCAACCTCTGTCCTGTTAGTTTTTGAAAGAAGTACAACTGCCAGGCTGCTCTGAAGTCCCCTTCCTACCTTCTGCTTGTTTGGGGAACCCCAGACAACATTCATTGGTGTACACCATTGTCAGATCAATTAATTTTGCTTCTTATTTGTCATGTGTTTGTCAATTTCAAAATCGCAACTTCCTTCATAAAGAAAATCTGACATCCATTTAAAAATCTCATTAGAGTCCTAACCTTGTACTTTTCTTGATAAGTAGTAGAAAGCAAAATCAGCATAGATTATCGATGGTGATTATGAGGGAATTTCTGATATATAAAAATCATGAATTAATATACTTGTGAGAAATCTTATGGAAATGAGAGGACACAATAATAAACACTGAAAAGTCAGAGTATCTGATAACAATACTAAGGTCTCCAAACAAAGTTTTGTTGTTTTCATTTTTTACTAACATTCTTGAAGGAACATCACATCATAGTATTATGTGGGTTTAAAGTGTGCATTACTGTAAAAATCAACATTTGAAAATAATAAATTCACCACAATCATTTCAGTTCTTCCTTCATTATACAACTGATCTCCTCTACCTTATTTGACTGCCCTCCCCTTTTCATCCTCCAACCACTAATGTGCTTTTAATGGAAAAAATTCTCTTGGTTTTATTTAATGTACTTGTTTTCTCTACATATAGCTTATGGGTGATATCAGACAATGTCTATCTCCTTCTTGCCTTCTTCAAGAAGGAAAGTCTCTCCAATGGCTATAATTGTTGAAATGTATCCTATTCCATCTCTCATTCTTTTTACTTAGCTTTTACTGACATTCTAAATGATTTCTTTCTCTTAGATGCTCTTCAGGAAAAAAAAAGTCTCGTTGTTAAATTACTAAATCAGAAGATGTGAGATTTCTAGACCCTGGTCCAGAACCAAGTGAAAGATTATAATTAGGATTTACCAAACTTTAATAACACAGAGGAAACGTTTGCGTCTGGATGCTATACCTTCAGTAATTAGCTCTATTAACTATTACCTGTACGGATAAGGAAAATGAACAACAGGAAAAAGAAGTATATAATATATATATTTAGATAAACTCATTAATTCAACATGTTTAAAGCTATGTTGAGAAGAAAATGCATTACACAGGCAATTTAAAAACTTATATGTAGGGTACAGATATTTAAAATTATAAGCTAACTTAAATCATAACTGAAGTAGTTGTTGCAGGAAGAGTGTTATAAGAGCAATTTAATCAGGACTGCCTTCACATAATAAATCAGGTTCTTGCTGTCCCTTGTTTTCCCCTTTCTGAAAATCTACAGATGAAAGCAAAATTCCACACTGCTTGGTTTACCTCTCCAAGTACCCCAGAAAAATTACCTATGACCAACTGTCAAGTTATTTTTTGGTTAAAATTTTTCTGTATCAATTAGTATTAATTTGGATTACTAACCTATGATGGAGGAAAATTGAAGATACAATTTATAAGATAAATTATTTAAAGAAAAGTATCTTTGCTGACCTGAGCAAAATTTTGCAACCTCATCTAAATGAGAGGTTGGCACATTATGGCAGCCACATTATGCAGTTGATCTCAGTTCCAAATTCCTTTCACCTGTGGAGAAATTCAACACCTTGGGGTCCCTTCCAGTGTGGTGTGCTAACTAAATCAATCCTTGGCTCTTAGAATCGCCTACAATTATAATACACTCCTACATCTACCTTAAGACCAGAATTGAAAAAAAAAAAACTCTCAAATGTGAATACATAATATTAAAAAATAAATCTAAATATTCTTATCAATTACTTCCATAATCAGAAGTTTTTATTGTTGTTTTTGTAAATAAGGAAAGTTGCAGGCAGGAATGAATGCAAGTAGGAAGACAGGAAGAGAGAGGAAGAAGCACTTTATTTAGTTGTTCATCTTGGTGCTCTTCCCCGATTCCAACAAAAATTCAGGTCATTGGGATGTGAGTGGACTGCTCCAGTCAGGTGGTGGACCAAACCACTACTCTACCAGGGCATGTCCCAAGGTATTTTAGAGTGGGATTAAATATTAAGAATATGGACATGCATGCATAGTTGTTTTTAATTCTAGAAATACTAAAATTCCAACAATATAACAACATGCAGCATACATAACTAACACAATAGAATACAACGATTATAATTCTTGAGTACACACAGTAAGAAATCATATCTGAGCTAGATAAAAACATATCCACATGGCTTACAACATTTCTAAATTTCTATTGCACTATATAAATAATGGAAAAATAATCATAGCTAGTTTAGATTGATACCACTACAATTAAATAAGAACATGATATCTCCTGTCATTTCAAAAAGGTTATAATCTCAACTTGTAGCCATTACCATGTTAGTAGTACTATTTTGTGTTATTTTAATAGACCAGAGACAATTCTAAATGTTATACTAAATAATTTACTAAATATGCTAAATATACAAGATAGTGCTATATAAAAAGCCTAAAATATAAATCTATTAATTTGACAAGTCAGTTTTTTCTTTTTAACTTTTTGTCTTAAGAAAAAATAATTCCTGATATGATCATTTTTCTTACCTTCATGATGGATCTAAGTTCCATAAAATGTTTAACTATACAGACACCAAAACCAAACATATTTTAAAAGTACCTGACATATAAAAAGTAATTGAAGAAATTTTCATTCAGGAAGTTTACATTTCTAGATAGGCAGCCTCATCCATTTCATCTAAAGAAAGGTTAAATCTTATATTTTATATTTCTGTCCCTATATTTAAAATCAAAATTATTTAGATTATACTGCATAGTAACCATATATAGAAAGGAATGAAAATTGATATAAAGAAAAATTCTAAAATTTCTAGAATTTTTAGGTATCAAATTGTTTTATCAGCATTCTTTTGTAAATCTCAGTTACATATGTCTACATTCTATGTGTGTATATATGTATGTGTATGTATATTTATGTCAATATTTAATAAAACAGCATCTATTCCATCCTAGTAGATGTAACAAAAAATAATTCCAAACCAAATAAGATACACAAGTATTACTAGAATAGTGTCTGCCTAAATTTTCAACATGTCTTCATTAGTTCAAATGGTCCAGTGACTTATAGAAAACATCAAGAGAAAATAATGCACTTCCTATTAGGCTAAATTCACCAATAATCCATAAATATTTACTTCATTCTCAAATTGATCTCTCATAAGGATGAAAAAAAATCATGTGACTTTGCATCATTTTAACTTTTATAGAGGCTAAAATATGGTAACAAAATATTAACCAGCTGCTTATAAATCAAAATCATCATCTACATATCTTTGTATAGTTTCCTGCTTGACAATTTGGCATAAAAGAAAAAAGGATCTTTAGTGTTTTCTTTTAAACAAATAGGATAAATTGACCTCAATTTTAATTTGAGGAGGGAAATTTTGCAGATATGTACATATTTGTTTTTAGATAAGATGAAAAATATATCATGAGAGCATGCAATTTTTTTCTTAAATTTTTAAACAGTTTGGAATTCTAAAGAAACCTATCATTGGAAGCATTTATTAAATTATAACCATGTTCTCCCTCCAACAGGGGGGAAAACCTGAGCAAAATTACTCCTACATCAATGGAAAATCATTAGTTAACATACAATGGGTCAAAAGTTAAAACTAGATTCTGTTCTTGTATGTAGAATCTATGCTCTTTCTTTTTTCAAATTCCTGTATTATTGATATTATCCATTCTTTCCCCCTTATCATTTGTGAAGAAAACCTCACTTCAGAATGGCTCTCCATCTTTGTCATTTTAGAATATACTCTTCTTCATCACTTTCAATTTCTTGAGGAGAAATGTATTAAAGCCACCTGAGCCTCAACTTTGATGGATAGTATCCCACAGAATCTTAGAATCTGTCGATTTAAAAAAAGGCCTCTATAAGGTCATCTAGTTTACCTCTCTTCACATAGCTCTTTATTCTCTGATACCTCTTCATCATTTCTAAAATAGGAATAAATTGCAATTCTACAACTTTCTTTTGCCACTGATTTTTCTCTGCTTGTTCAAATATATGCTTTTTGTTAACATGCTTCTGTTATTTGTTACTGAGATAAAAATAATCAAATGTGCAGATAAATCTAAAAATATTTGAGATCTGCTATCATTTAATAATGCTTGTTATCTTAATTTTATACCTGGAGGGTACTTTTTTCTGTATCTTCTATTAAACACTGAATTCTTTAATATTCATATAGTGACCATATAGTACTGAAAAAAGTTAGCATTCATGTGATATGCAACTAAAATAACAATTTAATATGTAACATGATTAGAAATAATTGCTACTTGATAGCTAAAATCAAACTATTAAAATATTTAAAACAATACTAGTTACAGTATGTTATTATAATATAATATTATATATATTGATTCACAAGATTTCAAACTAGCTTTCTAGTCTAAAGACATAGCTGTAAACTAGAGAATGATACTTTGGAAAACATATATAGAAAGGTTTTTAGGAGAAATGTTATCATTTTTAATAAGTAGGCTTGGAATGAATGTGTGTGGAAAGAAAAGGCAAAGATTGATAGAGTAAGAAAGAGTTAGAAACAGAAGGAGAGACAGGGAAAGATAGTAAATAAGGAAGACAAAGTAGAAAATTAGTGAGTAATAACACCAACCATGAAGATTGATAGTAGGGAAAAATGAGCACAAAAACACTAAGAATGGATTGAGAACAGGTCTTCAGAAAAGCTGCTATCCAATAACATATATAAATAAGTTTTCTGATATCATCAAAATCAATGAGAGCAATTAAAACCTATGTAAATATCAAGACATACAAATGCAAATTGTAAAATTAAGTGGATTTATAAAACCAAATTTGATTGAGGATATGTAGCAATCATAGTTTTTAGAGAAGTGTACTATTACCTATTAAGGTTATCTAAGCACAAGGCTAGGATTCAGCAATTTCACATGCAGGAGAAATACATATACATGCACATCAAAAGGCATGTACAAATATTCTCAACATCATTCTTCAGAAAAGCCAAAATTAAAAACACCAAATGTCCATAGACATTAAAATGGAAAAACTAATGATATTGTTAGAATCAAATAATATGCAGTAATAAATTAATATGAAAAAACACCTGCAATCACATTCAAAATCAGGAGGGAATTCCATAAATATTGTGTGAAAGAAGTAATACACAACACAAATTAAAATGCTATATAACTTTGTAAGATTTTCACAAAAAGACAAAAATAACCTATGATATTACAAGTCAGAATAGAGATAAACTTTGGAGAAGCAGGATGGGATTAATGTTTGGAAGAAGTAATTAGTAATATTTGAGATTAGTTAATACTCTTATTTCCTGATCTGGGTAGAGGATAGATGGGTGTTTCTTTTATGATTATTCATTTATTTGCTTTTTTGGATTTTGCACATTTTCATATGTGTGTCTATTTAAACTCTATACATATAATACAGTTGAATATATTCAGTGTATTATATAAATAAAAACATGTACATGAAGATACACATATACATAAATAATTATTTGAAGATACATACTTTCATATAAAGATATACAATTATGCATATACATCTTTATAACTGAAATACAAATATAGAAAAATTCAAGGTGAAACCACCTGATACATACATATATATCTATATATATAAATATGTATGAAAGAAAGTAGGATCAGAATATTTGGAAAAAGGATTTTGTTGATAAAGTGTTGAATATACTAACATATTAGAAGTATCTTTTATAAAAATAAACTCCCTCCCTACTCCCTAGATCTCTCTCCCCTCTTTCGCTCCCACTAAACATACACAAACACACACAGACACAACACCAGGTATATTTTTGAAAATGAAAACTGCTCTATGCTCTATGTTTGAAGTAAAACTATTTCTGGATCTATAAAATGTAGACTTATAATAAAGGATAGATTTTTATTGATAAAGTAAGGTAAGAGCTGAAAGGGCTCCCAAGCAGTTCAAATGAATAACAAGGAGAGTAGAAGTTCAAAATGATGAGATTATGGTACTGTGATTAAATGTTAAATAAAAATAAGAAGTCATGAAAAAACTAAAGTCAGACTATATGCAGGCATTTAAAATATTTGGAGACAAGCTTTCACTAGAGAAAATGGGAATGGGAGGTTTTTTGTTTTGTTTTGCTGGGCTTCTTAGATAATCACTAAGAAGTAGCCAGTGCTGGAGGACTTTACATGAAACATCTGAACAGGAGTCCTCATGCAACAATTCAAGTCTTCTCTGAGCTATATGCTCCTCTTTCTGTGTGACACAGGAAAATGTGTTTAGGATTAAAAAATCTTCTGCCTTAAACAAAAATACTTTGCTTTTAGTTATCCAATTTGCCTGTCTGTGACTTTTTTTCCTCCTTTATATTCAATCCATTCAGTCACTAAACCATTTTTTTCTTTTTAAATCACATCAAGGAGTTCTGACTTAACTTGAGAACTTGAATTTTTAAATATGACAGTGATTATGGTAGCCTTGGGAGTTATTAAAATAAATAAGTCAGGCTCTCTATCTTTGAAAAGCTCATGACCTCCTCAGTGTGGAAAAACGAGATGATTTTAATATGTCTAAGGTGAAAAGCATGATACACTAAGGAAAAGATTCTAAGACCAGAAGGACATTTCTCTGTGAGACCAGAAGCTCAAATCACGCCTTCTCTGTCAAAATCAAAAGCCACGCCTACATTAAACAGTTGTGTGAAACTTAGAAGGAATTCATAGACAAGGACAATTATGGAGCTCTATTCAAGGACTAGTGGAATCTGTACTTTGATGATAGGAATATTTAAAGGTGATCTTGCTTAGTGGTCTTTGTTAGCCTGTTTCTTAGGAGTGTCATTTAAAATTTTCCTCTCCTGAACAATAACACCCCCATGGCTCAATTACAACTGAGCCCAGTTCTGCAGGGGTCTACACTCAGGATTCACAGGAGGTGCAATGACAGATCTGTGTCCAAACTCTCTTCCCCATCTATAGACATACGAGGTTGTCTGCAGTCATTACAAATAACTGATCAATAGAACTCCTGGAAGTGTGGCCAGATAACTGTAATGAACTTTAAGACTTCCTTATGTAGACCCTTAAATCAACTCAACTGACTCCAAATTAAATATGTTCATGTTTTCCAAAAAAATCCATTTGTCCATTTCTAAAATACTAATTTTAGTCAAGAAAATAGACTACTATGTGAATTTGGGAGTTAATGGGGGTTGAATTAATCTCGACAGTTATTCCCTTTATATTTTGGTTTAATTAAATGCAAATCAAGATTAAACTCTACACCCACATACTCACTTACAGCCACAGCAAAGGCAAGTATTACTTAAGAGAAACACCTTTGATGGATAGCATATAATTGTTTTCCTAAAATATCATATGCTAATGAACTTTTTTCTACTTCACTATTTTACATAAGTGATATAGTCAGACAACATTAAAAATCACGATCATACTGCTTAATTTAGAGCAGCTCATTTGTTTTCCCTAAGCTCAAATTTACAAAAGAGATCAAAATGATCTAAGTGCATAAATTTGGTAAAAGACATCTGAATGTAAAGATATATTGCCTTTTGTTAACGCTACTGAATAAAAGTTTTAAATTTGAGTATCACTACTAAATCCTATATACACAATTGCATTCAGTCAAATTCTACTGTTCACGTGAAAGAGAAACAAAACATATTTTACCTAATTCACAGTTGATATAGCATTAAAATCTCAAGGTAATTTGACAGTTAATATGAAGCAAATACCAACTTTCTCCTAGTGTTTACAGCTTGTGGTTAGCATCGCATTACTACTGAAAACATTGACGAGGGAAAGCCTGGTTTTAGGGTCAGAGCAGTTAAAATAAAGAATATTTAAAGGAAGTGAAAAACCATATCTTTCCACATTTTGCCTTTTCACTCAACATGAACTACTAAGAATTTAATTATGTTGCTTTCTTCCCAGAACATTCAAAACTGAACTGTACATTTCTAAAATATATCTGGAATCTTTGATCCACTGCCTTACAAAGAATGAGAATTATGATAGCAAAATAATACCAATGGGTTACAATATATATATATCCATTCCCTTATTACTATCTAAGAACAGAAATTCTACATATGAAGGTTTAACAATGACAGCATATCTCGACATTTCAAGAATTTAATGATATTCCTGTGGACTTCTTGAAAAATGTGAGAGAGTATTAATTACAGAGAAACGCTATTATCAATTGAGGGACAATTGGATATTATTCTCAAGTAAAGGAACAAAATGAAATATTCCTAAAAGAAGCCCAAATAAAGGAAGATGAAAGAAGTGAAATCTATTATAAAACAGTTTATCTAATAATAAGGAATTCTCTCCACTTTTAGAAAATCATATGGTCAAAGCTTATTTTCGAAATGAGAATTTCTCCCAAACTCCAGTCGACCAATGACTCAAAAGAAAAATGTGCATGAAAATAAAGCGATTTACAGAATCATAAAATTTTTCAAATGGATTTCAATTATGCCTAGACTATTGCTATCACTATAGCAATAATTATTTACACAGATACCAAGGAGGTGATAACAATCCTGTAGTTCCATGCCCCTAAAGTGAGCTGGCCATCCTCCCAAGAAACTAATACAATGGTTGGAAAAGTCTCACAGCTCCAAAGAGCCTAGCATTGCATTCGATATATTTGTAGAGCTTCTTCCAACCAGCCTTTCATTTGCCCTGGAAAGTTCATGCTCTATTAAAAATGAATGACGGTTTACTGTAAATTATATTACCTAGAATACTGTACTCCCCTAGTTTAAGAACAGATAATAAACTAAAAGCTTATTTGTCAGTCATTTCTATCTGGGAAATTTTCCATAAATAATTGAGATATAACATTGCCAAATGTTCACCTTAAGTCCACAAAAAATAAATGCATACCTAAATACATACATATACGCATTTGTGCATACATCAAAGAGGGAATAATAATATGCTTAGAGTTTAGTTCTATGGAATATAAGTGATTATTTATTAATTGATGAAATATTTTGATCTCTTTTACATTAAGTTATAGTAACAGAGATTCTAGCAACAAAATCGGAAAGTTTTATATGTGGAATGAAAATGTAAATATTATGTTATAGGTTATGCTACATATACATATTTTTATTTACATTATATTACAGAGTCTATGTCACTCTGAGAAAATGCACTCCATAGTTAAATTCTGAATAGTGAAATAATCTCTGATAGAAAAGTAACTGGCATCAAAAGTAAACAATGTGAAAGGCGGGAAACTTCCTCTTAAGATACAGAAGCAGCTGCACTGGACAACTTTAGGGAAAAAAGCAATCCCATTTCATCTGCCTGTTAGACCTGACAATTGTGTCATGCACAACTGATTTGGCCACGACAGCAGCCTTTGGAAACATACTAAAGGTTCACTAAGATTAACTTGAGTACCTAGATGACAAACACTGAAGCAGCAGCATAGACTGTAATCAATATGCCTTTGTTCGGATCTTGGCTGTGGTACTTGCAAACTATATGAAACCTAACAAGTTAATTAAGAGCTCAATAATTCTTACCTTTAAAATAACTATACAATAAAGTCTCCCTCAGGATAGCTTAGGGGCTGTATAAAATTAACTATGCACATCCTGAAGAGAGTCCATTAAGCCAACCTACAAACAGAAGACAACATTCTCTTTAACAGGCTATGCTTGGAGAAGAGGAAGACATTGGTTATCAGATTTCAGCAGCTTTGTTTTTACTTATCCCACAGCAATGAGTTATAATATCTTAACTACCTGTTTCTCTGCTGTTGAAATCTCTCCATCAGTTATTTTAGAAATAATATCCAAGTCAGATAAGCATTTTAATGCAATTCACTTTTATGGGATTAAAGGGGAAAAACTGTCCTGTGTTAATTCAAGTTGATGCATCTGAATTTAACCTTCTAGTAAAAAAAAGATTTTTCATTGGATTATTTGATGAAAGGTACATTTGTAATTAGCAACAGCTGTGAATCTCATTTTGTAGAAGGTAGGAAGACAAGTTATCAAATTAATCACATTTGGACAAATTTTCAAGTTTTTAAAAGAGGAAAGGTTTGAGTATATTCTTTGGTAATGTGTTGAAAATACTCAAAACAAGACACAAATATTTTGACTAACCTTGTTCTAAAGGCAAAGTATGAATTATCTTTCCTCCCAAGTCCAAGTTAATTATGCCATTCACCTCTTTACCTCCTATGGCGATTGCTCATTCCTGGAACTATGCTAAACATTTATTTTATCACCTCTGAAGGTCTTTAGATGCTTACTCACTGTTGCAAGGGAAATTCTAACTAGATCACCCATTGTCTGCAGAGAGCTGGGATTTCAGATGAGCTCTGGAAAATCATTTTACCATTAGGTTATAAAGCAATTTTGAAAATGGAAAGTAGTGAATATTTACTACACCTGGTGAGTCTCTAATTGCAATGGTCTATATTCATCATTTACACACATTTGTCATTTTAATTAATTACTCAGGGCTCAATTCAATCCCTGTGCTGTATTACAAAATTTCCATTGATTTAAAAAGATGTAATTATTGCTATTGAGTAACAGACTTTTTGGAATTGGTGGTTTTTCTATAATCAAGAACTATTCTAGATAATTTATCTACCATGTAAAGTTCAGGTTCCTGCCATTCATATTTATTTTCCTTTTTTTTTTTTCTATGACTATGAATACTAAGAATCTATTTTGAATATTTTAGAAAAAATTGAAGTATTATCTTCAAATGTATACATCCCAATTTTAACATCATTAAAATATGCATAGGAGTTATTAATATATGTTGTTAATAATTGCATTAAAGATATATGAAAGACTTCTTTGGTAGGTAACATGTTTGCAGGTGGTAAACTCATTTATAGGATATCAAGATTAATTTTCAAATGCAATATAAGCATTCTCAATTATTTCATACCTTTGATTCCTGGACTTAACTTTAAAAACATGTTAGACAGTATATTCTTGACTTTTAATGTACTTATAACAGAGATTTAATCAATGTCAGGAAAGAAGTCATAGCCACATGATAGAATTATATAGGTTATAAGTAATATGAATTTCTAGAAAAAATTGAGACTTTGTTGATCTGAAATAACTACATGAGTATCTACACTAAAAGCAATTTGATTTAAATTGTTAAATGTGTGTTTTCTTTGTGCATTACTTACTGATATTTGTTAAGCATGACATATATATTGCCATAAATTATTTCTAATTACAGCTGTATTTATTGTTTATTAGACCAAGGCAGATGCTTTCCTAAGTACTTTATTTAGAGAAATGGACTTAATCATCATAACAAACTTGTTAATAAACATTTTATCTCCATTTCATAGAAAAGAAAACTGAAGCACAGAGGGATTACATAATTTCAAAAATTCAGGTCGCAGTACAGATTAGATTTGACCTCAGACTCTATACATCCTAATTATTATCCTCCACTGCCATTATATTTTTCATTATATTTTAAGTGTTTGAAGGTTGAGACCTATTCTTACCCATGTTGTCTCTCTCACACAAGGTAATTTAAAAGTACTGATTATTTTATTTTTCATTGTTATAGCTTATTAAAACCCAGCAAGGCTATATATAAACTTGGTTTCTTTTTAATCATGACTCAATTTTGTGTTCTGTTTTTCAACAACTTTATTGAGGTATAAATTATATTCAATTGTTTTTTAAATCAACAATTTGATAAACTTTGGGATATTATATATATTTATTTAATAATGTCCACAATCAAGATTAAAAAATTTACCAATATCTCAGAAAGTTCCCTCAAGTCCCTTAATATTTTATTTTCATTGATTTGCTTTCAACCAGACTTCTTAGCTTTTCCTAGACTGTCAGATAAATCAAAACCTATAGTATCTTATCTTTCATGCTTGAATTTTTTCTCTTAGCATGATGTTTTGCAATTGGTGCAGATTGTTACACATATAAATTTTTGGATCTCTTTTATTGAAGTTTGTATTTCAAAATGTAGGTATACTAAAATTTAGTTAGCTATTTCTTAGTTGATAGACATTTGGATTGTTTCTAATTTGGGACATTTTACTACCAACATGTATGCTCATCCCTGTATGGACACATTTTCAGTACTCTGGGTTAAATCTCCTTTTAGTGGGATTACTGGGCAATATGAAACTTTTTTATTGAAACATTGTTGATATATAGCATTATTTCAGGTGTACAGCATCATGTTTCCATATTTATTTACATCATGAAATATTCAGCACATTAGTTCTAGTTAACATTCCTCACCACAGTAATAAATTTGAACTTTTAAGATATCTTCTTTAAGCAATGCATTTTAGACTTAATCTCTGACTGTTAACATTTCCAAATGTACAGCTTTGTATTTCCACCAACAAAGAAAAAGAGCATATTATTCAGTTGCTGCATAACCTCAATAGCACAGCTTTAATTTTAGGCAAAATGAATGAACAGCTGAATATCATTGTGATGTTAGTTTGAATTTCTCTGATGACTAGCAATTTGGGGTTCCTTTTTATATGCTTATTAACCATCCAGACCATTCTTTTTTTAAGGACTTTTTAAAACATTTACTCATTTTGTGGTTGTTCCTCGCATTACTGAGTTGAATAAGCTTTCCAGATGTTTAGAACAGAAGTCTTTCATCATACACACCCACAGAACATTATTTCCAATACTATGGCTTGCCCTTCTTTTTCTTAGTGAGTCATTAGAAAAATAGAAGTTTTTAATTTGAAAAGGTATAGACCTTTTTAACAGATTTCAAGAAATCTTTCATAACTCAAGGCCATAGACATGTAAACTAAGATTTCTTTATAATGATAGTGGTGACAAGTATAACATCTTTCAAGTAAATGCAGTGTGATAGACACATTACTAAGAGGTGAATCTATTCTCCTGAAATTTACATAGTATTGTAAGTTAATATGAGTGCAATTTTTAAAAAAGACAAAAATAATTTCCATAGCTTTAAATCTTATATTTAAATCTATTGTTCATGACAGGTTAATTTTTCATATGGTTTGAGGTATGCTCTGTTACATAATTTTTGCCATGCAAATATCCAGTTATTTTAGCACCATTTGCTGAAAAGATTGCGATTTTCCCATTGAATGGTTTTTTCATGTTGGTCAAAATCAATCTCACAATAGCATATCAATATCTTACCTATTTATTCTGTTTCATTGACCATCCTTACTATAGCTTTTTACAATGTAAAAATCAAGGATCCTACCTGATCTTTAAAAGAAAATTGTTTTGGCTATCCAGTGCTGTCAACTTGTTAATTTCTTCAAAGAAAGCACAGTAGGAGGTTATTAAAAAAATATTAGATTTTGAACATATATGACCTTAGAAGTACAGTTTTCCAGTATAAACATGATAATCTCTTCATGTATCTATGTCTTTCAATTTTGCACATATTAAAAACTTTCAATGCACAGATCTTTAACATATTTTGTAAAATTGTAACAAATTATTAAGGGGATTGAGGGAACTTTTGAAGATAGTGGCAAATTATTTTATCTTAATTATAGACATTATTATATGATGTATATGATAACCCAAAGGTCATCACTTCTGACGCTACATATTTTTTATTACAAAGACAAATTATAAAATAATTTTTCATTGTCCATGACTAATACATAGAAATGTGATTTATGTTGGTGCATGACATACATCAATTTCACAATGTTAGCTTGACTATATATTTTCCAGGTTATTTTTAAGATACCACATACAATATGTTCATATTGCTGTCTGATAAAAATTTACTTTTAATTTATATAAATATTTTTATTTCTTTCTCTAACTTTATTGTGCTGGTTATAAAATTCAGTGCAATGTCAGATTAAATGATAGGCACAGATCATTGTGCCTTAAATCTTATGACTAAAAGTATAGTTATTCTTTTGCTCTTGCAATTGATGCTACATGTAGATCATAACAGATGCCATTAATGAAGTTGTCAAAGCTTCCTGGTTCCTAGGTCAAGAAAGTTTTAGCATAATAATAAATTTGGTAAAAGGTTTTTTGCATCCACTGAAATTATCACTGTTGTCCTTTTTATTCTGTTAATTATATGGATACATTTTTTTCAGAATAGTATACTAAAGCTTGATTGCTAAGATACATAAAAAGTGATTGTTTTATACTATTCTTTTTACATGTATTTCTGGATTCATTTGATTTATCTTTCTAGGAAATAATCTAATTGCTATTGAAATATTTTTCATTCATGGTAAAGGGTAAGAAAGAATATGGATTATGAATTTCATTCCTTTCATTGACATAGGTTATTTATACTATCTATTTCATCTTGCATAAGTTTCTGAAATTTAGTTTTTTTTATGGATAATTTTGGTCCTGACATAATGTTGATCTTAACACTTCTTTGTCTCAAGGGTCCCTAGTATCATTCCTTTTTCGTTACTGATATCATTAATCCATCTTCTCTACTTTATTCTAAATATGCCTCAGTAACTGAGTTTTGTCAATTTTATTGAAAATTTCTAAGAATTAGTCCTATTTTACTTTCTGTTGTTTTTTATTTTATTGACTTCTGCTATTTGTACTCTTTCTTCTCCTTACTTTATTAATATTTTATTTTATAACTTTTTATAAATGAAACATGTCATCAAATCATGATCCTTCATCTTTCCTAATAAAATCATTTGTCATAAATTACCTTGAAAATGGTGTTAATTGTGCCCATACATTTTAATGTATTCACATTTTTATTTAGTCTAAAGTGTTTCCTCATTCAGTATTGAGTACTTTCTGGACTTATGATCAAGACTGAAAAATTAAAGGATTTAATTTCAAAGTATTTGGAAAGTTTTAGAAATGCTTTTTTTGGTATCTTTTTTCAATGTAATTTTGTGGAGCATTGCAATGTATTTTAATTTACTGACAATTTATGTTACTGTATACTGTCTCTCCTGGTAAATAGTTCAGGTACACCTCAAAACAATGTTTTTTTTGTTTGAGTTTAGTGTCTATTAATAGATGGGAGTAATTAATAGTGTTTTATCATTCTGTGTGTTTAATGATTTTATATCTATATATATATATGTGTGTGTATATAAATATAGCTGAGGAGGAATATTAAAATGCTCCACCTCTCATTATAGACTTTTTAAAACTTGTCCTTTAATGATGTCAATGTTTCTATATGTATTTTGAAGCTGTTATTAGGTACATACACATTTTTAATTTTTATGATTTTAAGGTGACTAAACAATTTCATTATTAGGATATTTTCCACTTTTCTTATGGTAACATTTTATTGGTATTGAAATTTGTTGTATTTGGGACCAATGGAGTAGTAAAAACAAGTTGAGGTTAATTTATCCTTATTCTCATCTGTTATATGATGATAGAAACTTGGTTTCATGTCTCATTATTTGAAAAAAACAACATTTTTTTCTGTCCCCCTTTTTTTCTGCTTCCATTCTGTATTAATTAACAAGGTTGCCAAAGTAAGATTCCATAAACTAAGGAAGCATCAGTAACAGAAATTTAGTGTCTCATAATGTTGGAGGCAAGAAGTCCAAGATCAAGGTGTCAGAGAGTTCGCTCCTTCTGAGGGTTGTGAAGAATCCATATAATACTTCTCCCCCAGTTTTTACAATTTCACTGGTAAACTTTGACTTTTCTTACCTAGAAGTATATCGCTGATCTTTATATCTTTAATATGTTTTCCCTCTGCATGTGCCCACAACCAAATTTCTCCTTTGAATAAAGAAACCAGCTGCATAGGATAAAGTGCCCACGCCACTTCAGTATGATCTCATTTTAACCTAACTTATTACATCTGCAACAATCCAATTTCAAAAAAATGCTTGCATTCTGAAGTAGAGGAAGTTAGAAATTCAACATGTAAATTTTAAAAAGACACAATGCAACCCATAAAATTTCTTTCCAGGAATCATATTACAAGGAAATTAAACTATTTATTATTATTTAACAAGTATTTAAGGTTCTGTTCAGGTTTACATTTGCACAAATAGTGGTGAACTTAATGTAGTATAAATATATAGTACATATAAATATATGTATATATATTGATTTACAGTGATGCATACCTTCAGCCTATCTAATGTTACAAATCAGTGTTACTTCAATAACATTAAAAAAAAATAACTCCTCTCAAAATAAGTTTTTTTCTGAGTAATAATTTTAATTGATCTACCTCTAGGATGCCTAGGTCACTGTGTCCCCTGGCATCACTGTTCACTTGAACACCATTTAATACCTCAAACCTCAAATTTCAGGTATTGAATATTTCATGTATTTAACTTCCAACTGTTGGTTTCTATCCAGCTAGTAATGTTCCTATATTTCCAATTTTTCATAGTATATATGTTATTTATGCACATATGTATATATGTTTACACACACATGTGCACTGTATTGAGAATTTTCATGTTCATTTTAAATTGCTTATCTACAAATATCTGGCTAATCTTAGGTTTGGTGGCATAGGTTTGGTCTCATTTGATTATCTTTGTTTTTTAAAAGTGTCTCAAATTATAGTTTCTTTATACAATAGGTAATTTTGGAATGTATCTTAGAATTATGCATGTTCATTTTTGAAGACTCTGGATTGACTGTTGTTCCTGGTAACTGCTATTTCCTTTGTTTTAGCAAGTAATTGTTTGGATACCAACTGTGCCCTTTGTGTTTTGTTGTTTTTTTTTGTTTTTGTGATTTTTGAGGTGAAGTGCCATACATGATTCTAATTTCAGTATTGTCTCTTTACCTGAATGCTTTTATTATGATTTCTAAATGCGTGGTTCAGGAGTCAGGCAGATAAACACAAAGTCATCATTTGGGTACCATCTTCTGACTCTTTCCTTTTGGATTCTTTCTTCTCTCTCCAGTAGTCACTGGTACCTGGCATTCAATTGCCTGGATTCTCAGGTCATAAGAATTGATTTTTCTACTGAGATCCCCACTGTATTGTGCTAAACATACCTACCTCCTGTATAAAAGAAGTAAAATAAGAGTATCACTTTACTACTCACTCTTCTGAGTATGAGGGGTTGGATGTATCAAGAACCTGTTTCTTCTATTCACTGTCACTCCCTTCAACTGTCAGTTCTTTGTATCATTCCTAACCTCACCCAGGAGTCTCTTATTCTAACATGACCTAAAATGGATGATACTGTTTTTATTATACACTATAGCTACTTTCCAAATTGTGACTTTCAGGCACCTGAAGACGCCTAAAAGTTTACCATATGAATTGTATGTTTATAGTAACAGAGGAGGGAAATAAGCTATTAGTCATTGTAGTGCTAACAAGAAGATTATCAGTACTAGTAGAGTACTAATCAGAGTGAATACTTAGGAATAATCACTATGCTATTTGTTTTTCATACATTCTTTCACGTAAGCCTCATATTAGTGTTGTAAGTTACATGCTATTGTTATTGAAATTTACCCAAAGTCACATAGCTTCTAAGATGCAGGCTTTAAAAGGAAATCAGTCTAATATGAAAGCGTATGCTCTTCTACATAGATTTTTACTTATGTAATATCAAACTAATCCTATGATTATGCATATATTCATACTTATTGCATGTTTTATATTACTGCCAATATTTCAAATGGTAAGTAATTAAAAAACACATCATTTGTGTCTCATTTAACAGTAAAAAAATTATAGAATCTCAGACGCAGTAAGAAAGCAATAAGAGAATGCTCAAGAGTTTGCTAAAAACAAAACAAGAATATCACGCTAGACAAGGTACACAGTTTAAATTGCTGAGCTTGGAATCAGAGCAAAGTAGGGAAAATCTCAAAGAGAGCTCCCACTTTGATTAGACATTTTGAATGTCTAATCATCTTGAAGGGTTCAGGGGTTCAGTTCCAGGGAAATGAATTTTAATTTTAGTTAAATATTTTTTTTTAAATATTTATTTCTCTCAATACATTACAAAAATGCCAAAACACTTTAAAATAACTGATAAAAATAATTGCTAGTTAAATAACAATTATTCCAATCATCAATCTAAATATTAATTGAAAGGTATGTTTAATAATAATCTCAGTATTCTGATCCAACTTTTAATTGTCAGAATTTCAGTGTCTGCAATATTCATATGGTTCAACAGGTTTTTGTCAACCATTTCATTTTGAGCTGGTCTTTCAAGTACACAATACTTGGATATACTTTAAATGTTCCCTGTCAATTTTATATAGGCAATTCAGTGTTTACCCAGGGTAAACCTCTATGAGGAAAAATGTAATCTATTATCCTGTTTTATAAGAATATTAAAAATTGTTCACACAAAATTAAAATTTAAATATGTACAGAATAAAAACTCTGCTACATGCTTTTGCGTGTGGTACTCTATTTTATAGGGATCAATAGTTATGGTCACACAGAAAATCAGTATAAAATCGTCAATGGTTTCACCGATTTAAATGATTTAATGATCCAACTTATGTTCATTTTTGTTACTAGATATGAATATGATAGATTACATGTTAAGTTTTAGAAATTAATCTCTGATATACTTCATGAGCTATATAACATTAATATTATACATACAAAATTTTCTGTTATGAAGAAAATCCAATTCAAATTTCTAAACTTTATATCTAGGTCAAGATAAGTACAAATGTGCTAAAGGAATAATAATTCAGATGTTCTACCTACCTTCTTATGATGAACTATAAATATCCTTAGGGCTGAGAAGAATCAGCAATAGCAGTAAAGAGGAAGAGGAAAAAATAAGGTTTCTGTCATATGAAGTACAGACCCTTTGGAAAAATATTTTTAATGCTGGATTGAGGGCATTATTATTGCTCTTGAATCCAAATATTATCTCAGAAATAAGATTTATGTTCTACAAACATTACCAAGTGTTATAAACATGTTACACACAGCATTGAGGACAGATCAATCGTGAGCAAAGAGTCAGATTTTAAACTAAACAATATTTTCTTGACGATGATGTCATTAGGGTAGGATCTAATCCAATATGGCTGGTTTCCTCAGAAGAAGAGGAAATTTGGACACACACCAAAGATATTACTAGAGGTGAGACAGGACACAGGGGAGATCAGTAAGCACAGTCATGAGACCACCATGTGCAAGGCAGAAGAAACCAATCCTACTGACCCCTGGATCTTGGATTTCTAACTGTGAAGAAATAAATTTCTATAACTTAAGAAGCACATCTTGAAGTAGGCTTGGTTTTGTGTGTGTGTGTGTGTGTGTGTGTGTGTGTGTGTGTTGTTTTTTTTTTAGACGGCTCTAACAAACTAATATAAAAAACTGCACTAGTAATACTGACAGCAAAGAAAAGTTAAAAGCTATCAGACACTGAATGACATAGTTTAAGTTGTTATTAAATAAGAGCAATGCCTGACTAGTCATCATTTAATTGAAATGCATGCCAAAATATATATGAATTTCAAATATGTAACATTTCACAAAGAAAGCCAGATACAAACAAGTGAATACTGCTGTTTTACATACAAATTATATAATATATAACATATATTTAAAATATATAAAAGTAACTAAGCACTACATGTGGGCATATGTATACATAGGTGTGTATGTATATATACATGTGTATAGATAGTTTTAGTAATATAAAAGCCCAAGTAGGGAAAAGTAACATGCAATTATAACACTCATTTTGGAAAGTTTTTTCTTTCTAGGTATTCATTACATATTAATGTTCCTTTGTGAATTTTTTAAAATTGGAAAATATTGAAACCAAGGAGAAAAATATTTATAGAGATAATTGGTATTGCATATTTACAACAAGAATTTAAAGGAGTAATGAAAGTAAATGAAGCAAAGATAAACAAGCAGATCAAAATATGAGCTGCAAGAGAGAAGGGTAAATACCAGAAAGAAAATTAAGTTTATAAATGTATATGAATATTGGGTCTACAAAACAACAACAGCGGAGTCCTGTGCAGTTTAAAATATAGTTAGAGAGGAAATGCGTGACAGTGAAATTACAGAAGATAAAATCATCTAGAGATAGATAATGTGTTCTTGTGTTCAAAAGTAAAGTAGATATCTGCATTGTGCTGGAAAAGGAGTCAGGGATATATAACATAAAAGATAGTGTAATTATTAAAATAAAAGAATGTCAAGCTATTAAATGAAGGTATGGAGCATTTACAAATATTCACTAATTAAAAAAAGACAACATAGAAGATAATTAGTATATTAAAATATGTGACTCAAACACAAAACACAACATTAGAGATAAATCCTGTGACAGCAGTTATTAGATTGAATATGTCCTAAATTGTCTGAGAAATGAAATTATAAAGCTAGATTTAACTCACAACCTAACTGTTACTCTCAAGAGATAGTATAAAAATTATATAGACCAGCTGAAACAGTTCAGAAAAACATACATGCAAACACTAACCAAAAAAATATAGGTGAAACAGATATTAGTTGTAAAGACAGACGTATCATAATGATAAATACAAATATTTCACAAGCCCAAATTTACGTATCTTTAGTAACATAGCTTAAGTATGTGCAGAAAAAAATTAATTAAATTATAAGAGGAAAACTTCACAAACTTAATCATTAACATACCTCTTCAAATAATTGACAAAACAAATGGAAAATAAGGAATACAATATTTTAATGATAAAGCATTAATTTAATTTTCATAAATAAATCTGCCACCATAAAACAACAAAAATCACATTTTTACCAAATACTAGGAAACATTTGTCAAATTTTACAGGCAGACATGAAGTAATCCTCAAATTTTAAAATATTGAAATTTTTTTTTTTCCTCTGACCACAATGTAACCCAGATAGATATGTTTAAAATAAAAACATCCCTATACATTAAAACACACAGCTCTGAATATGCCATAGTTCAGATTCAAAATACAATAAAAATGATAAACTGTTAAAAAATATATTAATATTTTTAGGCTATAGTTGAAGACAATGTTAGTTGAATACATAAAAAGAAATAAGGTATCAGTTCTTTGAAATATCTTCCAATTCAACTAAATCAAATTTAAAATGTATGAAGATATATTATAGATTAGATACCTAAAAATCAAAGGCATAATAGAGAATTTAGACAGAACAAAGAGTTGTTTCTTGAAAACAATGATAAATTTGATAAATTCCTCATAGGAATATTCAATTTAAACGAGAAAAATGTATTATTATATATCAGCATTTAAAAGGAATTATTACATATATACCACAAATTTTATGTGATAGGATACAAAATATTCCAATAATAAAACAATATGAAAAAAAATAAAGCTAATAGAATCCTAAATCAAATACTTATATATTTTGTTTTCTATTAAGGAAATGTAATCCATTAGTAAACACTATATATGGAAAAATTCTGGTTCATTTAACTTCACCTAGAATGTCTTTTAGAAGTTCAAAAAAGAACATCAGTATTCTATAAATTCTAGAAAAAAACAAAAAAACTCAATACTAAATCACAGTGCTCTACAATTACAGTAATAAAAGTCACATATCAATTCACTGAAAGTATAAAATAAATAGTCTATATATAAATGTTTCCTACAATAGCTCTATGCCCCGCCTCCAATCCAGGTTCTAATTAAGAATTATGAAGCTATTATAGATTATCTCTTAGGTCTGTTCTAACTTCAAACTGTCTCCAAGCTTCTTTTTTTAAAATTTCTTATGACTTGAACATTCCATAATTATTTTTTTTTAAATGAAGTCACTTGAAAAATGCAAAACCAGCTGTACATCAATTCACTACAAATTCAAAATTTGACTGTCCCTGATTTTTTTCTCATAGATGCAGGTTAAACATTTTGAATAAGAATACAACACAGGAGTGTGGTATATGTCATATTGCATCACCCAAAATAATACAATATAAGCTATTTATCACTATTACTAATGCTAAATTTATGAATGAGAATATGTTCTGTAAATACACAGAGACTCTTATATCTTGTGAGGACCTTTTCCTCAACAATTTTTTTCTCAGGGAATCTGACTGAATCAAACATATTTTTTAAATTTCTACTCTATTACTCTTTCTACTTTTATCTACTAATATCAACTAATATCTTTCTGTTACAAAAATAATCTTCCAAATATTAAACTTCCTCTTTTGTGTTTCACTATGCAGTCATGAATTATTTTTCTTATTCAGTAAGTTATGATCCAATACTGTTGCTTTGATTTCCAGCATCTCAAATGCAGTCAATGAGACCCCCCCACTTCCAGCTAGTTCTTTGCTTTGCCATATGCTTTTTAATGTTTGAGCACCTCCTTGCAATGTTTACCTCATAAAATCTGGATGTATTTTTCCTGAAGGTGCAATGATTACTTTTAGTGGGCATATTAATTACAAGGCTAAATTTGGAAAACAGATACACTGTTGCTATTGAGTCGCTCTATTGTTTCCAAGTCCAGTGAGTGGACATAATTAATATTTTCTACTCAAAATATGAATTCATATCTATATCTCCATTTCAAAGCTAAAGATTTATTTTTACTTTTTCCTATTTATTTTATGTTAATCATTTTATGTTAACTTTATTTCTCATGGTCTTAATATATTTACTAATTTTTTTATCCTATAATAGGATACACACAAAATAATTTCAAATTCACTAGACAATCAAAAGGAAACAGTGCTTAAAAACCAAGTTTTACTATTTTTTTTTTTTGACTAAAGAGTGTATTCCACTAGATACATATATTCAGGATATTGAGTTCACAGATTTTTGTTAATTATTTTTAGAATGTTAAAAATTAATATAGAAGTGAATCAATTTTCTTCCTATTGTACTTGATTTTAATTTGTTCTACTTTTAAATGTGTAAAATTTTTTTGCCTTAAATACAAGTGTTTTCGTGGTTTAAATGTTATTCTTATCCCTAATAATATTACTTTTACTATAGTTGTCTTTATCCGATAATATGTGTGTGTATGCCAGCTTTATTATGATTAATATTTCTCAAGAAAATATTTTCCATGATTTTCTTTTACGATTTTGTGTCTATTTTTATTGTATAGGTTATGTCAAATGCATAACAGTGTAACACAGAAAACAATTTCAACTTAAGTTTGTTGACCTAATAAGTTACCAATATTCAACAGCATATGGTATGTAGATCAAAACGTGCATCCATATGCAATTCAAAAACTTCATTTAGGAAGTAAAGACCTCTCTCTGAGGTAATTACTTCCCTTGGGTTTCAGCACAGATACTTCCCACTTTCATCCCCAACTGTCATTCCTATAGAAGATGTTCTTTTTTATGAAGTCAATGTAAAAAGAATTTTTGTAATAAATGACTTTTTAGTAATTGGTGAAGGAATTTACATTTTATAAAACTGCAATTTCAGAACTGTAGAATATCACCGTGTTTAATAAAAGTGTTGCAACTAGTGAATTAGATTGTTATCTATAATCACAACACCTCATTTTTATAAGTACTTTATACAAATACTTATGGAAAAGTATGGTATTTGAGATTAATGAAAATCTGCCTATTTAAATTCTATCGTGAATGATGCTGAGTATTGAAAAGTCATTCAATTTGTCTCCAGTTATCAAAATTTAAATATAGCATGCTTGTTTCTGACATAGTACAAGTCCGGCAACATTACTGTGAGAAAGACATATATTTAATTATATTATGGTATTATAATTACATTATGTGCAATTATAGTGTGTAATTTTAACATGCTGCACAATAGATCTCTGGAACTAATTAATTATTCTTAAGTGAAACTTTGTACCCTTTTACCAACATCTTCTTATTTACAGTGTAAGAAATGCAAAACAATTGTTTAGAACAGTTTTAGGTATAGGGAGATGTCATAAATTCCCCAGCTCCCACACACTCACAAGCTTTTCTGCTTTCGGCATCTCCTACCAGACTGGTACATTTGTTACAATCGAACGTTCATTTAAACATCACGTAATATTCACGTATTACATTAAAATTTATTCTTGGGGGGCATGGTACATTATATTTGACACACATATACAGAACATACCACAACCCTATTTCACACTCTCATAAACATATTTCAACATTTTGTTTCTGCAGTTGTCTCTTTGAAATAGGTGTTACTGAAGTATATGAAAAAATAAACTATATGTGTAGATACAGATATGTAAGTGTATAGAATAGCATATATCCACCATTATATTATTACAAAAAGTAATTTCACATCCCTAAAAATTTTTCTATGCTCTACCTGTTCACCTCTCTTTCCCTCCTAACACCAGGTAATCGCTGATTCTTTTTCTATCTCCATTGGTATTGCCTTTTCCAGAATGTCATATAGTTGAAAGTATACATTATGTAGTCTTTTCAAAATAGCTTTTTTAACTTAGTAGGATGCAACTAAGTTTCATTCATGTCTTTCCATAGTTTTATAAGGTTTTCTTCTTTAGTGATGAGTATTGGATGTACCACTGTTTATTTTTCCATTCATAAACAGAAGAATATTGTGGATTCAACAATTATCAATAAAGCTGTTATAAACATATGTATTTTGTTTTGGGCGGATATAAGTGCAATTATTCAAATTTACCTGATGCCCATCCTGTAGGCACCACCAGACCAATATGAAGAAGAAAAAGGCTACTGAAGTCTTCTGAGGTGGGAGAGGAAAATATCATATTTTTATATGATATTTAAATTTTTAATTAGACATTGACTTTTCAAATTTAATTTTGATTCTTCAATTTTCTTCATTGCCAAAGTGAGACACTTCATATAACTCAAAGTGACTCTCTTTGCAACTTCTCAAAAGGATAGTTGAGGGAGATGCCTAACACCATATTTGAAGACAATAGTTGAAAAGAAATGATTCATTTCCTCTTTGTTCTCAACACATTCAAAATTTATGATAGACTGGTAACAGTTCAAAGAAAAATATACATGTATGCCTCTTTGTTTCAATGTTTTTCTCCATATTTTTGAAATGAAATATTATGATATATAATTTTTATCTTAATAGTGTAAATTTTATTTAAAATGAAATTTTCATTTTGTCTAATTATCTGTTATTTTTATTTATTACATACAAACAATATAATATAGGCAATATTGAATATATAACATAACATTCTGCATCATACATCCCATACTACATATCATAAAATATATATTATACCTCACATGTTACATGCGATACTCTATTATCTATAGCATTGTTTTAAGACATTCATATGAAATACATTTGAAAATATAAAAGTATATGAATATATATTTTCATATCTATTACAGTTTGTACCTAAGAAAAATTAGGTATTGGTTTTATACTCTGTATGTAGGGTACAGCACAAACATACGCACATACATACATATATTCCTATGATATACTTCAATGTAGAGAGTTAACAACTTATCCATTTATAGATCTAAACACTCAAAACAATAAAATTAATTAATTGAGCTCATAAAATATCATTATGTGATTTCTAGAACAACAGAGTACAGTATTTATAAAGGTCAGAAAGAGTAAAAGCAAATTTGAAAAAGTATTTTTAGTTTGCAGAGTCTTTTCCTCCTCCTCCTCTGCATGTCTTTGCTTCTCTGCTTGAATAAATTTTGTTTTTGCTTATCAGTGTTGTTGTTACATTTTTAGTAGGTACCCTATATGCATTTAAGAATTTCTACTATTTCATATACTTCAGTAACACCTATATCAAAGAAACAGTCTCAATAACAAAACAGAAAATCTGTTTGGATATTTAAATGCAGTTTTGTTTTGGTTATTTTTTTACAACCTTGAAGAATTAAGTCAAGCTTGAGTTTTTGTTGTTATGTGTTTTATTTTATTTTTATTTTTTATTTTTTTAATTAACCAGATTCACTTTGAAAAGAGCACAATGGTGAAATGTATTCTTTTTTCTGGACATAAGAAATAAGCTGATTTATACTGTTACTTATATTGATCTTCAGTCGTATCTTGCCCAGCATAGGGACTTGAACTTACTTTTATTTTTCTTTAAGAAAACTGATTTGCTTTATTTCTTTAAAAAATTTTTGAGATGAGTTAATGTCAGGGTCATTCCAATTTTATATGATGGAAACTAACACAGAAACTAGGCAAATACAATTTTACTTTTATTTAACTTGGGGAGTAAGTGCTTCACAAATGTTATTTCATGAACATGAAGAACAGAAGGTAGCTGGACTAGAAACATTTCCTTAAAATCATGCATTTTCATGGCCTAAATCCAATTCCATAGCATACGGAGATAGAATCTTAAGCCATCAAAGAATCTTTTAATACAACATTCCTCTCTATTTTTCAGTCAAATTCAATATTGAATCAGTATTTTAGGCTTTGGATACGAAAGAAAGTCTGCATGCTTAAAAAAAAAAAAAGGCTATTATATCCTGACTACATTAGACCTAGGAATCCCATGAAACCTAGAGACTCTTCTTTAAATTTTATACAATATCAGGCTTTACAGCCATGTCAGTGTCTGTCTGCAGATGAAGAGACTCCTCTTTGACAATCAGTTTGAATTTCTCTAGATAGGGACATAATCAAACAATAAAGCCAGGTGCCAAGAACACTGTTCCTATGTGTCAGTAACTCTAATGCAAATTATCTAAAGTATTAAATAATCAACCAGTCCTTATCCTATTCTCAATATGAGGATTCCTTTATTTCTAGCAATTTTTGCAGGTTGTCAAGATGTCACATTTGAACTAAATTATGTGCTTTTAATCTTACTCTTACTACTTTAAATTCTTATTAATACTGCACTTCTCCTGATAATTATAAAGTATAATTCACACAAATTATAATTAACTTTTACAATGTAGTAAAGTTCTGACCACTCAATAAAGAGTAGTTTTGCTATTTTCATGATCTCTATATTAAGTAGCAAGTATTATTTTATTTTGAGGGCGACAACACACTTTTTTTGTAAAACACCATGGATTTCATTCTTATTTTCTATTATGCTCATGAAATTTCCATCAGATGGGTATCATCATGTCTATTTTAGAAGAAAAAAATAGAGAAGAAAAGTTGCTTAGAGAACTAAGACAGAGAAACAGAGATTTTTTTTAAAGCTCAAGGTAGATAAAACATTTTTAATGAATTCCCTTTACATATGGAACTAGGTTCCAAAAGGATTAAGTGAGAATTCAAAGCTGAAGACAGCTTGGCTCCATTCAAACATTACTTTTTTTACAGTATTTCCTTCTAAACTCAGTTCTCCACCATCTCAGACTTAACCACCATTCTCCTAATGTAGTAAGCATCTTCATAGATCTAACATTTATATCATGTTGTTTCCATTTTGAATGTTTTAAACCCTTCTCAAAGTTCAAAAGTCATACTTGTAGATTACTTTCAAGTGCAAATTATCTTTTCCTTCATTTCTTTTCTGTCGTGCCTTCCTTATTGTTTATTTATTACAACTGATTTTATTCTCCTTTATTACATAGCAAATAAAATATTTTAATACAGTATAATCTGTTTTTAAGTGGAGAACATACCTTTACCGGATTTAGCAAAAATAGAAAAATCAGTAACATTTACTCAATTTAGTGAACATTTAGTAATTATTTATTAATCACCATGCCAAAACTGGTATCGGATGTTGGAATACTCAGTAAAAACCAAAATACCATTTACTGAGTGACTACTTTTTGACAAATACTATCTAGCTAATTGCTGTTTCTATCTCACTCATTTACAACTCCAGCACAGTCATTATCAGTCATCATGAGGTCCTGACTTAGCAGTTACTCAAGTCAATTTGCTTTAGCCCCTCTTCTTCAAAACAGAACTATGCTGAATGGAGAAAATATTTACATTAGTTTCTACATATTTGAAGACAGGAATAGAGTTGGAAATAGAACAATGGATGTCACAGATAAATTGTGTATTTCATCACTTTTTAGGTTAACATTTTTCAGTATTTAGAAAACAAGTCATTCATGATAAAAAACATTATTCTAGTTACTTCATAATGACCTTTGTGTTTTACCTTCCTTTATAAACTATGTAATAGAACATATGTTTAATTCAGAACATAGTTTATATTTACAGAATGTTTGAGAAGACAGTGTGGAGAGCTGTCATGAAACTGCACCCAATTACTCCTACTCATCACATGTTTAGTATGGTACCTTTATTATAATTAGTCACAGAAGACTGATACATATTTACTAACTAAAACTCATAATTAGTTGTTATGTCCTTAGATTAATGTCCTTTTTTGTTTTTGGTTAAAGCATCTCATCTATAATGCCACATTAAATTTAAGCATATTGTCTTTATATTCTCTTAGTTAAGACAGTTTTTCAGGCTTTCCTTTTGATGACCTTCATAGCTTTGAGGAGTAATGGTAAAGTATTTCATAAGACATTCCTTTATTTGGAATTTGTTTTTCTTATAATGATATTGGGGTTCTGGGTGTTGAAGAGAAAGCTCAGAAAAATAAAACAGAATATTTATCCCATCACACTGAGGGTATAAACTAGCAACATGATTTATGAGTGTTAATGTTGACCTTTGTCACCTGGCTGAGGAAGTGTTTGGCATATTTCCTCACAATAAAGTTGCTCCATTTTCTTAATCTATTATTGGCAATGTTATTTTTGGAAGGAATTTAACATGTGCTGCAAATACAGAGTACAGAGTTGTGCTGGTTGTCCTTGAGGGTGGAAAATCTACATCAGTTACTTACAATTATCTTGCATTGAAGTTTTATTTTTCTCTTCATAATTTATTAATTTATTCAATATTTGCTTGCAGCCATATGGACTCATGGGTATTTTATATTTTAGGTTAGAATCCCATAATATTTACTCAAAACTATTCTAGCATTGGCCATTGTGAATTAGTTGGCTCCTGTATCCTTTTGAGATACCCTTAATCAATATGTGTATGTATATTTGTGTATTTAGCACTTACTTTCTTGGACTTAAGATGCTCTAGACATACCTTACACATTTAGTTCCCCATCTCTATAAACAGCTGTTTGCCCTGTTTATTTTATGGGGAATTTAAAATGAAGATTTATGCTGATTGCTACTGATGCTATCTTTCACAGTTCCAACTCACAGTTCAACAAAATCTTGGTATTTACTAACTTGTTCAGATACACAAACCGATAAATAGTTCTATATGAAATCATCTGTATTTGGATAAACTTGTATTCTTATTTATATGTCCAAATAAATTTCATTACTACATGGCTCATTCCAACCTCCTACCTTTGATAATCTGTAAATTCACACTCCAGTAGTGAGATAGCTGACTCTCACCCACCATCTGACTTTCTTAGGAAGCAACTTTATCAACTAAGGTACACGCTCATCTTCATTTTCTTTTTCTGTCCTCTGTTTACATTGTCCACTTCTAAATCACTCTATCATTCTATCACTCAGCACTCTATCCAACCCACCACACTTTCCACTTTCCTTAACATTGTTTAATACATTTAAATTACAAATGTGATTCTCCTTTCACAGTATGTATCTTTCCTGAGAATATGTAACTCTATTTTTCCATATGAAATGTTCATTCTTTGTGCTTTATATTTCTGTGAGATTTTACATATGCAAAATGTCTTACCTACCATTAAAATATCACTGAGAATAATTTCATCACCCTAAAATTCCTGTGCCCTACATTTTCATTCATCCCTCTTTCCTTATGTACAAATTGTAAGCCACTGATGTTTTTATTGTTTCTATTGCTTTGCTTTTTTCTAGAAAAGTCATAACTAGAACCCTATGTTAGATTTTCCAAGACTGTTTTTTAATTTAGCAATATGCAATCAGTTTTATCCATATTTTCATATAGCCTGAGAACTGAATTCTAACACAGACTAATATTTCATTGTATGGATGCACCACAGTTTATCTATTGGAAGGATGTGATGTTGCTCCTGGTGACTAGCAATCACTAACAAAATGGCTATAAACATTTATACATAAATGACACTTAGATTAGGGTTAACTATGTAGAACAACTTCTGCAGCATATGGTGTAAGACCATTTCTAATTTTGCAAAATGAGCAAAATACCTTATAATATGCTTCTACCATTTTGAGTTCCAATCAGTTATTATTTCTCACGTGATCTTGCTTCTCTGCATTCTAGTCAACATTTGGAATTGTTAGGATTTTGTTGTTTTGTTTTTTTTTAAACCTTCCTAGGTACATTGTGGTATCTCATGGCATTTTAACTCACAAATTCCTAATGACACAGGGTATTGAGCATCTTTTCATTTGCTTATTTGCAGTCTATACATATTTCTTGATGAAGTATCCATTCAGATCTTTCAATGATTTATAATTCATTTGTTTTCTTATTGTTGAACTTGAAGAGTTCATTGCATAATTTGGTTATGAATTACTTACTTTCAAATACTATAAATAAAGCCATTATACCCTTAAAATTATAGTCTGGGGAGAAGGCTTGAGTAGGCCATAGTCTTGTCTAAACTAATAATTTGCTCCATTGACTATTTCTATCAGTTTAACTGTATTTGTAAAATATGTGGTGTTTTCACATACATTATATTTTGTTTTTTTCTTCTAACAGCTATATATGGCAAAAACAAACAACTAACAGACCAATTAATATTTCTCCTCTATCCATCTTTCTCAGGAATAAAACTGTTGCATTGTCTATTAAATTTCCTTTACTATTTGTACTGGTCACTCCACCTCCTATTTTCACCTCTTTGGGGAATAGAATTATTCATACAATTATTGAAGCCTCCTTAAATTCTACCTTATTTCTTCAAAATATAATAAGATGTATATATTGCTTCAAGATTATAGCTACAGATATAAATATACATATATAATTTTAAAATAAACAGCATATAAAATTATACAAATTTGATTATAATTTCAAAAATTAAAATAAGTAAAAATACATAGTTTTGGAGAATTAACAAAAATTTTTTTGGAATCCATTCTATTTTTTCAAATTTATTATTTTCTTAATTATTACATACCAGGCTTTCTTCTGAAAATTATAGATGTAGAAGGAAATAGTACTGAAAATTTCAAACTCTCTAAAGGAGAGCTGAAGAAAATTTATAAGAAAATGTCTATCAGGGACAATCAGTATGATAAAAATTTTAAAAAGCATAAAAGGGTGGTAGTTACTACTTTTTATTTCTAAATAATATAAAATGAAATTACTTGTAATATTAAGTCATTTATAGACTAAAAGTTGCTCTTTGTTTTTATAAACTTTGTCTTCCTTTATTTATTTATATTCAAATCCTCATATGCAGAATGCATCATCATGTATTTGAACCTACATATTTTCTCTCTATATATAGTGCTTAATTTCTGTATAAAGATCCATAATTCTCATGCAATGCTATCTGTGAATGTCAGTGTTCCTATTACTACAGTTACAATTTACATAGTTTTTCAGAGAGGATCAGAATAATAGCAAATGTCCTTACTATGTAAATAGACTATGCTGTATTTTATTATTTTAAAGTCAAAGCACAAAAAGATAAATATTTCTGGGTGCATATTGGATTTGAAATCACATTTGCTGATCTGAGGGCTCCACTTTTTACAGCCTCTGAAATAGGATGCAATGTCACACGATAATTATATGTATTAAAACCTCTAAAAAATAATGATTTAGAGTGTCATCTATGGTCCTGAGCCGTACTGCTCTGTGACTTCCAACAAGAACACTCTCAGAGATTTAGAGCTGAGTGTGTGCTTGAATGCACTTATAACTGAATCATGTCCCTTGATACAGCCAAATCCATGTGGGCTGCTTACCAAAGGGGCTGGTTTATCACCGGTTTCATGAATCAAATGAATGTCTGCACAATTTTTAAAAAACAGATGTTAAAACTACCTGCAGTGAAAGGGACACTTCACATGGATTTTTAAAAAATAAGTAAATAGGCAAATTACATGTGTTTGTATGAATAACAAATATGTGAGAAAATCACATTATGGAAAAATAATGGTCAATCATCATGCAAGTTTCCTCATGACAGGAGACAACAATGTGCTATACGAATCTGAAGGGATGGCACCATGATACCAACAGGGCTCTGGCTAAAGGGTAGGAGAAATACTCCTTCTGATGCATATTTCTTTCTAGACCTGATGATCGAGGCATAATATTTTCAGTAGATTCCATTAAAATATATGAAGCGTTTATCATTTCTAAGGAGATATCCTTTATATTAAAATCTGTAATGATAGAAAATACACCAGAGGCTCTGAATCAGGCTTAAACACACCTTTATGATGTGGTAAGTTGGAACTTAAAATGTGTTGGTAGAAGCTGAAATTTCATGGGTGATTTGTCATGGTAATATGGAAAGTTGGTTGCAAAACAGTGATAAATTTGTTTTTAGGGAATCTCAATGCTTTGGTTAGTTGATACTTTGGCTCTAAAATGTTTCAGCAGTACTATATCACTTGCCTAAATGTGGATATTGGAAAAAATTGCTCTCCTGAGGAATGTCTATCCAAGTGCTTACGATATTTCATCAGGTAGCAGTAATCTTAGGTCCCATATATAGTGGAAGATAGAGTCTTACATTTGTGAGTCATATTTCTGCTGAGCCTTTCATGCTGATGATTAATTATACTAGAGAATTTGATAGTCCATGATTTTTCTTTTTCAAAATCACATGTTTGTTCAATATTTTATAAGTATTATCTAACCACATTTCTATGAGGCAGGTAAGAAAGTGACATTGGCCACATTTTGTATATGTAAGCTACATGGTCTCAGAGAGGTTAAGCACCTTGCTTCCAATCAGACATAAATGATTACTAGATACACAGATATAGGTCCTGTGTTCCCTAGCTGTCAGCTTCATGCCACTGAGTGCCATGTTCTAGTAGGAGGATGGAGGTCCAGAATTCTTTGCCCCAGGTATTGTTTGTTAATTAGACATGACTGTGATTTTAATTGAACTCTATAGGAACTAACAGAATGGTAATTTTTTCATTATTGACATTTTAGAATCTTCCTAAATGAAATTCCCCATTTCTTTTTTTAAGATACAACCTAGTACAGAAGAAAGAATATTAGATTAGGTCTGAAGACAACCACAGCTAGGTCACTAATTATACTAAATATTCTTGGGACATTTCTCAATTGATTTAGCTTCAGCTAAATAGGTTTTGAAAAGCTGAGCTCCAAAATACCTCTTAGCTACTAAGTGGTATGATTCAAAAACAGAGAAATTACATCCTTGTATAAATCCTCTGAAAATATGAACCCAAATTTTAAGTAAATGCTATCATTCATTATAAAATATTTAGAAAGATTTCATTATTTCAATTTTTAGTATTCTTGAGGGTGCTGCAAAGCTTAAACATTATGCTATCTAGAAACACATCTATGTAAGTATTTGTATGATAAAAATGTTCTTGGGTTGTAGTAAGCACAATTAGCGTGCCTTGACTTGATTTTACTTTCCCATATACACTACTCTCCAAAACCATGCTCAGCTCCTTCCCTGATGTGATCATTTGACTGAAAAAGACGCACTAAAATGGTTGTGGTTTAATGTCACGATTTCACTTACGGCAACTTCTGCAGCAGAGTTGGTAGAAATGAGGAAAGTTACTAACTTCTTGGCTCTTAGAAGAGCAGTATTACCTACCTAATAAGTAGTTCACAAAAAATGAAATACATTTTGTGGGAGAGAGGGCAGCAGTCCAGGGAGTGAGAGACATTCATATTACAATGCAGCCTAAAGTGTGTCTCAGCTCTTGTCTGATGTCTTGAACTTCATGCTTCAACAGGTTTGCAGACACCAGTGCAATGCAAGGAACAGTAATATACTAACCATTACATGGGGGAAGGGATAATTAATTTTAAATAAGGTAAATATTCCATTAAAAACCTCTACATAGTTTCACATTTCTAAGAGAAAAACTCAACCTAAAACTAAAACAAAAATATGTGGTCAAACACTGACTTCTTAGATTTATAAGGAATGTCAGTTTCCCTTATCACTTGAAGCATATCAGTAAACTTTCTACATAGTAGAGTTTTTCAGTGACAGTCTACTGAATAACTATAATTTGAAAAACTCTTTAGAAAATTAGGTCATGTATTTTCTTAGATACTCTCATTCCATAAGATTCCATAAGAATTATTTTTAATAGGAAATATCCCCCAAATCATGCTGGTTTTCTCTAATAAGATATACACTTGATTTTCTCCAATCAGAGGTAATTTGACTTTCTTTGAATACTTGAAGACATGGTTTCTCAAACAACACTCTCTTTAATTCTGAACAAAAGTTAAGCCATGCTCATTTTTAGGGATAAAATAAATCATCTACAGAAGAGAAAACTCCCAGATGAGTGGGCTACCATAACATACTGAGCATGGTTCAGGTCACTGTGCTGTGTGCTTCCTTGACATGTGTGAACAGCAGTTGCATGCCCAGAGATTCTGAAAGGAAGAAGGAAGGAAGGAAGGGAGAGAGGGAGGGAGGGAGGGAGGGAAGAAGGAAAGAAGGAAGGAAAGTAATTCCACTAAAAGGAAACAAGACTTTTCAAATAATACAGATTTACTGAAAATATACATTCAGGAATTTCATCTAACTTTTTTTATATATAAAATCTAAATTTGTCTTACAAAAATAAATGGTTTTAAGTATCATATGTTCCCTAAAGAAATGAGAGCAATTTATGTTATTGGGACTTTGTCTTAAAACGATGATGAGTCTAATAAATTTTCAGTGGGGTTCCTGTGATGTGTTTCTATCCAACACATATTTAAAGACAACTCATGCAGCTTTACAGAAGCTAATGAAACATATTTTAGAATAAGTACGCCCTGGTATAGCAGCAGTTAGGTCAGCTGCCTCTGAAGGAACTTGTCCATGTACATCCCAAGGACCTGGGATCCTGTCCTGTGTCTGGGGAAAACAACCAATGTGAAGAACTAAATAAAAATATAATGAAACAATTCTTTCTCCTCTCTCATCCTGCATGCCTACTTGCCTTCATTCCTGTGTGCACCTTTCCTTTAAGTATATCTATATCTATACCTATCTCTCTATATAATAAATGCATCTTGTAACAAATAATGAAGCGATGAAAGTGTATAATATCCATATATAAACATATATATCACACTATTTTTCATTTTGTTGGCCTTTATAAAAGGAAAAGAAAATAAAAGGCCCTATTAGAGAAAGATAAGTCCAAAACTTACTTTAAAAATGTAGTGGTAGAACTCACGGTTAACTACAGTGGGTTAAAACAAAACATCACATATTTTTAATGACATAAGGATATGCGGAAGAGAACTCCTAATCAAAAATGTACTCTTTTCAAGGCAGTGTCAGCAAACAATAATCATATGTATAAAACCTTATTTCTAGTTCACTTTCATAGCTCTCTAGTGTTCTACCTTTCAATAATAGGTAATTGGAAAAAGCACTATGCATTTTACAAATGTTTTCCTTTGGATTTCTGAAAAGGTGACTTTTTTCAAAAAGTAAAGGCCAACGCATTTGTAACTCAGAGAAATCTCATATAATTAAAGCCTCCAGTTGCATGCATTTTTAATACCACTGACAACATAGTAATTGACATATGTGATTCTGGATCACACTTCAGATTTTAAATTATTTTAGTCTGCTCAAATGTGTTTAAATGCACTAACCAGATATACTTTCAGTAATTCGGCTTTTAATGACTATCCTTCACTTCAGAGCTACCTTTGATGTTAAAATAGTCTAAGAAATAATGTAATTTTCCCACATGCTGGTTGGGTTATAGTCAGATGTTTCTTAAATATTTCATGTAAGAACTCTCCCTGACCCCTACAACTGTGAAAATGTGAGGAGATTTTACTTATAATAATTTTATATCTTGTAGTTCACTAAATTAACTGGAATGATCAGGACCTCAACCAAAATTGATTGCTGAACCTAAAATAAGATCAAAGAAATAAATCAAAGGGTATGGCATATATAAAAATACAAATTATAAGTTCAGAATAATTAATACTGGCAAAATTGCACTGCAAAAGACCTTAGATAGTGTAAAGCTCATAGTACATTAAAATCTAAAATTTTAAATAGACCTCTGAACCTTAAAAAGACTACTAATTCCTACATATTTGCTGTTATGCCAGTAGGTACACCACAGAGTTTCATCAACAATTACAATATCTAATTTCTATACTTTGTTCCTCTAGATCTCAAACTCATTACTATCAGACTATGTAGACATAAAAGCATTCAAAATATTTCCAATTAACTTTCAGATATATTAGCCAGGGTCATGGTTCATATATTCTCTTTAAATTGTTTAGATAAAAATATAAAGATTTATAAAAGGCTATAATAAGGAATACTAATTAATAAATAGCATTAAATAAGCATTCACCAAATTTCCATTATTAAGGAACTATCAAGGAACTATAAGGGACTATTAAGGAACTATATTGCACATAAATAGATGAAATTGAGATAATCCCATACTGAAAGAGTTTCAATTTAACTTAGAATGCTATGAAATAAGGACATTAATAGTTAACAATATGTGAAGGGCAAGATAAATTCCAAAAAGAGCAAATAGTATATATATATAGTTTACAGAGGTTGGGTTTCAAGTAGGTGAAAGAATAAGAAAACATTTCATGAGATTGATTTTAAAAGATCAGAGAAGGAGTATGTCCAGCCAGAAAATTAGTATTAAGAAAGCACAGAATTATAAATGTTGGCATATAGCCATCAATCTACAAGCTATAACAATCAACAGAGTATAGTATTGGCATATAAACAAACCTAAGGACCAATGAAACAAAATAAAGAGCCTAGAAATAAACTCTTAATATGTACAGTCAAATGATTTTTTGACAACAGTGCCAAAAAAATGGGCTGGATGGATTTTTCAATAAATGTTGCTGGGAAACTGGATACCTACATGCAAAAGAATAAAATTTTACCCTTACACTAAAAAATATAAAAATTTAACACAAAATGGCACAAAGGTCTAAATGTGAGGACCAATGTAATAAAATTTTTAAAAGAAAACATAGGGATAAAATTCATAGCATCAATTTTGCTAACGATATACAAATATGGCAGGAAAAGCACTTGTAGCAAAAGCAAAAATAAACAAATCAGGACACATCAGAATTAAAACTTTTATGTATCAAAGGACACTATCTGGGACAACCCATAAAATAGGAGAAAACATATATCTGATAAGGAATTCTTATCCAGAATATACAAACTGCTACAAATCAACAACAAAAACCCCAAACAACTCAATTTTAAAAATAGGCAAAAATTCAAAGAGGATAATGAGTCGACTAAAAGGACAGGAGAACATGTTCAATATCACAATTCATTAGGGAAATGCAAATCAAAATGTCAATGGAATACACATCACATCTATTAGTTTCTATCATCAACAGAATAAAAGATAAGCTTTGATGAAGGTGAGGAGAAATTAGAGATTGCTCTGTTAGTGGGAATGTAAAATGGTGCAGTCACTGTGGAAACAGCATGGCAGTTTCTAAATAATTAAGACTAAATTTTACTCCAATCCATCCATTTTGTTCCTAGAAAAAGAATTAAAAGCAGGAGCAAAGATACTTGTACATTGATGTTGATCATAGGACTATCAAAATATCAAAGTAACCTGTCCATTGATGGATACACAAAAAGGCTATATTTTGTATATACTATTATTATTTAACCTTAAAAAATGAAGGAAATTAAGTGTATTCAAATGCATGGAGGTGGAAAACAGACCAGTGTTTAATAGGGACTAAGGTGAAAGGATGAAAGATGGTAGGCATTTTTCAATGGGGAAAAAGTTTCAGTTTGAGATGATGAAAAAGTTCTGGAGATGTATTTTGATGACTGATGTGTGTGAATGAATTAATATGCTGAATTGTCTGTTAAAATGTTCATATGGAAAATTTTGTTACATATATCATAAAAAAATGTCTTTGGAGGAGTGAAAGAAGCAAGATTGATAGATAAGATTCTGAAATGTAATTCCTTCAGAATGAATGCCTCAACCAACTCCATAGGGGGCACTGGACCTAGAATGTCCCTTCAGAATTGACTTACCAGAGGACAGGGACAGGAATTTCTGTACCATTCACATCTACCAGATTTTGGATAAGATATAATTTTACCTATTTTACTTATTTCTCTTTTTTCTTTCTAAAAAAAAAATCTTTATTGAAAAACTTCCAATATGAGGACTACATTCTCCATGAGACAATAAAAATATGAGCAACATGATTCATAAAGTTTTATTTGGTATTTTATGCTATGCCTTTCTCAAATAACTGTGAGTCAGGCTTTATCTCCATTTTATGGAAGAATAGCCTGAGACTAAGAGAAGTTAATTGACTTAAAAAAAACAAAAAGATAATAATGAGTAGAGGAAGAATTTGGCAACAAAATCTTTACCAATTACCTTCCTATTGGTACTATTACTCAAAGTGTCCATTTACAAGTATCTCTTTAAGTAATACACATTGAAAAACTCACTCACATACTTTTTTATATTAACACTCACAGTGACCCTACAGTAAATAGGAAATATAATGTCATAAAGAGAGCAATGCTATTTCTGTGTTACAAGAGAAAATCATGAACCAAAAGGCAAAACAACGCAAACTCACATGGTCTATCATCTTTGTACCAAGCTAGTTTTCTAGAAATGCCATCATTATCTCTCTTAGAAACCTTAGAAGTATTCAAAATGATCAAATAAATTATAATAGAATAGATATATAAATATGTGGAATCATTCAGATATAAATATTTATTTTATTGATTAAAATGTCAACCTCAAAGGAAATATATCAGTTTAGAAAATAAAATGTCACAATAGAATAACCAACTGGCAAATTTAAGTACTTTATTCACCAAAATATGAGTAACACATCATTCTATTTAATAGGAAATACAAAGTAAATCAAATTATGTGCATTGTTTAAAAATTAATAAACTATATAGGGTATTCTATGTTGGTTTTAGGTTACTCAGGGAAAAAATAATAATTTTCTTTATAAGTATATTACAATGCATTAATTTTGTTAAAAAGTCCCTAAAGTTGTATAATGAATAAATGGAATTTTACTACTATTTTAATAAGGCTTGAATGATACAAATTGCAAAGTCCAAATCACTTTATTATAGCAAGTACTAAAACAACATTTAATTATATGTAGTTAACCGCACAATCTAATGGATTAAGCTATTACGCACAGGGTTCCCAGAGGTAGAGGAAGAACTTAAACTGATCAATAAGTTTCAGGATTAATAGACAGTACGAGGCCAATATGCCTGGATCATCTCAATGTGTTTGAAATATATGCAATCCCTAATGTCGTATTCATTTGCAAGTGGTAAAGCGAAATTCTCAACAATCACCAAAACTGAAATAAAATCTACACAAATTGTCTAAGGAAGAGCAGATAAGCCAAAATTGTACTTCAGATTGCAACTGGGCAGTCGTAGAGAAATTTAATTCAATGTGTGGGGCCATTGCATTTGAATTCTAAAGCTTTGTAGTGATGTTAGGCTGATATAAAGATGAGCATAATCTAAATTTATTCTTACTTTAGAAACATACAAAACAAATACTATTTCTTATAACATAGATTTAATGTAAAGATGGGTTAATCTTGTGAAATTATCCCTACAATGGATTCAAAAAAGCTTTCCTATACAATCATGTATTTGGTTTGCAAATATTTGTATGAAGATAAGAAATGATGCCCTTTACAAATTAATTTTAATCCTTTTCAGTCATATGCAAAAAAGGACAAAAATGCTCAAAGGAAAATTCAATGAAGCAGTAAAATCACTAAAATTATTCTACACGTATACAAAATTGAGTTTCAATACTTGGAAAATGATTTTATACTAACATTTTCTTATCAGAATAATTACCCCCCAAATATCTTGATAGAGTAGATAACAAGAACAGCCAGTGTTTTAAACAAATTTTGTTTGGAATTGACAATACCATAGTAGAATTTTTGAAATGAAAACTCCTCTTAAACAACCTGTCAATGTTTTTATTTATTTTTATTTATTTTTACTTCTTAATCTGACTTCTACTGCACTGTAGAAATAAAATCAGTCAGAAAAGTAACCAAATAAAATGAACCTATCCCTCCCTTACTGAAAAAACAAGTTGAATATCTCCTTTGATAGAAAGAAGTCATCTCTACTTAAATAAGACCTTGTTCACATTTCTGTTTTTATACAGCACTTCTGAACCTTTTCCAATTCTTAGTTCTCTCTCTACGAAGAAGTATTAAAAACCATATCAATGCTCTCTTCACATTAAAAATATAAATGGTTTTATTTATTAAGTAACCAAAAAATGGAAAATAAAGAAAAATATCCTGGACTGGAAAGTGATCCTATAGAGTTGATTTCATAACCAGAAAGTATAAATGCAGCCAATAGTCCTAATAAGAAAAGAAGGGCATGTGTAAAGAACCTTGAGAAAAAGTAGGGCATACAACCACTCGTTCACGTTGAATTTGTATAGCTCTACAAAGTAACAGACAAGCTATTAAAACTTTATTGTTTCAGGATATAAGCCTATTATACTCTGCAAATGAAGACACTGACATTTTGCTGTATTGGCTGAAAAGATTAACAGTTCACAAAGAACAGTACCTACTGTGCCAAACTAAATATATTAAAACTTGAAGGCTATGTATTCAATGTGCCCTCTCCTGTAAATGCACATACTGGATCGTTTAAATGGCCTCACCAGCTCTGTTAATAATGTAGTGGGACATGTTGGTGTGGGAGATGCAATTTAAATCTTTGCTATTTTGTAATAAAACATGGAAAGGTGTGTTTTTTTTAAACCATGAATAACTATGCCTGGTTTGGTGAAAGAATGAAGCAGAAAACATTTAAAAGTCTATTTTTTGTCACTCATGACCTGCACACCTGAAGATACTTAGGAAACACTACTCCAAATACTCAGATAATGTAGTTTTAAATTTTAATACACAGTTAATATACTTAGGAGCAATATTGAAAACACAATGTATTTTTAAATTTTAATACAGCTAATATATTTGAGTCCTGATGTCTTTTTTCTGTTCCTTTTAATTCAAATTTCCTCTTATTTAACATCGCTTGTCTCCTTTTTAATGAATGTAAATGCCATGGAACTATGCTACTCTATGTATAGTTCATTCTCCTCATATGTAAACTATTGATACTAACACCAGATTGCAATGATGAATAAATCAATATACTATTTCAAAGAATTTATCATAATGTCTACCACATAGGAGAATATAACATGTTAAATAATAATGATAATGATAATAATAATCACGTGTCTTATGTTCGTATTGTATTATCACTTGGTATTTAGAAAAAATTACCTTACAGATTTGGAAATTTTCTCTAGATTTTTAAAACCTCATTGCTTTCACTTATTAGCATATTTTATTTTCTCCATAAGAAATGCATAATATCTCTAAAGGTTTATTCTGCCTACCTTGATGAATAACAGAGTGTGATGAAATCATGTTTCCTGATTCACATTTAATGGCACTATGCATCTCACCTGTAGCAAATGTGGACTCTGTATAACTGAGTATGCTTCTACTTGGATTTAGTAATTACGCTTTACTTTTAAACATGAGAATATGCTAATCCCTTAAGTATGCACATATATATATATCAAATTTCGCATTTGTGCATTTATTCAATATGATAACTTAATAAAACTTTAACTGATATTTTCAGTCTTGATTAGTTAACCAGCTTAAAACGGGCAACTCAGAAGGGTTAGAAAGCAAAAACTGACTTGGCAGAATTGGAACACTCAAAACTTGCTACTGTTAATTAAAACAAGATTTAAAATACAAGTGTGAAAGAGGAGGCTTCAGTTTGTGGCCTTCATTTATAAGGAAAATTTACAAAAGGAATCCATAAAGACATATTCAAAGAGGAGGAATGTTATAACAAGCAAAGATGCTTGAAGGAAATTGTCAAAGGTAAGACAAAATATGTTCATAATAATAATCATGCATACTGTATAAAACTGAGGAAAAGACAAAACCAAAATATGAGCTCACAATAGAAAGTGTGCAAGCTTTGACCCCAAATGCTTAATGTAAGGTAATCTGCAGAATTAAGAAAAATTCAACAAAAAAATAGCAATGTATACATGCAATGGAAAAAAATAAATAAATGTCTATTTAAAAATCAAAATAACAGTCCTCCAAGATACAAAAAATTACCCAGATGTATTTTATCCTTTTCATATTCTCTACATAAGTTAGAGAGAATATTTTTTCCTTTGGGTTTGATTTTTGCTGTTACTTTGTCTTTCCACCCCCTCAGTAATCCTCACACTATGCCCAGGGAATCTAAGGTGCATGCCCTTTTCTACCTTTATGAATTACTTTTCTCTGCAAAGAAGATCATAGGTCCTACAAACACAATGTCTCATTCCAGCTAGTGCAGCCCCTGCAGTGAAGTATCAGTTTTATCATCCAGATCAGCAGGATAAATATGAATAGAACAAACTGGGTATTGTCTGAGTATCATTGCTAGAGAGCTGTGCATTGTCAATAGGTTTCTGTTCAAATAGCTTTTTGGGATTTCATTCTTTGTCTTATCACCATTACTTAATATTCCACTAGTCCATAAAGTTGTACAAGTGAAAAACATTTAACAATAAAAAACTGTACACATACTTTTCATGTGGCAAACAACACACATTTATACACATATCAGGACCACAAAATATTAACTTTTATGAAAATCACAAAACAATTCCTCTTTTGTTTCATCTGAAGGATGATGTTAAAATCACAGATTTGTATCCTCCTCATTGTTTTATTTGAAGAATCACATTGCCGTTATTGGGATAAAAAAATAATCTTAGAATGTGAGTGAAATTTCTAACAGTGTCAGAGTACTCATGCATGGTTTGCATTTTTTAATTACCAGAGGTACTCATGAAACAATGGGATCAAGACGGTTTTTTATATCAAGTAAATTATGATTTCAATTTGGCCATTAGAATTAGTAACGTAGAAGTTTTGACTCAGATCCCATTGACAATAAATATTTATTGACCAAGGGAATTTTGAGTCTATAAAAATGCAGATTTTTTAACTAGTTGGATATATGAGTAACTTAGCAAGAATGGAGATTAAGAAAATATTCCTTTAGAAGAAACTGCTGAGGTATTGAGTCCAAACATTCCTTATCAAGTGTGAACATCTAGGGAGGAAGTGCTTCCTCTGAAGCCTAGAGAGAGATGACCCAAAAGGACCATCCTTGATATATGTTTTATAGAAATTGGAAGGTGAGACAGACTCCTGTCCTGATTTTGACTCAGGAAATTGAAAAGGCAAAGGAGATAAACTGCAGAAACTCTTTGATAGTGTGCTAGCCTTCACTGATGAATTTGTCAGGGTAAGTGATAGGTGAACGTTTCTTGTAGACCAGATATATTATCATATGGATGATAGCCTTGACTCACTATTACTCCTCCTTAAGAGTTTCATCATTCTGTAGAATGACATTCATTCAAAGAGATTTACCATGCAGAGAACTCCTAAATATCAGGGTGGTAGAGGAATACTGAAGGGTTGGGTACGCATTATCCATGTCAGAGCAGAGTTTAAATAGAGAACCAAAGACACCATAAGAACTTAGACTAGATGAGTAGCCAATGAAAGCTTTCTGTGACAATCTGTCAGATGTAGGAAAGACAAAATCATCCCAGTATGTTCAAGTAAAAGTGTAAAGCTTTACCCCCTTAACACTCCTTCTCCGCACTTGATCTCAGGACATTTTGGGAGGAAGTGAATGAGAAGCATCTGGCTAGTCATGTTCTCAGGCAACTGGCAACACACAGTCCCATGTGGCAGATGGGAGATTTAAATTAAATTTATCATTGTGAATATTATAAAGGAGAAAGCATTTTTGTTACTGATTTTATATCACAGTTTGTAATTTAAAATTAACACAGGAATCCCCAAGAGTAAACAGAGTCACATTATTTTCATTTAATTGATCAAAATTTCATTTACTAGCAAAGAATACCTTCCCTTATTGCATAATGTTAAAGGTAGGTACAAATTATAAGCAAACATATTAAAAGAATCTCACGAGTCATGTCATGCTCAGTTATCTCGGTACCATTTGTATGACAGGATCATCATGTCTTCTACTCTAAGAACAATATAATGTATTTTAAACATTACAGCAACTTACCCTCTGAAGACAAAGTAAAATGGGAAAGAAAACACTTAGAGAAGGTTTTTGTTTTATGCTGCCCTTCTCAGTATCACCATCTGGCAGTTATCCTATGACAATTACTGTAGAATCAAATGTCTCTTATCCCAGCAGTCATTGAAACACAATAGATATTTAGAAAAAAAAAGAATTTCCTATCACATGCCACACAGATGTCAGCAATGCAAAATGGCTGCATATTTTTTATTTCCTTTCTTCTCAGAGTTTCACAAGGCAAACAGGATATTTTGAATGCCCTCTACTTTTTAGGGCAAGGATTAGTCTAAAGCACGTTCTTGTACCTTAACACTTTCTACATTTGGGGCCAGATTCTTTGTCGTGTGGGACTGTGTGCATTACTGGATATTTAGCAGCATCTTTGGCCTTTATCCACAACATTCTAGCAACTCTTCCCAGATGAAAATATATCCAGACATTACCAAATATCCTCTAGAAAATAAAATGAAATCACATGCACTCACCCACTTAGCCATGAGGACCACTGCTCTAAAATATCACCTTGCATGCAAAAAAAAAAATGATTTGCAATTGAATTCTACCATATTTCTAATTAGCATTTTCTGAAGTTCATGATATTTCAAATGATGTCCCATGATAAATACCAGTTGGAAAGAGTTTATGCATTAGACTAAGACTGTAAGAGTGCTGAAAATTAGATTTTGTTTATTTAGGGATATCAGTACTCTTCAAAGACAAAAGTGTTTATTGTACTACAAAAACTGTGTCATAAAATTTAGAAAACATAGAATTACTTTTATAAACTCGTATCTTTGAAAACTTGACAATACTATATCTCAACTGTAAGACTCTAATGTCAACCAAAGAATACAAAGTGTCACTTACCTTAGCACAAATTTAGCAGAGGGGTGCATTTGCTATCACCCCCAGATTACTGGTATGTCATTATAAGACAGTCTTCCTGGTGTAATATATTTTCTTTAAAGGAAAGCATAACACAATAAACTATTAATATAATGTTATTGTATTTTTTTTAAAATGTTTTAGATCATGAGATACTGAAAATCCTAGTCAAATTGGAAAAAGATGATTTGAATACACTTTTATGCAAACTAAATAATCATGATCTCATTTTTCATGACCTTTAAACAATATTCAAATAATGTTTTATATTTTGTGATGTTAAATATTATTGAATATTTTTACCATTAATAAGAACATAGCTTACATATTTTCTGAACTCTTTTGAAATTAAAATGGGGAAGTTCAAGGTTCTTCCTCAATTAGCCACTTATTCCTGAGGACATTTTGTTTCTGTTATCACTGTAATATTTGCTTTTAAAATTAGAATGAAAACAATGAAGAAAGAGAATAAAAAGGTACAGGCCTAATAATATACCATGATGATGCCAACCCAATGTTAATCAAGAGAGAAAGTTGCTTTTACATTTTGATAAATTATTTTAACAGAGAACTAAAACATTTTAATGAGAAATAATTTAAAGATCATTTTCACGGACAACTGATTATTTTAAACTAGGGAAGAACATGTAATATAACTGTCTTCACTTTAAATGCATATTTTATTCTCCAAACTATTTCCTCAAATGATTTCAAGCTTATTCATATATAAAGTTAAAATGTTGTCATGACATAGGGTGTATACTGCATCATCCTTCATTCTTAATTCTTTCCATGAATGTGAATAAAAGTCTAATGTGTATGTACATAGAATACTTTTCTCTGAAAAAGATAAGGACACAATGGTATGCAAGCAGAAGGCAATATGTGAAGTGATAGCTTCATGGTCTTTAAATTTTGATCCATGGATTTCACGAGCACATAAGTAACTAACAAATAGTAATCACATATGAAAATGCACATATATTACAGAATGTTCTTCTTTTGAGAAGTGTCTATGCATATCTGCCCATAAATCAGGTTGTTAGGATTTTTTAAGTTGTATTCAGCTCATTTTATCCTTTGGATATTAACCTTTATTAGATACATGAATTTCAAATATTTTCTCCCATTCCATAGGCTGATTTTTTGCTTTGGTGATGGTTTCTTTCACTGTGCAGAAGCGTTTTAGTTGAATGTAGTCTCATTTGTTTATGTCTGGCTTCTTTTTCCCTTGCCACTGGAAAATTTTGGTGGCTATCATAACATAGTGCATACAGATGTTGAATTAGAATGCTGTACACTTGAAACCTATATAATGTTATAAATCTGTTACACTAACAAAAATTTAAAAATTCTAAAAACTAAATACAATTATAAATATCAAATTCTGTCTCTGCTTCTATAGGGCTCAAGGACAGAGACCTTTGAATTAAAGTGCCATTAGTAAGTTTTACTAAAAGTCAGTGCTTTAGCCAGAATTACAAAAATTCCAGAACCACTTGCCTCCTTCAAGTGATTTTCCTACAATCACGCAGCATGTTTTGAATGGAGAGAAAACAATGCTATACCACATTAATACAAATTTGAAAAAGCGCTATGATATGTATTAAAGTACATGAGTGAATATGAGGGACACTGGAACATTCCAGGATATATTTCTATGTAATCGTGTCTCAGCACACTTATGATGTTCTATTTTTTGAACTTCTGGTGGCTTCTTCAGTTGCTAAGAACTTCACCTAAATAGCCTTCATTAAAAGCAAATGAATGTCCAATAAGCATAAAGTAACCACAATGAATCACATTTTGAGATTTGTTTAGTTTTGCTGTGACATAGTCAATGCACAACAGATTATTGAGCAAATTAATGGAGAAGTTATTTAAGAAATATTAGAGCTAATACATTGGTAAAGAGAAAAATAAAAGATAAAACAGTTCTGTGTGAAATATGGTCATGACAAGGCAACAAAAGAACAACAGAATAAGCTAAACTCATTCTCATTAAGCTCATACAAAATTTGTGTCACCAGACAAAGGCATTGCTACAGATAAAAATTCAGGCTTAAATTAGACAGTCACCATTCACCTCACTGACAAGGCTTAAAGCTTATTTAATAAATTTCCAATGAAATATTTATAAATGGATACAAATTCTAATTAACCAAGAGTCATTTACAAAGAGAAACTAATAACAAGGTTTCTAACCCACACTTTCCATTCAATGCAAAAAAATAATAATCATATAGAGCTCATTTTTATTTGGGGGAAAATCCAATAGATGTTCAATACTACTATTACTGACATAATCTAATGAGGAAAATGAGCCATGGCCTTTTTCTTTAATCAACATAATTAATATTATTATTTTAGACTTACTGGTGCCACATTCAAGCACACTTAATTTTTTGTCTTTAAGGCATGTTGTATCAGGAAACGGACAGCTTTAGAGACAACAAATGGAATTGGGAAAATATTACACAGCTTTTCAGAATATTCCTGGCTATTGATGCCCAGTTGACATTGAAAAACCTTGCGTTTTCTAATTACAATACTCATTAAGGTCGAATGAACCAGACTAGATAGAGAAAAAGGTTTTAAACTACGAGGGAAAAGTTCTGTTTTGTTGGATTTCTTTTTCCTAGTAAATGGTTATTGTCACATTAGTAAAACTCAGATTGAACATTTCTTAAAGAAAACCAGAGAAAAGCAAATACTGCAATTTTCATAATCAGAAAGATTGCATCTCTTTCCCCGGTTTGAGACTTCCAAAGGCACTGGGAAATCAGGGAGCTCTGACCTCTTAGCTGCGACTTGCCCAGCACTACTCTGTGTGGTCCTTTTGGACAGGACTTAATACAAACCCATTCTCCAGTGTTCCCCCATCAGCAGACTGAAACCACTCATGCATTCTTCACCCAGAAAGTGCCTTACTTCTTTAACACACCCCATATCATGGTATCTGTCCAGTAGAGGAAATAAATGGAAACAGTCACATTTAAGGACTACGTATAAGAAAGAGGTCATGTCGTCGTGACTGTGCGGTGCTGGCACTTTTTGTTAGGATTACCCACAGAAGACATCTCTGTGGAGGGGAGTTTTGATAAGAAATCTGAATGAAAAGAAGCAGAATCATGGGACTATCTGGAGAGAAAAGAGTGGAGACAAACCAGCAAGTCCAAGCACTTCTGTGACCTGAGATTAGTTCATGTATTCAAGGAAGCACTAGTGTGATTTCAGTTTAATGTGAAAGCACAAGGGGAGATAAAAGAAATGAGTCAGCAGAAACTGGAAAAGGAAACTTTGTATGTGCGGATCATAGGGACACATAGGCCACTGTGAAGAATTTGGATTCTCCTTTACCTGCCAAAGGAAGTCAATGGAAGATTTAAAGGAGATACACCACCAGATATGTCCTTTCCATTAAGGCATCTCTGCAGGTTTGGGTGGAGAAAATATGATAGGGGATGCCGAGGGAAAGGGGCCAAAGCTTCATGGCAGGAAACTACAGTGAAAAGAAACACTCACACACACTCTTTCTTGAAGACGGAGCTTACTAACGAGCATTATTAACACTGATGCAGAACTGGCAATGGGAAGCATATCTTGAGGATAAACAACCCCCTCATCCTCATCCAGGCCAGTGGGAACCAAGGTTCGACATTACACCAGCTGGAACAAGAATGTGGGGCTTTGTTAAAAGAAAAGTAGGACGATGAGTAACTAATGGACTGGGGACTCTTGCACTCCCTCTGTATTCCTGCAGATAATCCCTCTCTGCCCCCCTTAAAACGTCTTGAATTTGCCTGAGATTTTGAGATGACTTTCATATGATAATGCCCCATTCGCTCCTCAGTGGTCAACCCCTAATATTAAACAGGTTTTTTCTTGCACCAACATGCACTTTCACCTGCTAGTTCATGGCAGCAAGATATTAGACCCTCTGTAAGTTACACAATGATCAGATCAGGAGGAGGTGAGAGATGATGGTGTTTGGGGCTATTGACTGACATGTTAAGACCTGATTGAAATAAGAATATATTATTAATGCCGAGACAAGAGAATTTATTCCTGAGAGGGGGAAATAAGAACTTTGTGGAAAGTTATTCCTCACCTAAGTTTCAGAGTCAAAATTAAGCCTTTATCTTCTGATCTCCAGTTGTTATTCTTTTTACTACTCAGTGGTTTCCATCCAAGGCTGAGATCATAATCACACAGTAATATTCACAAAACAATTCTAAGTCCTGCTTAAGTCCTAAAGCATTTGAATATCTGAGAAAGAAAATCATGAAATTCATATATTGAACCAAGCTTAGAAAACACCTCCTCGACTATTTATTGATAAGTATGAAGGATTTGTGGATATGACATAGTATAAACACCACAGAAAAATGACTGCATTTGGGGAGTGTTCAGAAAACAATTATGTCTAAGGATATTTCAAGAAAGAAAAATGTTACCATGGCTTTCAAACACAAAGAGTAGTTGCTAAATGAAGAATGGGCCCAAGGGACTCTAAACAGAAATTTCTAAAGGGAAAAAAAAAACAAAACAAAAAACCACAAAGTGGGCCATTTACTCTCTAGGTCTAGAAAAAAGGAGCGAGGAATGGTTGCAGGTAAAGCCACATTTGTTTATAGAGCTAAGTGTCAAGACAAGTTTAATTCTGCAGGCCTCTATTATTTTCATAAAATAGAAGGCGAGATTAGTTGTTGAAGAGGCATATAGATATAGATATTTGTGCAAGAGGCCTGGGGAGAGCAGGAACATTTTTGAATCATGGCAGAAGAAAATGAGAATGTAACCATGGAAGAAAAGTACTGAGGTGAATTTCAGAGAACATGCTCTAGTATAAAGAATAAATTATATACTAAATCTTACCAGCTGTGTGATTATGTCTTCTTTACTCTGCCGCCTGGCATATAAAGAGAGAAAAAATATTGAGACTTGATCCAAGTTTGAGGATTTGTGGAACTGGAAGGTGAAATTTTATAGGTAAGAACCCACATTTGGTTAAAGAGCTATGTGAATTCAAGCAATTTATTTAACTTTGTGAATCCCAATTTCCTCATTTGCACAATTGAGATAAATCTCAACTCATTATGCTGTGAGGATTAAATTAGATAAACCAAATTGATTATTGTCTGATAAATGGCAGATAGGCTAGAACTGATAACCATTATTACTTGTTTAATTGCTAGGGGGGTAAGCTCTTAAGTCGAATAAAGATAAATTATTAGAATTCAGAAGGCCAAGAATTATGAGGATAGATTTTTGGAATAGTCACATGCAGACACCATGAAATATCAAGAATAATGATGAGAGACCACATTAGTAAAAGCAGAAAACTGATGCGAAGAAAGCAAATTTATTTTTATAGCTTTCCAACCTGTTACGACCACCGTGCATCATAACCTTGCCACCCAAATAATGTGTTTACTGTAACTTCTTATTTTGAGTCATCCATAATTTCTCTGGATTTACTTTTTATTATGTGGCAGTGATCTAAGTCTGCTGGTTTTTATTCACTAGGGGAAAGAGAAGACAGAGTTGGTAAAACCATTTTTCTCTTGGTTTGTTTTTCACTCTTTCCCTTTCTCCCCTTCCTGGTGACTCCTTGATGCAGTCCCGAGATGACTCCTAGTCCCATGCTTCCCAGAAACTAAACCTACCATGACCTTTATAGGTTTCAACATTCCTGATCTTTGTACACTGACCTCGTCCACCACTGCTTCTTGAGACCCTTGCTTGGTCTCTGGGAGCCATGGTCTTCTGATTTCTACCTACTGTTCTAACTACCCTGACAAATTGAAATATTGTAAGTTCAAGTCAACTCTAAATGATTATCTAGCAAATTATTTCTATCCTTGGACTCCTTAACGGCTTATAAGACATATGATGTAGTCCCTCAGGTATATTTTTTCTGTCCCTCTCAAGTAGAGAGAATGAAAGTGGCCAAAACTAGTCACTAACCACAGGACACTGTTAATCATGTTCTTAACTTTTATTTTTCAGGAAATCAAAGAAGATCAGCTAAGCATGGGTCCCTAAACGTGTGCACTAGTTTCAGAGACACTCGCAAGAATGACGTAATAACGATACAAGCTCTCAGATGACCACCACCACCAAAATGGCACCTGCAATCCATGACGTTGCATGACTTGCCCACCAACATGTGCATAGCTGACTAGATCTTCCCTTTCTATACTTACTAAATCATTATTTTGGAGCCCCTAACTTATCTCCATATGGGAAACGATACAGTCTCAGGGCCAGTTTCAGACAAGGAAGCTGATCTGCGTCACCTCTGTTCTCCTAGTTGGTGGGCCTGCAGAAACTCATGTTGCTATTACTAACTACATGTGCGCTGTTCAGCAACAAGAGTAAGTCAGACTGAGTTGGTCCTCTTCTGTGACTTTTGAATTTTAAAGTTTTCCAGAGTACACATGGACCTTTATTTCCATGCTCTTTATCCTTCAAGAGTTAGTTATCATTGCTTAAAGGATAATTCAGCAGCATTTTATGGGCTATCTCTAAATGTGTGTGCCCAAGTTGTGTTGTCTGGCCTAAACTCTAGACTCACCTAACCAAAGGATATTTGCTGTCTCACAGGTCTCTTCAACTTAATGTGTGTTAAAACAAACAGGTGAACAAAACACATTTGAGCTTTTATGTCAAACCTGTATTTTTCAATTTGAATTTATGCTTCCAAGCTGACTATTTTCTAAACTTATATATCACTACATTAGAAGCTGTATAATTTTCATCAAATAACCAGACTATAGCACCTTTACAAGACAAACACAATCATTTGCTTTAAAGCTGTAAATAGCTTTCCAGGGCACAGCAGACAAAATCAGAACCCACGGAACACACCTAAAGTGTTCTCAGGTTGTCCTGGGCGCTCTCGTGAGCGAATCTCTACAACAGGTTGACCACTGTCCCAACAAACGAACATCAGGAAGCTCTTTCCCTCTTTTTAAGGAATACATATGCCCATCTCTTCATGCTCTTTGTTTGAAGCATTTATCACAATTTTAATAATATCTCCTTCAAGTTTATTGTCTGTTACTATACACATAAGCACTATGGCCCTGAAAAAAAAAAATGAGGCAAATAGTACAGCTGCTGTGTTTCCCACTCACGCTCAGTTCATAATTCATATGTGGCACAGGGTGGGCAAACCAAAACACTTTCAATGAATAAATATATGAAATACCAGCACTCTTTCGAACTCTGTGAAATAGATGCTTATTTTGTGCAGATGAACTTTGATTAGTCAACAGCAGAAAAAAAACAAACAAATTTTTTTGCTTTTGTAAATGTCCTTAAATAAAGTCACTTTGTTTTCACCTTTTACTTTGTCTTTTGACATAGATTTTTTAGCCTGATTCACAGATAAAATTGCTTTGGGGAAAATATTAAAAAATCGGGATAATGTATTTGATTATAATAACATGTATGCTTAATTTGTCGTAAAGATAAAGTTTTCCAGAGTAATAGCTAATCAAAAGGGGAAAATTATATGAAATTTTGAAAATTTATAGTATAGGGCTGAGCTCATTTTTGAATCATCAAATAAAACCAAAATACACTGAGCTAGTTTCATAAAAAGAGTACATTCACAAAACCTCCATTGGACACAGTCAGTTTTTCTTTCTAAATGCCATAAAAAGTCAGTGTTTTATTATAATCTACTCTACCATGAGTGTTTATTCTTTAGCAATAGAATTTTTTTGCCAAAATTTAAGTCATTTTGTAACTAATAATGAACAATAATGCCTTCTTTGAATAAAGATATAATACTTCCTTGAAAAAAAATCTACAGAATTTTATTAAATTTTAGCTTAAAAATTCTGCTTTGGTTATCAGGAAGTTTTCATATATTTTACAAGTCTCATTAAATCATCATATTAATTCATATAAATATAAAATAAATTTCAAGTACAATTATTGGCCTTCAAAACTATTTTCAAGGAAACTTGAATGTCAACTTATTTTAAGTTAACTTTTCCTAAGCAAAAATATTTATCCCAAAATAACTCCATATTCTTGCCACAGTTGGACACTGTTAAGCTTTCAGTCATTGCCCACTATATAACCAAAATTACATGAGAAAATTTTTCTTATTGTAATATCATGGTTCTTCTGGAACAAAGAACATGTGATTGATTGCAATCTTTTACACAGCCATACAAGAGAAGATTATTTTAAAAAATCAAATATATCATTTTAGATTTCACTCTCCAAAGTTTTCAGAAGTGAACTAACATGAGAAATAATGCAGTCTTTTCAGATTGCATAAGGCAGCTGAGAATTAAGATTCCATACTTCATCTGTCATATTGATGTGCATTCTTTTGATTCCCAGAAAGAAATATATGTACAATTTCAAAAAGAACTACCTCAGAGGTAAGGGGTATCCAAATATTGTTCTGCAGACATAAAAAAAAAATACAATGTCAATGGTATTTGGCTGTGGATTGATGATGCATTGCACAAGAATATAGAGACATCATTCCTATAAAACTTGTAACATTGTGGTTTAGGGACTATTTAACCTTTAACATAAATCATTTTTATTTTCCCACTGGAATTTAAAGCACTTTATTCTGTTATATTATATTTCTTTTTGTTTCCCTTTTTCCCTGCTCTATGCCAGCTGAAAATTTTGTCTTTGGCACGCTGTAAAGGAGGAAAGAATAAGAAACATGATTGTAAAGTAAACTGGGAAAAGACAGTGAGTCATTTATGGAGAAGGTAGCTTCATAATGAAAATGAACTTAAGTCCATTCCAACAAGAGATATTTTTTAAATTAGAAATAAATTGATTTTATGTGTTTTCTGATAAGTTCTGTCAGATAAATCTAAGAGTCAACAATAACAAATAGAAAATGTTAACAATAAACATATTGGCAGCAATAAGCTTTATCGTGGCATTTTCCCTATTCAATGTTGCAGGAATTTTTTATTAGAATGACTTGTTCGCACATCACCAACAGTGTGTCAAAAGAAAACAACAACTTAAATGATATTTCACCAGAGGGTGTGGTGTGAGACATAGACTAAAATACAATGTCACCATCAAAAATGAAGGTGATAGTGTAGAAAAAAAATAAGAGAAAGAAAGGGTAGTCTAAGAGATCATTTCACTTCACATATAATCAGATTTTAATGATAAATTTAAGCCTTTATGTTGCTGTAAAAATATGTGCAATATTTAAATTTTTCAGATGTATTGCACATGAATGAGACTTTCTATGCCTTTTCCCTAACAGAATAATATAGCAGCTGTGACATAGTACCAAAGAAAAATATAAAGTATACACTGTTTGAGTTCCATTGGAACAATAAAAATAATTTTTAGTAAAGGATAAAAAGTCCCTGAACTATGATGTCACATGTTTTATGAAAACCATATATCTATATGTTGACTCAATCCATCATGAGTTCACTACCAAGAACTGTGATGTTGTGCACTTCTTTACTGGTAGAACTGTATTTGAATAGGATTTGCCTAAATAGAGCCTCTGGATAGAGGAGCAATGGACATTTCATTTAAGAATGAAATAAGTGATCATGATCTTAAATGGAACAATTTGATCTTTCAGCATAAAATTTATTGGTGAAATATTACCATGTGACTATTCTGTGTTTAAATTTTTAAAGCAAGCTAGTCCTTTCTGTACAGAGTGGGGAAATAGTTTGATTTAATACAAATCAAAATCATTAACTTTGTTTTTTTATAAAATATCCTTGAGATGCAGGAGTTTTTCAGTCTAATTAAGTATATTTAGAAGGCCGTTTTATAAAAGGATGCACAGATTGGCAATTATCTGTTGAAGAAAAGTTTTACAAAAAGTCACTCAAGGAAAATCTAAATAAATAGTTTAATTAAATGAATGTTACATTCAAATTTGCTACATACATTCAAAAAATTCTGTATGAAAATTATCTCTTTCTATATAAATGCAATATTATAATTTAGACTTAAAATAATTTTAAGAGATTAGACTTCATAACTTTTATTTTCAAGTGGTTTCTTAGAACTCAGTAAAACGATTCTACCAGTAAACAGCAATTTTAGTGGAAAACTGATAACCTATTTTATTATAGGATATTTTCTAGGTATTGCTGGATATTTCCTGTATATATTCTATATATTTTCTATTCGACTATAGTTTGAGTAGATCAGATAGCATTATGTCTATATCACTTCCATTCAGCATAAAATATCAGTTGTAAATTAAACGCTGTTAGAAATATACCAAAAATTTGCATATACCGAAATAGGTTATAACTATATTACAAAAACATGTAATGGGAAATTACATTTTAATTTTTAAATTAAAATTTTAATGAATGAAATGTTTTCCATAATTTTTATTTCCTTTGATTTGGAAAGGTACAATCTGACCCTCTTTATTAGCATTAGTTTTCAAGACCAGGTCTTTTGCTTTATATTATGGTGAGCTTTCACAGCATACCTATGTATTCAGTCTCTTAAGTAGGCACAATATTTACCTTTTTTAAAGTTTCCAACTAGAAGATATATATTTAAAAAAAAAGTACCTCCATACACAGAATCTGAGTCACATATTTTTATTTAGAATAGTTACTATATATATGTAAAATATATGTGTGTATCTATGTAAAATGTAGACATTTACATGATATTGCATTCAATATTTAGAACTGGACTACACTATAATAAAATATAATTTAATTCTATATCTTGACTTACCATACTATATGACAAAATTTAACAGTGACGTCATTACCATCAAGTTGTAACTTTGGAACCTTTTTTTTTTTACCTTTTATTTCTCAACACCACATTAGGAATGTCAATCTGACAACCTTGTTCAACTACAGAAGGTGATTTCTAACAAGAATTATGGGCCAGGTTAATCTCTGACAAAGGAGTTTCCCAAAAACATAACTTCACAAAAGAACTGAGTAAGCAAATATTATATTATTTTTATTAAAGTATTGAAAAAGCAAGGTCTTGAGCACATTTTATGAAGTTAACATCACCCTAATTATTAAAAGACAAGAACATCACACACACACAAAATGAAATGTTAGACCAATACAGTTAATAAACAAAGATGCCAAATCCTCAGTAAAACTCTCCCAAACCAAATTCAACAATTCATTAAAAGAATAATCAATTGGTATTTTTTTAGCAGGTAAAACATATACATATAAATAAATGTGATACATCAGCTCAACTAGAGGAAAAATTTGCATATTATCATACCAATAAACACAGAAAAAGCACTTGACAAGACTCAATACACTTTCATGCTAAAACTCCTCAAAAGTTGGTACAGACAGAATAAATATTAACATAATAAAGGCTATAAATTAAAACCCATAGCAAACATCATACTTAGTGTGAAAAAACTAAAAGCTTTCCCTCTAAGATCAGGAACAAGGTGAGGATATCTACTCTCACTACTATTATCGAATATAGTGTTGGAGTCCTAATCAGTGCAATTAGAAAGGGAAAGAACATAAAGATATCTCAATTTTTAAGAAGAATTTTAAAAGGTCACTATTTGCAGATGACATAGTATTTAGAAAGAATCTCAAAGACTCCAGTGAATGCCTGCAAAAATAAACAACAAACACTGTACGTAGCAGCTATAAAAACAATATACAACAATCTATGCATTACTGTATGTAAACAGTGGACTACAGAAAGTAATCAGGAAACAATCCAATTTATAATTGAATCAAAAGAAATAAATCTGTTGGGATAAATTTAACCAAATAAGTGAAAGATCTGTATTCTGAAAAGTATAAGAAATGGAATTTTTTAAATATAGAAAAAATACGAAGTAATGGCTAGAAATTCCATGCTCTGAATTGGAATAACTAACATTGTTAAAACAGTCATATTACCTAGAGCAACATACAAATTCTGTGTAATCCTTATAAAAATCCCAAAGGCACTTTTCACAGAAATAGAACAAAAAGCAGGAAATTTATTTGTAACACAGAAAAAGACTAATACCAAATCTATTCTGTATGTAAAGTTACAAAAAGGGAGAGACCATACTCTTCAAATTCTACTATGATGTAATGGATACACAGATATATCAAGCCACAAGGTATTGAAACATATCCACAGATTAATGAAACACAATGCAAAATCTAAAAAGAAAAGAAACCCACATATATATGAACAAATAATTTATGACAAAGGGGCCAAGAGCATAAAATTGAGCAAGCATATTCTCTTTGAAAAATGAAGAATTTTGGGAAAATGGACACCCATAGGCAAAAGAATGAAACTAGTCCACTTTGGAACAGCATATCCCAGTTAATTCAAAATGGAGTCAAGACATCGATGTAAGAACTGAAACTACGAAATATATAGTAGAACATAACTTTGATCATAGAAATACCTTTGGAAATTGGACTCCTGTGGCAAGGAAAAAATCCAAAATAAACAAATGAGAAGGTAAACTAAAAAGTTGCAGAGTAAAAGGAACTATCATTAGAATAAAGTCATTCAACTAAATGATAGAAGATACTTGCACATTATACATCCTACGAGAACTCATAAAACTCAGCAACATAAAAATCAATCCAGTTAAAAATTGAGCAGAGAATTTGAATGGACTGTTTTCTAAAGGAAGACATTACGGATGACTAATAGAGACTTGAAAATTCATTCATAATATATTACAGAATTGGAAATCAAAAGATTGGATAAAACAAATGTTGGTGAGGCTGCAGAGAGAAGGAAGTCATTATCCACTGCTGTTGGGAGTGTAAATTGGTGCCGCTTTTATGGAAAGCAGTATGAAGGCTCTACAAAAGCTTATACAAAGAAATTCCATATGATTCCATATTTCCAATTCTGAGTATTTACCAGAAAAAAAATTCAAATAATTGTAAGCACGCCCATGTTTACTGCAGCATTATTTACAATAGCTAAAAACTGAAAATATTCTGTGTCCATCAACAGATGAATGGACAAAGAATACAATGGAATACCACTTAGCTATAAAAAAGGATGAAATCCCGACATTTGCAACAACATGGATGGAACTAGAAGGAATTAAGTTTGGTGAGTTAAGTCAGAAGAAGAAAGACAGCAATATGACTTCACTCATATGTGGTATGTTGAGGAAGCACAAAAATGACACAAATATAATAAAAATAGATTTACACTATAAAACTGTTATCAGAGAAAGCAATCAAGATGCTGTCCTGGTAGGAATTGTTGGATCCCCTCTCCACAGAACAACTATAAATCACCCATTCTTCAGAAACACATTGTGGAAGTGTTGTCTGGGGACTGAAAATCACTACCACAAGGGCAGGGGAAGCCATCAGGGTTGAGAGCTACATCGGGAATTGGGGACTCCCAGCTGCAGGGGAACAAGTGGCAGAGGGCGTGGAACCACTGGAAAACTGATCCTCCCAGGAGTCCCTCTAGTGGCAGTCAGGAGCCACCCAATGGGACCAATACACAGAGCTGGGGAAGATGACCTTGGTGCAGGGTGAAAGGAGGACCAGTGGCCCAGTGGTCTGAGTGGGAACCTCAACCTGAGCGCCCCCCCATGAAAAGTACACAGGGTGTCACCATAACCAGAAGGTAGCTAGGAGAATCCCCCAACCCTACCCCATCCCAACATATTACTCCAGGACCCTCAGGACCTCAGCACAGGAAATCCTGCCCCCAGGCTAAAAGGAAGAAAAGTGTCCCAGAAGGAAGGAAACGTCAAGGCTATCCAGTGCCACCTTGTGGAGGGAGGCATAAGTGTAGCCTGACTGCTGATTGTGGCCTAGCAATAGGTGATTGTTACTGTTCAGAGCTGGGCCACTGGCTCTGAACCCCACACCATAGGCTCCAACCCATAGGCTGAACTCTGGCTCCTATGCAGGATCTACCTAAGAACCTCAACAAATTCAACCAGTTATGACATCACACAACTGAAAAATTCCCAGTGCTCAAATCAAGACCCAGGCTTCTCTGGTGCAAGTTAATGCCCTGCACATGGCATCACTACAGGGAAATCTAACCCACAGAGACAAAAACAGAATTCTAAACAGAAGGAAGACAAAGAGAAATATATGTAAATGATGGATCCAGTTAAAATCCCAGGGGAAAATCTGAACACAACAGACATTTTAGGGCAACAGTGATAAACATATTCATGGAAATTAAAAAAAATAATAATAATAATAGAGGAAGAGAAATAACAAAAAAAATGAGAGAGAAGAAATGAAGCAAGATATAAAAGAAAAGAAGAACATCCTAGCTGACATAAAGAACTCAATAGAGGGACCCAAGAGTAAGATGGATAAAGCCTCCAAAGGAATTAGTGAACTAGAGGATAAGGCAGAGGAATGCACTCAGTAGACCAGCAAAGAGACAAAAGAATGAAAAGAAATGAAGAAAGTATTTGTGACCTGTAGGATAACATCAAAAGGAACAACATTTGCATCATAGGGGTTCTAGAAGGAGAGGACAGAGTAAAGGAGTCAGACACTGTATTTGAAGAAATAATAGCTAAGAACTTCCCTAACCTTAGGAATGAATCAGACTCCAAACTCAGGAGGCTCAAAGAGTTTCTAATAAAAGAAACCCAGACAGACCCACACCTAGACACATTGTCTTCAAATTGTCAAAAATATAAGATAAAGTAAAAACCTTAAAAGCAGCTAGAGAAAAATAGTCACATAAAAAGTTTATCAGTAGATTTCTCAATGGAATCTCTACAGGACAGAAGGGAATGCTTGACATATGCAGAAAGAAAAGGATTTTCAGCCTAGGATATTTTACCTTGTAATACTATCATTCAGACTGAAGGAATGACAAAAAGCCTTTTTCAGTAAGCAGAAGTTAAAGAAATTCATCATCACAAAAGCAGTTCTACAAAAAATACTAAAGGATACTCTATAAAGTGTAAAGAAATCCCACTTAAAAACAGTAAGACATCAAAATATAAAATGTGAGGAGGAGTGGAGAATAAAGTGTGGTTGGTTAGAATGAGTGTAAGACTAATTTGCTTTCATATAAAAATAGGTAATAAACATAGACTTCTTAATGCTAAACTCAGGGTAACCTAAAAATACAACTCCAGGGAAAAGGCAAATTAAGAAAAGGGAAACCAATCAAACTATAACTACAGCCAACCCACCTAAGAAGAGAAAGAGAATAATGTGGACATTAGAGCTCTTATGAGGTGCGAAATACTCATAAACTGAGATGTAATTTCAATATCCTAAAAATAATACAGCATTTGTAAACAAAAGAAATCATAAAATTAATATATATTTTTAAAATATAGAATATGACACAACCTGGGGGAGAAGAATCTAGCTCAGTTGTCTCCAAAGGGCCAGGTCATATACACCTGAATATGAGTCCCGGGTCTGGGACGCACGAGTGTGTGTGTGTGTGTGTGTGTGTGTGTGTGTGTGTGTGCGCGTGTGTGTGCATGCACGTGTGCCCCAGTAATCTCAGAATTTACCACCATGTAAATTCTCCATGTATATGTTATTATTAAATCTTTTCTCTTACTTAAAAAAAAGTCTCTGCTATGTAATGATAGAGTGATACATGAAACAATATGAATAAGCTTTGAAAATGCATTATCACTGTCTCAGTAATTTTTTGTGACATCTCATTCAGAAGAAATACCCTAACAGTTACATTTATCAGGCAGGTACCTTCAAGCAGCTTCATAATAAGCAGTGTCCAACAGAAGTTTTCCTACTTTTCTCAAAACATTCAAATGTCTATAGCCCCTTCGAAGTGGGCATCTGAAGGTGCCTAGCAGTGTCTGGGAACCCCAAAGAACAATAGTGGCCTAAGGCTGGAGGACAGAGTCCGAGAGAACTTTCTAAAGTGATGAAATCTCTCTCAGTTTTAACTGTGGTAGTGGCAATACACACACGTATGTGTATGTGTATGTAAATACAAATGTATACGTATGCATACATGTACACATTTGGCTGAAATGGGTCAATTTCATTGTATGTTAATTATATTTCAACAAAATTGACTTAAGAAAAGGCTGAAGATATCTACTCTGGGTGCAGATACGTACAAACCCACAATACACACATTACAAACAAAACCATTTTAGTGGTAATAAGAAGAGACGAAGGGATGGGAAAATTCAGTAAAAGTTATCAACTACACAGCAAAGGATGGAATTAAACTATTAATGGTGGTGAAGTCCATGTAAATTATATCAGATATTGATTTATGACAATATATACCTTAAACTTATATACTGCTATAATGCAATGTTAATTTATAAAATTTAAGAAATTAAATAAAACTTTTATATAAATATTCTTTTAATTTTATTCTTTTTCCTTCGATTCATTGTTTTTCATGATTTATCTAGTATTCTTGACCCTTAACTATTGCAGCAGATTTTTTGAATGACTAAATAATAGTTTTTTTAACAGAAGGACCTAGTCTGAAGTTTAAACACAAAAGATTATTATTCAGCTGCAGTAAATAATGTATTCTCAAATTTTCTTGGAACAGTTATCCTTCTTGCTTTAACTTCAACAATTTTACCTTTGTTAGAGGCAGGCAGAAAAGTAGTATGCATTTTTAAGGAGAATATTTTGCAAACACATGGCAAATGGAATGACCGTAATTTCAGTGTCAGGAGGAGGAGAAGAAGTTGTAGGATCTGAGGCCAACTATGTAGCAGCCAGTGATTGACCCTACACAGTTACTGTCATGTGAAAATACTGGCTCAGAATTTGCAGCTCTTCTAATTTCTTAAATAAACCTGGGAATTGGTATTTCGACCTTACACCTCATGATTTTTGAGTGTTAGTTCAAAATTGTTTAAATCACTGTGAGAAAAAACAAGCATGATTAAACCTGGATCTGATACCCAAGACCTACATCTTTGATCTCTAAGTTTCCTAAACCAATCTACATCTTTTTATAAAAGAGGGAAATGAGATGTAGGAAATTGAAATGAGTGGCACCAACATATAGGACAGGGTAATAAATGTAAAAATGAATTATGATACTGGGTACAATAGATTTCATTACAATAAAAATATGTCTAATGTTTATAATTTTATTGTGATTAAATTTTGAATTAAGCTGCCAGTGAAGATTAAAGAACTCCAAAGATGTAAACTCTACCAAATTAGCACAGACCACCATCTGCCTTGGTTTATTTCACATTCTACCTGAATGTAAGTTTAGATCAGGGGATTTCTGAAATTGTTGTGGTTGTTAGAGGGATAAAGGCAGAACTCCCCATGATATTTTAAACCAAGTGCCTTATAGGAAAGAAAATCTAAAAATGTGCAATTACGCCACGATTTCAGATGAGCATTAACAACTAATCTCTGTCAAGCATTCTGCATCTCTGAATGGTTCTAACAGGCTCTTTGCAGAGTATCAGACAGTATTCAACACTAGCTGCAGAACTACACCCTCTGGCACATACACAGCAAGACCAAAAGAATCCCATTAAAAACGAAACACATTTGGTAAACATTCAGAATAGTCAGTGCCAGTTGTAAAATCAAGCTCTGTTGATGTGCCAAACTGATTTGGGTGACAAAGGAAAAACTGAATTTATTAATGAAAATATTTATCTTTCATAAGAAAAAAATAGCTATTTCTAAAATTAAGGGCATGAAACCAGTAAATTCCAAAAACTTCACATCTACCTAAGAGTAGAAAGAAAAACTACATGAGCAAATTACATTTGAATTCCTTTGTTGGAAAAATCTATCCAGAATTTTAAAAGATTAAACAGACCCAAGGATAGAAGAATACAACCCACAAAACTTTAACTGGGCTTGTGTGCGTGAGTGTGTGTACATGTGAGTGTTTATGTGCAAACCAAGTCAAGTGGTTTCTGAGGGCAAACAGAAGCAACATATCCATGACTGTTTAATTATTCTTCATTTAGCTTTGTTAAAGGCACATTGCATCATGACATTATTCAGGTTAAAGTTGTGCATCACTGTAAATAACATCTATGTATAGTTCTTTAAGTTCACCGCCACTGCTCTAGTTCTTCCTCAATACGACTGATCACAGCTGATTTTATTAATAAGATTATATAAATGTAGTAAACATGGATTCATTTTAGATAAAGTCTCTGGAAAGAAAAGTTAGAGAACATCAAAAACACCTTTATCTTGATGATTTTTTTTAACACTTTTGATGGATAGGGGTTGGATATTTACCAGGAAAAGGTCACATGGAAAAGCAGGTGAACAGGAGAAGTAACTGGTACCAAATATATTAGAAAGTAAAGAACATTTTGTTACGTGATTTTAACATCACTATTCTCACATGCTAATGACTCATTAGCCTTTGACATTTGCTTCCCCAACAATGTAAACTGGGGGGAAACATCATATTTTATTTTAAAGTTAAATTTGGCTTATGATGAATTCAGATCCATTAGCAGTAAATGGGGAAGCTATTACTACAGAGTTACAGCTGCACATTCCCAGAAACTGCAGAGATAACATTTAGTTGGTTAAAAACTAGTTTGGGATGAAATCTGTAGCATTAAGGACGGCATTCATTTCCTCACCAACAAGGTATTACGAAGGGCAAGGGAGATGATGGAAGCAGGAAAAATAAACTAACATCACTGAAGAGTTACATGAGGATCACTGAATTTTTGAAGGGGCTGGAATTCTAGTTATTATATCAGAAGGGACACCGACAAAGAGTAAACGTTTCTGATAATCTCAGTCTATAATAAATCAATGGACTAATTTTATGCTGACCTTGAGGAAACTAATAGGTCAATCAGGCAAAATGGTTTCCTGGAGCCCAGCTTCTCAATATATACTTTATTTTAGGAAGGTTACTGGGTCCTGAATTTATGTCTTTCTTACTGTGAGCCCTAGGAAGAGCAATTGTAAATTATTTGGTTAAAATTGCTTTCCAGATGTACTCATTTTAAGGTAGAGGTTAGAACTGAACTGTTGGTAATAAACTTCATGTAGTATATAAAGATGGTGATTTACAGTGATGTACTCCTTAAACCTAGATAATGTTATAGTGCAATTTTACTTCAATAAAATTCAAAAACAATAAAATACAAGAAAATAAAAACCCAATGTACTCCTTGACTCCTTATTTACTTGAAACCAAAATGAATCAGCTATTTATTGAATTACTTATCCGTATTTCTAATAACCAACAAGCAGTGATTTATCTGTTTGATTAAGCACATTTCATGCTATACAATAAAAGTTCCAAAGTGATTAGGAAAACTCCAGATTCAGTGAATCACCTTTTAATTTGAAAGCTAAGCAAATAAATAAATTATTAGAATGTGAAAAGTTAGGCTGTCATCTAAATATATACAAAGTGCTATAGGAACATCCGTTTCAATGACTGATTCTATTATTTTGTCTGGTTATTTTTAACAGTGTGCAAACATGGATCCAGATCTATTCTTTCCATAATTCCTATATTAGAAGTCCAAAATTCCTGACAAGTATTAGTACAATATTCTGGAAAGAGAATGCAATGGGTGCAATGTCAATGGAAGGAATGGAGGAAGAGGGGAAGGATATAATAGAGCATGTAGTAAAGCGAACAATTTCTTAGGCAAAGTGTTCTCAACATTTTTCTTGGAATAATGATTATCCGGGCACACCCTGCTGAAGTAAAGGCTAGGTCCACCACTAAGTGCAGTGAACATACATCCCAAGGACCTGGGTTTGTAACTCAGGGCTGGGGGAAAAAACAAGGTGAATAACTAAACAAAAATAAGCAAAATGCTTCTTCCTTCTCTCTCTCTTCCTGCCTCCTCACCTTCATTCTTGTCTACACCGTTCCTTGGAAAAAAATATCATTCGCCTGGATCCATGAGGAGCGAAAAGTTATCACCAAAATCTGTTTTGTAAAATTTTGGAAAATATAAACACTAAATATTCACCTTCTTCCAGAAATTATAACAAGAAAATACAAATTCCAACAAAAATAGCAGGACTCAGGACACGTTGTGGGAGGAAATGAGGAGAAAAGATGGCAGTAAGGGACACTGGACTCTGGTTGTGGCTGTGACATGAAATAGACAGAGATGCAATTTCAATATCCTAAATGGATATATCCAGGATAGTGAACTAAATAAATAATAAATATTACTATACAAAAGAACTTTAGCTTAAAAAATAACACTGTTTTAAAAAGAAGTGGGTAACACCAACATGGCCCTCCATCTCCACTTTAGAAAGCAGATGCTACTGAAATCAATTTTGGTTTTAAATACATTTTTGTCCATTTCATTTCACATCTGTCACATGAGCTAAGTCAGAACATATTTAGTAAAAACATTCATGCTAATCATTAATTATGATACAAATTTACCAGTTGGACTGTTCCCTAATATAATTTACATAAAAAAAGAAAAATTTAAAAGTGGAAAATCTCAAATTGACTAAAGCAATGAATCCTGTAGAATTTATTTATAATATGTTAGGGAAAAATTAAGTTGACTCAATTATCACTTTCATATATTCTGTATACACAAGTACCTATTTTCAGTTTGGATGTATTCACAAAGCAGTACATCTTCGACAAGCCTAGCAAAGTATAGAATTAAACAGCTGTTTGGTAAATTTGATGAACTAGAAAATTCTAAATTGCAGTGAATGAATTTCATTAATATTTGTCCAATAAACTTTATTAGAGGGATTTTAATAGTTTCCTTGTATTAGGATCTCTAGAATATACTAAGGTAGTCTTTAAAAATTCTATCATAAACAGAAAAAAGTAATCCAGCTGGTATTTGAATTGGTGTGATCTCAATCTCTGCAATTTATTCTTACTTTGCCTTCATGGAGAAATGCTTTGAGTAAATATTTACCTTTTTTAAGTTACTTAATTATTTTTATGGTGATTCAACCTTATTTTAATCTCAGAGTTGTCTCAGCTTTCTATAACACAATAGAAAGTACAACAGGCAGTTATTCAACCTTGGCAATCCCAGTGTGCATTTCAGCTACACATTTCCACTGTTTTTATATCCCCCTCTAAACTGAGTCCTTCCCATGGTTTCCTCAAGGAGCTTTGACATTTAATCCGTTTTCCTTTTGAGAACACGACTCAACATTTTACGGGGATGGACATGTTTGAAATGATCTGGTGAACATGGTCAGGGCACAAGACTTAACTATATCAGATACACAGTAAGGTTTAAAAACTTTTAGATCCTTGGTTTTATTTCTTCTGCAATGATTTACCCCTCCTATGAAGCTTGCAATAAACCTTTATATTAGAAAAGATGAAAACACAGGAACTAGACAACCTGAAGTAGAGATTTCAAAAAGTGAGCATTTTCTTTTCAAAAAGATAAGACTTTTATCACGTGGTAATTTTACCAAAGATTATGATGATGAAAATGAACAAACCTACCACTTCTAGTTATGACTACAAATACTTTTAAACTTGATACTCAATTTTAACATTCTGATAAAATGTTGGAAATGGTGTACTGAAAACGCATATAAATTATGTTGTTAGATTGCCCTCATCATTTTCAATTCCTAAAAACTTTACAGAGGAATGTATTTCAGCTCTATTAGTACCCTTTAATTATTTAGAGCCACAAAATTTCAAAACATGAAATTCTGAGCAAATTCATCTCAAAATGAATGATTGGTAACCAACTGACAGAAAATAGCTTAATACTAAATAGAAGTCTCAACTTTGAAATAGAAGTGATAGGTAGGGTATTTTTAACTTTGTCTTTCTATATTGGCAGAATTCAAACTGAATATTTCACTGTCAAAACCAACTATGCAACTCATTTCTAAAGATTCACATCCTTAATTGCATTCAGTTGATATTTATCTTCATCCAGCAAAAATCAAAACAAAACTTAGGAACATGGAAAAAGAATCCTGGAATGCAATTTGGCTTCTGTTTTCTTTTCTTTTTTTTCTCCCTATATGCAGGTTAAAAGGAAAGTGCATCTAGTCCAAGGAGAAAAATAAGTGTGATCTCAGGGGATTGATTTTATTGATTATAACAAAGAAGGGGGAGCAAGTTCAATTGGCTTACACTACTTGGTCCTCACAAAGATGCAATTTTGCTGAAGAGAAAATGAGTATGAGGTAATGTCATCACAAATAAATTGCTTAGATCATTTTAGTACTATGGAAGCTGAATTTTTGTAAAAGGAGAAAGCTCTATAAATATAAAATCATGGTAAAGGCAAGCTCCTTTTTTTTTCCATTAGACAGATGCTTTACACAATACAAGATTTTAAAACTAAGTTTGGAGACTCCCTCTAGTTAATAACAGCAGATTAAAGCAGCTTTTACATTTTTTACTACTAGCTTTAGCCACTACAAACAAAATTCAAGTTGCTAATGGAACAGACACAATTAAATAGTCTTCCATCCAAAGTTGTATAGTGACATCAGTAGGAGAAGATTATTTATTACAAATAGCCCAAAATCTCTTCAATGAATTTCTTATTCAAATATTAAAATTGATATTGATACGTACATTTAAAAAGAGAAAAATCAAACAATGGATTTAATCAAGACCACTAAAACATACTAGTATAATTTCAACAATTTATTCCTACACCTTTGGGGAAAGCCTATTATTAAAGACAAAGTTGAAAATAAAATGCTATTTATAATGATGAAATTTGTCATTTTGTTTTGTTTTGTTTTCTTTAAGGAAAGGTCCAGAAATTAAGGTGAGTTGGCAGGCAGGAAGAGAGAGGAGGAGGAAACCTCTTTATTTGATTTTTATTTAGTTGCTCATACGGGTCATTTCCAACCAGACCCAGGACTTGAATCCAGGGGTATGTGGCTTGCTTCTTCAGAGGTGATTGACCTAACTGCTGCTCAACCAAGGTGCACCCATTAACTTTTAAATTCTTAAGTTTTCTTTAAAAAAAATGTATAGCATTTGCAATAAGAATCAAAGAGGACCAAAACTAGAAATCTCATTTTCTCCTTTTTCAGCATTTTAAGTACATCTGAGAGGTGGGAAATTATCTGAGAGAAATTGAAAATAGTGGCATGAGTTTCAAAGGAAAAGGTCCCCCATTTCTCTGATGTTCTTCACTGGCTGGAGGAAGGAATAAATTAACATCAGTTATGATTAGTAAGAAAAAAACCCAAACCTAATAATATACATATGGAGAATTTACATGTCAGTACATTCTGAGGTAGCTGGGACAGACCAAAGATTTATATTCTGTACTGAGGCACAGAAAGGGGCCTCGGGGTGTGAAGGGAAGAAAAAAATGACAGTAAAGATAAATAGACGTTTGTTTATTTTTCCAAAATATTTTCTCACCTCACTATAAAAACTTAACCCTGGTGAAAACTAACTTCTTAGAAACTTACAACTATACAGAATTAGTTATTATCTGTCAGTTAACTAGTAGATAATAATGGAAGGCAGGTTCCCTGCTAATTTGCATCTGTCATTTTAGTTCATCCATGTGGGAGATACCTGGCAATGTGGTCACTTCTGTCTCACAGTTGAGGTAACCATAGCATGGAGAATAGAGAAGTGTGCATGAGCTCCCAAGAGCAGTAAATCCGAGGCTAGTCCTTGACAAAGAAGACACATGCTCAAAGGCTCAGGACAGTCTTGGACACAGAAAGACAGAGTGGTATCATTTCTGCCACTTGCCATCAGGATGACTTCTGTCAAGTTTGTTAATTTACTTGTGTTTCAGTTTCTACTTCAGTACTTTAAGGTCATTGTTTCAAAGTGTTATTATAAGTAAGAAATGTGTTAATGTTGCTAAGACACTACAAAAGTGTTTGGCAAGTAAATAAAACAGATCTGCTCTTTCGAAATAGGGTTTTCTTTTTTTATCTAACAATACTGCCTCTTTACTATCTTGGCTTGTTTTTGTTACATGTATCATCTATTATGTATGTGTAGGAAGCAATTTAGAAATAACTCATTAGTCATTCATTGTTTGGTTAAAGGGAGTCAATATAACTCATGAAAATCATTTAAAAGGAAGATTTTAATGTATAAACCTGACAAAGCATCAGTTGCAAAAGAGCCAACAAATTCTTTTTTAGCAAAAAATAATCTCACTTTGGAATTTACTTAAGAAACTACAGAAGTATCTACATAATTCTCAGAAAATCATTTTTTAAAGGAAAGGTACAGGCAGGAATAAAGGTAAGTAGGCAGAAAGGAAGCGAGAGCAGGAAGAAGTATTTTATTTCCATTTTGATGTTCTTGCTAGTTATTATTCACCCAGGCCCCGGACTTAAATACAGAGGTATGTGGCCTACGTCCTCTGAATACAATTGATCTAACCACTGCTCCATCAGCAAGAGTCAGACAATTACTTTGTCAGATTATCATCTCTGTATATGCAAATGGTTGGGATTTTATAATACTTACAAACAAAAATTAAAGCACCAAGTATGACCAATTATTCATAAAATTAAAGAACAGTTATGGGTTGATGAGCATTTGTTGTTGCCTTCTTACTATACTTTTGTTTGAAAATTCCTGTAGAAAGTTGAATCATATTCAAACTATGAAATGTATGTAAATCTATTTTCTCCACTATTTTCAATATTTTAAAAATTACGTATCACACTTGATCAAGAGCTACATTCTTCCATCTAGCAGCAGATCTAAGCAGTCAAACTGATCAAGAAAGCTATTAAAGGTAAATAATGAAATCTAATGATAGATCTTTCACAAAAAAATGTTCAGATGACTTGGAATTGCTAAGAGTCCCTGACCTAACGGCATATTCCTCAAGAGCCTTCAAATACAGATTATAATTAGTTTCCAAATCTTGAAGGACTTTTTCTACAACTAACTTATATAACATTTAAACAACAACTCCCTTAATATTTTTGGATTTCAGATTAGTATCTGGACTATATAGGCCCAAAGACTACCATTGAATAAGTTACCTTGGGGTTCTGAGACATGTACCTTGGAAATTACAAAAGTAAAAATGCTAATTCTCATTAGCAAGAGATAAGGAAATCTTTTTTCAGGAAATGGTTATTACGTAAACCGGAAAGAAAATTTCCTCCATGTTTTCATTTTTAAGAAATACTTTCAATTACATAATTTAAACACTTTCATACGCAAGCATACCCATATTAGCAGTTGTCTGAGAACTTCTTAATTTTGTCCTAAATAGAATTCAGAAATCCATCCAAGATAACTCTCAAATGAGAAGCATTAGTCTTAAGAAGATTTCCTCTATAAAATATAATTTACGTTCAAGATGGATTTTTCCTAGTGTTTTCTACTTAATTAAATTACCCACACTTCATTTCTTCAACAACCTATCTACAGCTTACCATACTCCATGTGCATTTGCCAACAATAAGAGGTAGGTATCCATGGGAGAAAATTCCTACTAGCTCTATATTTAATAAGGATTGACTTTCTAAAAATAACACATACATGTTTTGAATATCTTCTTATATTACCCAGTTGTCTCCACACATGAGTACATACATGGCATGTCTGTGGACAGTCTTAAGGGTGTCAATAACCCTGTGTAATTGTAAAAATGTACATTGAGTTTGTCTCATGTATATTTTCTGGGGGAAAGTTTTGTTATCTTGTTTGTTTTTAAAAACTTTCTGTGATCTGAAAAAAAAAAAACATAAATAGAGCTAAATTATCTGAATTAATTTAAAAAGATCTTTTCACAAGTTATGTCACTTAGAGGTCTAAGATATCCTTCCCATAACTTATAATGGAAAAAATAAAGCTAAATAGGAAAACATCTCAAAATAGTTTAATCTATTCTCACATAGATGTGAGGAACAAAGATTATAATAGAAAAAATTAATTATTTTTAATTGGATGATTCACCATCAGACTATCATGCAAAAAACAACGTCTTTAAATGTTATGTATGGCTCTCAATATCAGAAGTTCCCTGAAAAATGTGTCTTTTATATGATTGTCTTCAAAACTACAAGTTGCTTTTCAAGGTTGACTACTCATCTTATGCTACAGCATTGCTAAATGTATCACATAAAGAGAATTAAATATCATGCTCTGTTTTGAAGATGCACTAATGAATCAGGTGGCAGTCATTTTTTTAAGTACTTGAGTGATCAATGAGAGGAGAGAGATAAACTGCATAAAATGAACATCACTTCAATAGTTATGAACATTTTTACTTCTTTGATACAACTTTAATTAGCATTCCAGGCAAATGGAATGTGTATATGCTTTGATTCATAGTGCAAATAAACCTTACTGCTATCTCCTACTGTGGTTCATTTTCCAATCTGAACATTTTTACATTGGTTTTCTTATGCTTTTTTTTTCAAAATTATTTATTTGCATGCTTTCTTAAAATTTACATGCATTTCAAAACAGGTAAAACTGAACAATATGGTGGATATATGGATATACATATATGTTATACATATACCTTTATATAGAATATAGTTGTTTTATTATTTCATATCACTATATGCTTTTTAGGATATTTAATTCACACCTCAGTCTGCGTGTATTTGACACCTCACCCACTACCATAGTTACAGTTTTCTTTACCATTCCTTATTTTTTTTTTAGATCTTTACTTTGATTTTTTTCTCAGCTGAGATAAGAACATAATTTATCACATTAAATACTTATTTCAAAAGAAACTCAGGAGAATGCAATATCTTGGATATTTTCAAGACAATTAAACTTTAAAGTGAATGTAGTAGAATATATAAAAATTCACAATGCAAACTTGAGTCACAATTCCTTAATTTAGAAAAGTTGAAAACTGGAATTATCAAGAAAAACTGAAAAGAAAAACTTCTCTACTCTTTGAAGAAAATTTCCTTATCAATGACTACTGTAGCCAAGTATATCTGTATAACATTTTTTTAAAAAAGCTTACCAAACTTATAGAATTCAGGTAAACCTAGAAAAATTGAAAATTTGATTCCTGGATAATCTCAAAACAGCAAACAAATCACTATGTCCAGTGAATGGGCCAAGAGTTTATAATAAATCATTTACTGAAGGTTCTTTTATAAATTACATATGGTCACCTATTAGAGGAACCACCACTAAAAAGTTAAAACTATGTCTTTGCAAATAAAAATATGAAAAGTCAGGACATCTAAATTATTAATTCCATGTTATAAGTAAAAAAACTCACACAAATTTCTAAAAGTACTTCAACATAAAAAAATAAATAATAAAAATGGGATATGGTATTAAGAAGTGAATAAATTAAGAGTGAATAAATTGTCAAGAACAATCAAATTGCCAAAATAAAAGGAAAATGTTGATTTTGAGCACCTAAATAGAAATCTCATCACCAATAGAAAAGAAGAAAAAGAACTCCAGGTTTATACACAAGGTAACTATGATGGCATAGTGCAAAAAGTATTTAAAAAAAAAAACAACTCTTCTCTTCAAGAAGCTTGTAATCTACGACAGCTTCCTTGTTGGATGTGAAGATCTGGCTATGATAGTAGTTTTTATTTCTGCTTTTTTTAAAGGAAAGGTGCAGGCAGGACTGAAGTCAAGAAAGCAGGTAGGCAAGAAGAGAGAGAAGGAAGAAGTATGTTATTCATTTAATTTAGTTGTTTGTCTTGATTGCTGACTGGGGTCATAAACCCAGGTCCTTGGGATGTGTTTAGACTGCGTCTGCCAAACTTAACTGTTAAGCCACCAGACCACATCAATGATAGTATTTTCTCATTAGTTGACAAGGTTGAGAGATGACATTAGCTTCTATCAACAGGCTCTTGGAAAGGCTACACCATATATGATAGTGATGAATTAAGTTGAAATTTTACATGTCATAGAAATAGTAAACATGTCTATGTGTTCTACTACACAGTAAATTCCATGGGAGCAGAGACCACATTCTGTTGATTAATAAATGAATGCCCAGCTGCCAGCATATTGCCAGCATATGTTGAAAGAAGAATGAATGACAATAAAAAGAGATGAGAAAGGGAAGTAATTGAGAAAACAACCCTGACAAAAGGAGGAATTCAAATCTAAGGGTGAAAGTTTATAGATGTTAGCACTAGAAATTGGTAAAGGCAAAAAAAAAAAAAAATCTCATTTATGTCAGTTGTAGAAGACTCTCCCTAAAGGTAAGCAAAGAATATAATGAATTTAAGACCTTTTCATATAACTTCTAATAGAATTTCAAACACAGTAAAATGTATCACTTTAATCGAACATTAAACTCCTTCATAAAATAAATTTTAATGAAATACATGTGTTTTTATCAAATACCCTTGACTTCAAATTTCTAGAAATTTCTCTCAGTTACTACAGCTTACTATTTAAACTTTGGAGAAATTAATCTTTTGAAGTTGAACAGAAAATTTCCTTCTTTGGTCCACCTTCCTCATTCCAAACTCTTAAAATATTTCTCTATAGTCACATCGGGCAAAAAACCAATTTTGTTTAATCCAAAGAAGCAGGAAAAGGAAGCTTAAAATAAGAGCTAGGAGGTGATTAACTACAGTAGTTGTAGCCTAGCTGGAATGGGACACACCTCTCCTCCTCTTCCTGTGGCTTTCCATTAATATTGTACTGGGTTCAGCAAGAATCAGACTTGCTGGTAACAGGTTAACAGTCTCCCACAGAGAAAAAGCATCAATTCAGTTGTCAGGTCAAAACAGCAGGTTGCAAGCTATTGCGATCTTTCCTACCATCCTCTTTCTTCTCACAAAGCCACACGCAGGCAGCTGATGACACCAAAAGAGAATGTTTTCTTTATAGTGAAAAACCATCACCTGAGTACTCTCAGGAAGTGTCCAATTACCCTAGCAGCATCCAAAATATTCCACAGGCTTTGTCCTGCACAGTAGAGGTTTTCTGGGCTGAGATTTGTGTGACAAAGTAAATACTCTAAGACATTTGAAGATAAGCATTTTAATGGGTTAATTTACTGGATATGAAAGAAGAGAGAGAAGAAAGAAGTATTATATTCATTTAATTTAGTTGTTCATCTTGATTGTTCTCCCCAACTGGGATCATAAACCCAAGTCGTTATGGGAATTTCTTGTTTTCAGACTTAAATATATAATGATCACCCAAGGGTTGGGAGGAGTAGGAAATCTGAATCACACAATGCCGGGACAGAAACTTTTTTCAGAGAACACTAATTACGATGACATGTAAATGGCTCTTGTAACATTTGCAAAGGCATGAAGATATTTCAATTTTCTCATATAGTCTCGTCACTTACATTTTAGTCATTTCATTATTGTTACTCAGTTTTGAGAGTTGAGATTTCTCAATCTTAAAAATAAATATTTCCCACTAACCACATAATTGCATCTCTAATATATCAGATGTAAGTACTAAGTTCTGATCTTTTAACTCAAGCTCATTATTCAGTATAGAACCTTCTCTGCATTCTCCCTCCCCCTTTCTCTTGTAAGGCAGTTTCGAAATATGAGTTCCTTATACCAATTCTGTCTCTTGTTTGACTCCTGAGATGAAACAATATGCAGTAGAAAACAAGCAGAGACTTCTAAGAAAATTAGGTATTGTGGCTAGGACAAATTAAACTTTAGTCTTTGCATTGCATCCAAGCTATTAAGATCTTTCCTGAGTTCTCTTTTTCTCTATGCTTTACTATGTCTAGGAGTGTAAGTCTTAAGCCTGAGTAAATTCATTTTCCGGAAACAAGAAACAACTTTAGCACTGTGCTGAGTAAACAATCTGTTTGATATAATACCATCGTAAATACATTTAAATTAAATTATCTAAACTGCCTTAATCTTTCCATTTTTAATCCCCAGACTATCTTTATGAAAAACATTTTGAGTGCAACAAATGCTCATTAAGCTTGTTATTACGAATGTTAAAAATCCTTACCCAGTAATGAAAGTTCACATTGCTTGAGTTTGCTAAAAAAAAAAAAGTAACAGCATAAATTGAAAATTTTGTCTGTGCAAACTGTCTACTGTTATCACTGGTTCCCTTGAAAAAAAGAGAATTCCAATAACTTTTGTTTGGTTTCTTTTAAAGAAATGGTGATCCTTACAATGTCTATGAAAGGAGTTAATTTTCACTTGCTAGTAAAAATAAAACTGTCCTTTTTTTCTTTCACAATAAAGATCTAATAAGAAATGTTGATTCATAAAGCTATTCAGTAGCCAAAATTACATTACTAGCATTTTAAAGTGTAATAAATATATTGTCAGAAACTAGGAGTTGACAATGAAGAATCTGAATCATTACAAGAATTATGTACCCACCATTTTTTAAAGTTAAAAATTCTTGTCTAGTGAGGACAGCAGGAATGGCTGAGAAAGAAATTCCAAAAAAAAAGTCCTCAACAAAAGTGATGAGAACTTCAAAAATTGTCCAAATCACCCTATTACAAGTTTAAAAATTAACCAAAGGATGAGGACTATTTATTCAAAACAATCACCATCACCAAAAAGGGGGGAAATGAGTAAGGAAGTAAGGAACAATGTGATGTTTTAATTTGCCCTCTTCCATAGAGGAGCTCAAAGGTGGTTGAAAACAACCACTCTGTAATTATAGTTCTCATGAAAACCAAGAGCCTAGGACCCACTGGAGAATTAGGGGAGATAACTATGATGATCTGACAGTTACCACAAACATCCATAAATAAGACTTGTCTTTATTTCACGTGATCAAAGCTTGCTCACTGAAAACAGCTTTTTATTTTAATTTTTTTATTATGGTACTTTAATTTTACATATTAGAATAAACTCATCTGTGTAGGTTCCCCATTCCTTAGATATCCATCAACACACCCTGCCCAAACAGCTTCATCTTAGGGACATTTATTGTAACAACTGCTGCAAACATCTGAGAAACTGAAAAAAAGGAATAAAGAATAATAAACAGAGACTCAGACTGTGCATGTATTAATAAAGAAGAGCCATCACATGTCAATAACCTGATATTCCACTTTCAAATATAATACTAAACTAAATCCAAAAAGATGGAAATATTAAAGATTAAAGTGGAAATAAAGGATAGAAAACAGAAAATAAAAAAAACTAAAGGTTGATGCTTTGAATAAATGAAAATTGAAAAAAAATCTGTAGCTAGAAGGAAGAAGAAAAAGAGAGGAAATGAAAGAAATATGAATACCAATTTTACAAAAAGAATATTAGCAGTTAATATTATGAAAAACGATCAATAAATTAGATTATGCAGATAAAGCGGACAAACACCAAGAATGATTAAATATTACTAGCACTCAGGAAGGAAGGAATAGTAAATGGAATAGACCTGTCAGATAATTTCACTTGTGACTTCTACAAGTTAAAGAATAATATGAATTTTTACAAAATAATTGCAAAAATAGTGGTAACATAAGGAAAGATTTCCCCTTAGGTCACAAACAAAATATGAACATCTTTGCTGTCACTTCTATTCATTATCATTCTGGGGTTTTTATCTAGGCCACCAGTACATGCACACAAAGGTGGAGCATCTATGATAAACCAGGGGTGCATTTTTCTTCAGATTATAAGGTTTTTATTTTATGGGTAATATCCAGAAGTGAGATAATAGGATCAGTCATTTCCCTTTTTTTTTTTTTTTTTTTTTTTTACTGTTTTACTGTTTCAATAATGGCTGCACTAATTTGTATTCCCACCAACAGTTTATAGGGTTTCTTTCTCTCCACATCTTCACCAACACTTGTGACCCGTATTTTGGATAATAGCCACTCACACAGATGTGAGGTGATCACATTTTGACTATCCTGTCTCTAATAACAAACTACATAGATTTATTTACATGTTCCTGTTGACCATTTGTATGTCTTTGGTGAAGTCGCTGTTCAGATCTCCTGAACATTTTAAATTGGATTGGTTGCTTATCAGCTGTTGAGTTTGACAAGTTCTTTGTATATATTGGACATTAACCCCTCATCAGATATATGGTACACAAATATATTTTCTCATTCAGTACGATGTCTTTTCATGCTGAGAATTATTTCATTTCCTGCAAGAAGTTTTTCAGTTTGATATAGTCCCTTTTGTTTATTTTGGCTCCTTTTCCCCTTATCTTTGCAACCAAGTCCCCTAAAACATCTTCTAGAGTTGATATCTAGGATTATATCACCTATGCCCTCTTTTACGCATTTTATAGTTTCAGGTCTTGGATCCAAGATTTTAATTCATATTTATTTGAACTTTGGATAAAGCAATGGTATCTCGAATGACTCTAAAACCATATAAAAGAAAAACTGATAAATTGGACTTTGTCAAAATTAAAACCTTTTGTATTTCAAAGGGCTCCATGAAGAAATTCAAATATCATCAAATACAATGGAAAAAATATTGGCAAATTTTATACCTGAGAAATGACAAATTTTCAGAATTTATATATGACTCTTGGAATTCAATAACTAAATATAAAAATTATCATGAAAGCTTGTATAGATGTGTCTCCAAGGGAGATATCAAAAAGGCCAATAAGCATATGAAAAGATACTTAACAACAGTAGTAATTAGAAAAATTTAAATCAAAACCACAGTGACAACGTTATTTCATACTTATTAGGATAGCTATGGTCAACAAAAGACAATAGCAAATTTTTAATGAGAAGGTGAGAAATTGGATTCTATATACAATGTTGGATGAAATATTAAATGATGCAACTACTTTGGAAAACAATATGACTGTCCCTCAAAAAGTTAAATATAGTGCCATGAGACCTAGCAAATTGATCATAGACATTGAAATAACTAAAAACACCACTTCACACGAAAATTCATGCATGAATATTCATGGCAGCATTATTTACAATAGTCAAGAAGGTATAAAAATTATCAATTGATAAGTAGAAAGAAAAATATGATCTCTATAACCAATGGATAATATTCAGTAATAATTAGTGTAGTACCAGTACATGCCACCACGAAAACATTTAAGTGAAATGTCAGATGCACAGTCTACATATCACGGGATTTCTTTTAAATGTCCCATGTAGATAAATCTCTAAAGACAAAGTGGATTCATGGGTCCCAGAAACTGAGGGGGAAATGTGCAATGACTGCTTAGTACAAGGTTAGCAGCTTTTGGAGTGATGAAAATATTCTTGAATTACATAGTGATGATAATTACACATGTTTGTATATATATTAAACACGTTTGAATTGTACATTTTGAGTGGATGAATTTGATGACACCATATAAAAACAAGAAAAAAGTACATAGATTAGCTTTGGAGTTAGGCTTATTTTATCATTTTTTGAAAATTATGTTACACAATTGAATATATAATGACCTCTATTAACCAAATATAAAGTGTTCATGATATTCTGAGAAGAAGATGCTTATTAAAAACTACTGGAATACATCACTGTCATTTTAGGGAAACAATATTCTATTCAATCAGATAATCAGTTTCCTGCCCTAGTCTCCAGTTAAGGTAGTGTTTATTTTTTTTAAAAAATGGTGACAGCAAAGTCTATTATGTCCTGCCTTAACTGGGGTTTACCTCAGAAGTTTTGGTTTGATTTCAAACTGAAAAATCCTATGTTATTGGAGTCCAGCTGAGTACCAGACACAAATTACCAGCTCTGCACTGTATCTGAATTCTGAACTCCCACCCGCCATAACAGTATGTGAGATTAACATAGCAGTGACTGGTAACATGCAATCTGGGGAGCTTTACTTAGCAACAGCAAGCAGGATCACCAGTTGTTTCACCTAATTTTCTGTTCCTGATCCTGGGTTGGTTTCAGCAGATGGTGTACTTCTATGATTACTATGACCTGTGTTCACCTTACTTTAGAACTTAAAGCTCTCTGTTTAATCAATTATTCTTTATTCTCTCTGCTGGCCCATGTAAGTACCTCTGTAATCTCTAGCTGCAATAAATCAATTTAAGATTTTCAATTTTACATATTTATCAAATTCACTCAGATTTCTTCTGACCTTTTTGCAACTAGTGTTAAATAATCTAAAATGTCTCTTCAAATCATGTAAAAACAGTGATTAGACTCTATTTCCTTTGACACTGAAGAAAAATATATGCATGGGCTACTCAATTCTAAATCTCTAAAAGTATTTTTTTTTCTTGTATTCGTCTTTATGAGTACTCATTACTGAAGTTAAAAATTATTTGTCTTAAATTTCTTTAATGATTTTAAAATAGCACTACACCATTCTTGGAAAAATGCATTTGTCATTACAATGAAGCTATACACAAGGATCTTTCACTTTAATATATCACAAAAATGATACATGTGTTGTATGTTTCCTAGTATTATTGTATTGTATGATAAGAATACACTTATGTGGTCAAAAGTACATATATTATGTCACTAAACAAATACTGAAAATAATACTTTGTTTCTAATAAATAATTTTAGGAAGTACTTTATCTGTGAAAGTTTATTTCATAGAACATGATTCTACAACACAAAATGCAATATGAAAAAGCAAAAACATTGTGAAATAGTCATTTATTCAAATTTTAAGTGTCTTTTTCTACCAACTTGATACTCGAAGAAAAATATTCTATACTAATATAAGAAACTTTTCTTTTGTTCTATCCATGTAGAGTCTTTGAACTTCCATAGTGCAGCTATATTATATGAAAGTTATTCCACTTTAATATCTTTCCAGCTTTGCAGCAATTATGCAATGTTCTACATTTTTTATAATGACTGTCAAATTTTAGAGACGTGGTAGAGAAAATAAATTTATGAACAAAAATATACATTTGAAAAACTCATAAAAATAGTAAGCTAGAAAATACTTAGTTAATTTTTCATAATAGCTATTTTTAAACAGATACAAAAGGAATTTTTAATTTGTAATGACCTCATTACAGTTCATATAGTCAAATAAATTACTGTTTACAGAAAAATAAAGCAAAACTAAATGCATTTAACCTCTATAAGAATTTTGAAATAGCTCTATAAAAGAAAATTTGTTACAGTCTTCCAAGTGATTGAAGTTGAGTATAATCTTTATTATTTACCAACTTAATTTATATTGAACAGTTTAGTCTCATAAGAAAAATCAGAATAAAATTCATGTCTACTAATTTTCAGTGCTAAAAACAGAATACTCCATACATGCTCATTAATTTATAATTGCTATTAAAAATGGAAGATAAATAACATTATTAGGTACTAGAGATTTATGAAAAGTAGGACAAATTATCTTTGATGTTTAAGTGAGACTATGTCAAACTAACCTTTCCTGCACCGAAAAGACAGTAGTATCCAAATGAAAAAACATCCTCCTTATTAGAGAAAATATTTGCTCATCCTTCATCTAACAAGGGGTAAATGTGCAAAATACATAGAGAACTCAAAAAATTCAATGAAAAAACATTTAAAAAATCCATTGAAAAAATGGGCAGAAGATCTTCTCCAGAGAAGACATACAGATGGCCAACAGGTACATGAAAAAGATGTTCTTCATATCTTGTTATTAGGAAATGCAAATCAAAACAAAATAAGCTTCACCTCACAACTGTGAGAATAGTTTTTATCCAAAAGACAATAAACAAGTGTTGGCAAGATTGCAGAGAGAGGGGAATACTTACACACTGTTGATGGGAATGTAAATTGATGTAGCCATTATGGAATGCTATGTGGTTATTCTTCCAAAAAAACAGAAAAAGAAAATCCATATGACTTTATTAACTTACTTCCATATATTTACCTAAAAAATAAAAACACTAATTTTCAGAGATATATGCACCCCTTGTTTATTACAGAATTGTTTTACAGTAGCCAAGAGCTAGAAGCAATTCAGCACCCATAGGCAGATAAGTATATAAAGATGTGGTATATATACACAGTGGAATACTACTCAGCCAAAAACAAATACGAAATCCTGCCAATTGCAACAGCATGGATGGACCTAGAGGCAATTATGCTTAGTGAAATAAGTCAACAGAGAAAGACCAACATCTGATGATTTCACTCATAAGTGGTATATCATGAAATCAACCAAATAGATTAATCTAATCAAAAATAAACTTTTACCCTATAAGAGAAAATTAGTGGTTACCATAAGGGAAAGTGGTTGTAGATAAGGAAAGAGCAAGTTGGGTAAAGGGTAAATTATATGGTAAAGGAAAGAACTGAATTGTTAGTGGTGAATTCAATGTAGCATATGCAAATGTTTATTTATAATAGTGTACACCTACAACCTATATAATGTTATAATACAAAGTTACTTCAATAAAATTTGAAAACACTTGCAATATATTTTCTTCCTTTAAGATATTCCTACACCTGTAAAACTCAAAGTTTGGGTGCACTCTGGTAAAGCAGCAGTTAGGTCAATCACCTCTGAAGGACCACAGGCCACATACTCCTGGGTTCGAATCCTGGGTCCCAGGAGGAGGGTGGGAACAACTAGTGTGAACTAAATAAAAATAAAATAAAACACTTCTTCCAACTCTCTCTTCTTGCCTACCTGACAACTCAACTTCATTCCAGCCTGTGCCTTTCCTTTAAAACAAACAAACAAACTCAAAGTTTGCCTATTTATAATTACTGTAAAACTTCTTCCTCCTCTCTCTCTTTCTGCCTGTCTGCTTCCTTACCTTCATTCCTGCAACTTTCCTTTAAAAGAAAAATTCATCCATTACCTCCTTCACTTGTTACCTAAAACAATCTTTGGTCTTTATTTTCTAACAAGCTATTATTATTTTCTAATTTGCATCCCACTTTCTATATTTTTATCTAAATATCTTCTCCTTTTTTAATTTAAATTTATTTTATTGAAGGAACATTGCATATTAACAATATAGGTTTGAGGTGTGTAACATAGTATATAATGTGTATATAATGTGTCAAGTTCATCACCATTTCAGTTCTCCCCTTATTTACAAATCAATTTACCAGCATAAGACATTATATATTCTACAAATCAGTATGGTGTTCCTATTACTTTTTTATCTCTCCCTCTGGACTCCTTTCTCTCTCCCTCTCTTATTATACAGAAGTCAATCCATCATAAAAATTTGTCTAGCCCTTTCTCAAGAAAATATTTCTCTTTTAGAAAATCAGGTTGACAAACTTAGCCAGATACATGCTTAATTTAATCTATCAAAATTTTCATTGGTCTTTTCCTTTATCACTACCATCATTTTCAGAAATTCACCATTAACATTATATTCCTTGCTCATCTGGTTCCAATTTCTTGTATGAAATTTGTTTGCTATCACAGAAGTTGGTAATATCCTTCTAAATAGCTGTAAAAGTCTTATCCAAATCAGTAAAAAAAAATTTCAAAGAATTACCTTGCTGCATCTTTTTCAAAACAACAAAAGGGTCATTGTTTATAGTATAAACTATTTTGCCATTTCAAAAATTGCAAAATTTCTTTGTTTTCCTAGGAAATTACTCATACTAAAGATATTATTTTCTTGTGGTTGTAATTGTGTGGCAGTGGAATCAGTTCATTCCATTTCCCATGCTTTCATTTTTTAAATCTTCAAACAACTTGGAAGGTTTTGTTTTAAGCTTGAATTGTCATTTATGACACATCATGATTTGGCATTTCTAGGTTGCTAACATCTTTCAAAAGATCAACTACTTTCACAATTGTGAAGTCATAGATAAAACACCCAATTTTAAGTTACATTGCTCATTTTAACTGTAACTGATTTCTATTTTAGATAAATTCAAAATACTATGTTAAATATAAGTCATGTCTTGAATTCTATGGTTAAAATTACATACTCCTCAGGGAAAACATCAGTGTATTTTCAGTTGTACACAGAATAACCATGTGACAGTATGCTGAAATATAACCTTTTTCTTGATTTTATTTGGAGATTAAGAATGGTGTAAGGAAAGAAGTCTGGTAACAAGTTGAGAGAGGGTGGACCTATGATGGTCAATTTATGTGTCAACTTGATGAGGGTGGTGAAGACATGACACCCATTATCAGGTTTTTGCTCTGAAGGTAATTTTTAGATAAGATTAATATTAAAATCAGCAGATTTTCTAAAAACACATTATTCCCATAATGTGAGTGCATCTTACCCAAAGAGCTGGAGGTCAAAGAAATAAAAAAATTAACCTCATTCCAAAAATAAAGTATTATTCTAGGAGATCACCTTCATAACTGACTGCCAACATTTACTTTTCCTGGGTTCCTAGCCTGACATCAACTTCCAGGTAATATTTTTACTTGCCAAGCTCCATGATAACATTAGTCAATTCCTTTAAATAAATATTTATATCTTTTTTCTCTGTCTCTTAACTAGCCTAACTAATACAGATTATGTTGAATATACTTCATATACAAGAGATACTGGAAAATCAGATTTTTTAGCAGAAATTTTTCAGAACAGAACATAGGGCTTAATGTATCTAAAATACGAAAGGGAAAAAAATGTCAACCAAGTATTTTATAGACAGAAAAACTGTCCTTGACAAAAGAAATTAAGATCTTCCCAGATAAAAAGAAGTTGAGAGAATTTACTGCCAGCTGCTCTGCTCTCCAAGAAATGGAAAAGTAAAATGTAGTCCAGAGTCACACAGAAAATAAAATTCCATGACAAGCATAAAATAAGAGTATTAGTACAATTTAATTAGGAATTACAGTTTTGTTTTGTTTTTTTTCATAGGATTTAAAACATAAAAAAACAGAAATATTTATTAATATGTTAATGAGTATACAATATTGTGACATCAATAACATAAACATGTAGATTTGTGAAGAAGAGTTCCGTGTGTGATTTAAATTGGAACAGTAAAACAGATTTTTGTAATGGTAGGATGTGATATATAATATTAATGAAAGAACATTTAATGGGAATCAAAAACATGGCACCAAAAAAAATAAAAATAAAGTGAAATAAAGGAAAGGAGTGAATAAAAGACCAAAAAGCTATCAGACATGGAGAAAACAAAAAACAGAATGGCAATGGCAACTCTTCCATACAGTCAAAATACTTAAAATATAAATGGATTAAACCACCCCACCATTAAAAGAGATAGATGGGTAGAAAAGATAAAACAGGAGGCAGCTATTTGCTGTCTAAAGATAATCACTTGAGGTTTGAGCACAGGCAGATTGAAAACAAAATGATGGATAAATATATTTTATTCAAATACCACCCAAAATAAAACATGGGTCACTATACTTAAAACAGATTGAAAGCAAAACTGTTATATGAGAAAAAGGACATTTTATAATGATAAAAGGATCAACTCATCAATAAAACATTAACAATTATAAATATGTATAAAGCAAACATCAGCAATCCTAACTATATGAAGCAAACGTGACAAAATGGAAAAGAGAAACAAACCACTCAAAAGCAGAGGAAGAATTCAATATTCCACTTTTAATAATATAAAGAACGACAAGAAAGCAAGTTAATAAGACAAAAAAGGACTTGAACAACACTACCGACAAATTAGAGCTAATAGATGAATACAGAACTTTGTACCTGATAATAATAGCAGGACACATGTTTCTAATATGTGCATGGCACAGATTCCAGGACAGATGTGTTATGCCCCAGGATAAGAGTCAATACATTTAAAAATCATATGAGGTACCTTTTGCAATCACAGTAGATAGCCACTGGAATTAGTAAACACACAGAAAACTGGAAAATTCACATCACATAGAAATTCAGCAACTCATGTTCAAATAACCAGTATGTCAGAAAGAATTTACAGAGAAATTATAGACAATTATGAAAATACACCAAATGCATAAGAACATAGTGAAAGCAATTTTAAAGACAACTTTATTTCTGCAGATTCTTACATTAAAAAAAGAAGAAACATCTCTACCATCTAGCTTTACAATATATGGAATTGAAAATAAAGCAAAGCCAAACCTAGAGGAAGGAAAGAAATAATAATAAAGGTTGTAGCACAGATAACAAAAAGAAAAATGAAAAGTTTTGAAATCGAGACTTGGTTCTTTGAAAGACCAAAAAAATGACAATTTTTGCTAAATTGACTGGGGAAGGGAGGGGAAAAGGAAGAGGAGGGGAGATGGGAGAAAGGAAACTCAAAATCAGAAAATAAAGATGGATAATTACTACTGATTTACAGAAAGAAAAAAGAGTATAAAATTATAAACAACTTTGTGCCAAACAATTGAAAAACATCACTAATTAGCAAAATGCAAATCAAAGTTACATTGAGATACCATGATATTGCTAAAAATAAATCAAAGAAAATAGCACTGCTTGCAAGGAATATGGAGAAAATGGGATCCTGGAGTCCTGCTTCTCAGATTGTAGCACATTCAACCACTATGAAAAATTCTATGACATTCCTTTGCAATGTTAAAAACTAAAGCACCATATTCTGCAGAAATTCTTCTTTGGGGTATATATGCAAAAGAAAAGAGAGTACAGATTTTTGTTCACCTATATTCATAGTAATAGCATTCACAAAAGCAAATGGTGGAAGGAAATCATGTGTCTATTGGATAAATAAAAAAATGTGATCTATGCATATAATGAAATATTATTCAGCCTTAAAAGGAAGAAAATTCTGATGCTTGCTACAATACGCATGAATCTTAACAGTGTTATGCTAAGAAATAAACTCATCAAAACAGTACAAATGATGTGTGTTTCCACATAGTCTACAAGTAATGTATGTTCATACATGTATGTATGATCATAGAATAATAGTTGCCAAGGACTGCAGGGAGAGGGTATTGGGCAGTTATTGCTGACAGGTATGGAACTTTTGTTGGGAAGATGAAAATATTCTGAAATAGATGTTAATGACGGCTGTGTGGCAATGTGATGGTCTTAATGTCATCAAACTGTACGCTTAAAAATGATGACAATGATCAATTATATCTGTATGCATATTTTACCACAATAAAACAAAACAGAAGAAACGTATCTGTTCTATTCATGTTGATGAATAGAATATGCCATTTTATTTTGATTTCCTTGCCTTTGTTTCTATTAGGCATATATTCTTACAAAATTAATATTCTATTAAAAAAATGGACATGCTAGAAATTGAGATACCTCCAGGAAACTCTTAATATTGGTGATTACTTCTTCACCAGCTCTGAGGCATTTTCATTAACATAATAAATTATACAATCACTATATAATTATCTATAATTATAATATCATATAACTATAATTATAACTAAATGAACATCTCCTAAGCAACTACAAGATGCCAGGGGCGATACATAGTAAAAAGATACTTTATTTGATTGGCTTTGTCCCTTTCTAATTTTGGCATGATGCTTTGCCTTATCTTTTGATGCCAAAAAAAAGAACTTCCTCTTAAGAGTGTAAGCTTCCTTTAAAGTTTTCCTTTTCTATACCTACTTTATAAACCTTAAAAGTTTTTTGAAAGTATCAAACAGTCTATTAAAGAAAGAAGGAGAGGAGCCATCAAACTCATTCTTATCATATTTATAAGAAATGCTTGAGGTATTTATATTTTGGGGACTCAAAAAATAGATGTCCTATTAAACTGTTTTGAGATTACATACAGAGAGAAGCACAAAGCTTGAAGGCGAATAGAGAGAAGTTCAAAAATGTGTTATAATGTATTTTGATGAGGAGAATCAAAGGACTGCAGATTTAATCACAGGCAGAACTTTAAAGTCTAATTATAGGAGTCCATCATCTGGAGCCAAAGGCCAGAAAAAGAAGTCTTACTCATAAATGGAGCTGAACTGAAGCTCCTTTTGCAGAAGTGGCATCCGAGTTTCATGGAGCCATGGTTGTTTCTGCCCCTTGCTCAGTTTACTGGGTTGGTAACATTCTGCTGGAATATAAACCGAATTTTGGAATCTATCATTTAGAGCTCCTTTGATGCATTTTCAGAAAAGAAGAACTTCTATCCCGCAACAGCAGTTCCAATCACTAAAATCACATAGATATTCAATAAACAGACTAGGCTATGGAACATAACATAGACTGGTTGACAGAGTCCCTAAAAATATTTATATGGTGTATAGAGAGAGGTTTTTTGAAAAAATAAATTCATTTTCACATTATAATATGTGGATAACTGAAAGTAATAACATACCTAAAATAAGAAGAAATTCAAAACTATCTGCACATACATAAAATGAGAACAATGTACATGTGGATGCATTTTGCTTAATCAGAGCACAAATCATGTACTTGAAATATTTCTATGTCAATGATTTCTGCATTGCTGAAAAACTGAGCTATTCTCCAAATAAGAAAACAAACAAGCTAAACAAAGGAATCTCAGTGTTCTGTAGGAAGACTATACTAGTTTGAGAGAATAGAAGATATTGTGCAAACTAATATTTAACCCATAATTTGTTTAATTTACAAAGGTTTCTAGGCAGTTTCTAATGCATTTTTTTTCTTTTAAAATCGATATATCTCCACTGCTTAAGTAATGCCTGACAAATATTAGGTACCTAATAAGCATGTGAGCAATGAGCGAATACTTGAGATATGATTACAACAGCATTTCAGTTATAGGCAAAACAGTTGACTCTGTTCGTTGGTAACTGCCCCTCATTAGTCTCTAACTAAATGAAACATTTTTCATTTGGATCCACATTCTTCTCACACTGTAATAAATAATTACGAAGCCAAAGAGAAGATGTTTTCATGGAAAGAAAACAGAAAGGACAGTTGTATCATTTTACCATCTGAGCTTCAGATTATCTCCACTGGTTCTAGGAATAATCACAATAGCTAAATATTTTCTGCTAGAAGCTGAGGCCTCAGAAAGTTCTGGAAAATGGGAACTTTTGTCAGCCCTTTCCAGGAAGTACTTCAATTCTGTACATTTGCCTGAGATTCATAGGCTCTCAGAACTGAAAAGAGATTTTATGAGCAATAGTTAAGGCTGTTTGTGTTTTATGACAATGTTAATTTCATTCATTAAAATAAAGTGAAGATTTAAAAAAAAAAAAAACCAACTACCCCATCATAACAATCCTATGTATTTACATGATAATTATAGATGACTTAATATTTTAAATTTTATTGAAGAAAAATTGCATTATAATATTATACAGGTTTAAGTTATACATCATTGTAAATCAACACCTATATATACTACATTAAGTTTGCCACCAACAATCAAATTCTAGCATTCATATATTTACATTTTTAAGACATTTTTGTTTGAATATTTGCCTATATTTTATCTTGGAATGAATCAGACATCTTTACCTTTTACACATATGCTACAAACCAAGGTGCAAAGTTTTACTGCAATTGAGTAAAATATAGTAATGAAGTAAGAAACACCGAAGTGAAGTGAGATAACATGGGCTGGATTAATACCACCTGGAGAGAACAAACAGAGGAGTAGTATGCTATTAAAATGATTCTAAATGGAGGGTTCTCTGAGCAGGGAAACTTCACAACAGTGAGATTTTCTTTCTCTATGATGTGTGATAGATCGCCTACATTGTTCCAAAGCTTTCTTTTAAAGATGCTTCAGGTCTCGAAGTTGAGTTAATAGTGTCTTGTAGAGTAAGCGACTCTGCCCACTACGGCTGGCAATTTTGCTTGATCAAGGACCCATAAGGAGACAAACCAAGAGAATACAGTGATCGCAAAATGCCTTTAAAAATGTGACATGGATACTATGCACTCATAAAATGAGGAACATTGCCTTGAGAGATTTAATCTGATTAAAAAGAAAATCTTAAAAATAAGTTTTATGGACACTGACAGAGATGAAAAGGAGAGAGTTAAAAAAAAAAAAAAAGGAAATGTCTAAATAATTATCAACAAAAAGAAATTAAAAGTTCTCCTTATGAGAAATGAAGAAAACTCCTCTATCTGAACCAGATATAAGATATTCATGAAGAAATGAGATAACATGGACTCAACCAAGGGTAATAACTTGCCTCGGGCAAATCAAGACAACAGTCTTGTTGTATTTTTAGTAAAGACTGTATTACAGACAGTGTCAGACACATTAACTTTCTGGGCATCCAGTCTAGTCTATGGAAACTTTAATAATACAATGGTTGATTGGTCACAACAGGATATATCTACATGCCCTGTAAATTTTAAAGTATTTACTATCTGGTATTCTTTTAAAAATGTTTACTTATCTCTGGGCTAGAACTGTAGGAAATCATTCTTAGAAAAAGTGGCCATTCAGAAATTTCTTAAGTAATCATAGGAGAAATAAAAAGCAGTTTTGCTGAAAAACAATTTTATGCTGAATGGTGGGATACAATGTTTTCACAGGTTCTTACAGCATCTATGAGATTAGTTTCATTATCATTTAACAAATTAGGAAGCTGAGAGTCATGAGCTGCAAAACGTTGCACAGTCCAGCGTCTCTTTATATTGTTGTGGGGTGATATATTGTACAAATGTGCCACATTTGTCCACAGACACAATGTATTTATATATTGATTATAACAATTTTCTGGTAACAATCATGTATGCAACAATAGAGTTGATGCAATATGCAAGTAAAGCATTTTGAGATAAGATGCCTTTATTTTGAACTCATGTGAAGATACCATCTGAGTCACTGATAGTGATTCCTAATATAATATTACACCATATTGAAACAATGAATTAGGATTCCTAATATAATATTACACCATATTGAAACAATGAATTAGGACATTAGGTTGGAATTAGAAACCAGGTAAATAAAACATCGGCAGAGATTTGAATTTGAATTAAGGAAAACAATGTATGTTTCAGTCTTCTCAACCATGCACACACACACATGCACACACATGTGTGTGCACACTGTAAAACAGTGTAAATTTTAATATATAAATTAACATAGAGAAAACTGAGAGCCCATTTTGCCACTTAAAGTTGTTATTTTTTCTTTGGGAAGATAACCTTTGTGCTTACTCTGATTCTTATGTTGCTATTAAAATGCAAATGTTGTGGCAACATTAATAACTCAGAATTTCTGTGAAATATATGCATTTCACACAGAGTTGGTCTTCTTTTATGTTAAAGGAATATACTTTGCTTACATTTTAATATTTAAATTATTATTATTTAGCTTTAAATGTCTAGACCAAATATCTAGATTAAGTAAAATCTTTTAATGATGGTATAATATTCTTCCAAATTAAAGTCAATTTTGTCATATTATTAGCGTGTATACTCATTGTATTTTAACACTAAGTATTTTCACAAATCCTAGTGAAAAACAATATTGGGTCACTTATATTTTTCTATTACACACACACAGACACTACTAAGATGGTTTCTGTTTCTAAATGAATACTTAATGACTTTGGAAATTTTTTTCCTTCAATAAATTCAAAAATACTGTTAAAGTGATAGAGAAATATTTACTAAGCAAGTGTAATTATAAACATGATATAGTCTAGAAATGGGTACTAGGAGCAGAACAGAAGGGAAATTTATTTAAACTGAAGGATTTCATACTGGTGTTGATATGTCAATTGAATTTTAGAAAACAAGCAAGATGGAGACTGAGATAGTGGGAAAGAGAAAGTATATCTCAGACAACAGCTGCCAAGGAAAGAAAATAGATTGAAAGTCCAAGCAGGATTTCAGGATTATGCATCTGAGAGAAACCAGCCCACAGATACACATTTTGGGACCAATATCTGAAGAAATGAAAAATAGCTGTATATAGATAAGAATGCTATAAGAAATAAGCAAGTGCAGAAAATTTAGAAACAACCCAGGTTAGGGAGGAGAAAATTTTGAGAAGACAACATAGAAAACAGCAGGTTGTAAGCGATTACAGAATTTCAAAGAATTGTTGATCATGTCAAATGCTAAAGAACAAAAAGAGGAGAAGGAATGTCAAAGGGTGATTGTCTTTGTCATACACAAGATTTAAAAACAACAATATTTGGGAGAGTAATTCCAAAAGACCACCTTGCAGAAGGATGAAGTTCCACTCTCAACAGAAATGATGGCAGAGACAGCGTATGCCTCCCTGTCCTGTGATGGTTTGTAACAGGCACAGACTGGAAGAGGCAAGAGCTTTGGAATTGATCTTTTAGCTCCTGTGTGTGGTATGTGGAGGATAGATGATACATAAGCATGTTTACTGACAAACTGCTTCAGTTAAATGGAATTAAAGAGAAAAGAGATTGAGGATAGCACATCAGAGATAATCTTGAAGAATATACGTGCACTGTTTGAATGCACTAGATGGTTGATAAAGAGGTTGATAAAGAAAAAATTAAGAGTATACTGATGAAAACGTAAAAAACAACAAGGATTTTTGAAATGTGTGTGCAGTCTAGAGTAACTACATTGATGCTATATACACACTAATGATAAAAGATCAGTTTCCATTGTCATTTATTTGTATAACAATTTTGTTACATGGTTACTTCCTTTTCTAATTTATAAATATGACATTCTATTACACATAGCTACTTAAACTAAATTAGCATGACATTGTGAGACACAAAAAAAAAACTCTTTAAAAATCTTTCAAAATAAAAAATTTTCTCAGAATGAACATCATTTTTTATAGTTTCTAGAAAACTTCCCAGGGACTATCTTATGCAATATTACAAAAAAAAAAAAAAAAAAAATTAAACTAAGAATCTTTCAAAGAAAAGAAGTAAAAATTATCTTTGAAAACAAATTGACTTAATAATGAAAAAATTAATAAATTAAATACTCATTGGTCCAACCATTTCTGAAGAATTATCCTCATGAATAATATACTTTACTGTTTAATCTCTTCCTCCCTCACAAATTCCATCTTATTTAAGGCTGTGATTCCCCTACTCTCTAACCTATAAAACATTATCCCTCAGGACAAACTAGCCTTACAAAATTTCTTGGATTGTCTTGCTTTTGAAAGTGAGGTCATTATAATCTTAATTCTACGTCATGGAAAATCCAGACTTTCAAAGCATAAAGGCTCATGCTATTTTCAGCAAAATAGCTCTCCTACTTTCATATGAGAGCACAACAGCCAAATAATTTTTAGTTTTTATTTTTATATTTCTTGTTTTGCCTGGGTAATTCTTTCAGTAATATCATTCAGCATCTGAATACTTCCAGTGAAAACATGCTACTTCCCAAAGCATTCATTCCTATTTAGGAAGGCCTAACTAGGTGGAAATACACCAACAGAAGTTGAAGCTGGAACCAAAAGTGGTGCTCCCTTCTGTGGAAAAGAGGTGTGAGCTCACACGTGCTCTCGGTTCCTTTGTTTCTGTCAGTCACTAATTCATTTGGCCAGCGTTCTGTTTAGTTTTAGCTCTATACTGAAATAAAGCATTTATTCCAGAGCCTTGCCTAAGTCTTTCTGATTTTGATAGCTCATTTTTCTTAATTTTATTGAAGAAATATTGCATCATAACATGATACAGGTTCAAGATAGATACTATTGTCAATCAACATCTATCTGAATATATGTATAAATATATGTGTGTGAGATATATATATATATATATATATATATATATCTTGGTTTCATCATTTGATGAATGTGTAATATGGATCTAACTTCTACACTTCACACTTAATACAGCAACTGACTCAGTCACATGTGGTTGCAGTAATAGGGTAGGGGGATCTTCTAGGAAGAACAGGAAGACATTGAGCTTTTCCATCTTCCAAGCAGGATGCAGTGGAAGAAAATTAAATTAACTATATCTATGGATGGTTCAAATTTATCTTACAGCAGATTTGTATTTTATATATTCTGTTGTTATGATTCACTGGGGCCTGTGAATTACAGGAGTGTATGGTACATTTATGCCCATTGAGTAGACACAGAGCATAATTTTATCATTTAAAATTATTGCACAAATTCACAGTCGTATGTCTATATGACATATTTTCAGTCATGTATATGATTTATTTGATGCTTGGTCTACCATATAATGTCAAATTACAACATTGTTCCTGTGAGGAAATATGAAATTTTTATAATAATCTGCTCTATAGTAAGGTTTCTAAGAATGCATTGTGATGACAAATAGGAACTTACAATAGCAGTTTTATGAACTCTACTTGGCATAGATTTATGGTTAAAGGAAAAATGCTCTTGTGAATATTTAACGGCTAATGTAAACCAATTTTTTAAATGGCGAACTAGATATTTTTTTAACCTCAACCTTTAAGACCCTTTTTCAAAACTACCTCTCTAACACATACTCCCTTCTGTACTCCTGTCCAGAGGCTAACTAGTTTCCTATAAATGTTATCTGCCTTATTCATTTCACACTAAAAACTATCTCACCTTATGCTATGACAGTATTCCTCTAGCTATTCTTTAGAACGCCTATCGATGTAGCATCATTTCTATAAGAAGACTTCAGTTTTGTTAGACTGAATTAAAGAATCTGCATTACACTGTTTTTAGAAAAGTCAGTTCACTCCTACATATAAATACAATAATAATTGTCGCTTACTAATGAAAATATGGTGATAGGTGTGACTTAGTAATATATATGACTCATTTTTTTTGTATTCATGATATTTGTATACATTCATAAATTTGTATGTATGATCATTGAGCAAAATAATGAATCTGATCCATGAAAGAAACATTTAATTAAATTAATTATAATAACAGCTATAACAGGATATAAACTTAAATATTTTAAAGACTAGTGTTATTGTAAAAATCACATTTATACAATAGATTATCTATTGTTATAGAGAAAATTATTTTGTACTTCTGGTACAAAAACACATTAGACTTCTGAAATACTGTTCTTCAAATATTTATATCTGAGATAGTTGTCACAAAGAAAACCTTAAGGTATTATTCCAATTGTAAAGAAATTTTTAGCAAATATCTGAAGATCTATGTTCAAAATGCAATGATTGGTAAAGGATAGAGATATCATTATAAAACTCTGACTCTGTCCATAATGGATCATTATGGATAGAATTAACATAACCAGATTCTGACCTTATGCTGTTATAAGACTTTTTTTTTCAAGATAATACTGATCTTGGTTGGTTTATCAAGCATTCTTTTTAAACTTCAGTATTATAACATTAAAAGAAGCAACATTAGACTTCTTTACACTGAGACCTGAATTTTCCTCTATTGTATCAAATACATGTACGTACTGACACACATAAGATTTTTCTGTTACTCTGAACTACAAAGCCTATTACTCCTAAGACAGTAATAGTAGAGAATAATATCTAATGCTAGTCAGTATGTTTTTTTCTAAGCAAGCATCTTAGAGGAGTCACATGAAAATATATGCTTTAACACGATATTTTCTTCTCTCTTTCAACAGTTAAAGAAAGCACTTCTCAATCAGAGAAGTTTATTATACACACACACACACACACATATACAGCTACATTAAATTCTACATTGGAAATATCAGGTATTATTCATATGTAAACTAGACAATAAATATTTATTGGATGATTTCCATCTATCTACTTTTATGAACACTGGAGATAAAATAGAGATATACTCCCTCACACAGTTATGTAGTCTATGAGGGTTATTAAGAAAAAGTCAAAATACAAAATACAGGGAGTTCACAAAGGGAAAAAGAAAATGTCTCATTTGGAAATATGACACCTTTGCTTCCAGATTTAGGAAAACACTTAAATTCTTAAAACTTCTGTCTGATTCTGTTGCTATGAGAACATATTATTTTTATTATTAAATTAACTGGTTCAATAAAAAAAAACTTTAAATAAACCAGTTATCACTGAACTTAGAAAGTGTTCAGTTATATAGGCATTATAGGCTGACATGCATAGCTACAAAATTCATATGTTGAAGCCCTAACACCAGGGACATTTAGAACATGACTGTATTTGGAGACAATGCTTTTAAGATGTGATTAAATTAAAATTTAAGACCATTCAGATGGATCCTACTCCAATCTGACTGGTATCCTTACATGAACAGAAACTTTGAACAAACAGATAGATAGAAAGAGCACATACACTTAGAAGAAAGACAAGGTAAAAACTCAGCAAGATGACCTACAGGCCAAGGAGAGAGGCCTCAGAGGAAACCAAACCTGCCAACACATTGATAAACAACAAGAACTTTGAGAAAGCAAATTTTTGTTCTTTAAACCATTTGTCTGTGGCATTTTGTTGTGGCAGCCATAGCAAGCTAGAATAATAGGTTTCTTATAAAAGGAAATCGTTAGAGGATTCACTCAAGCGATCATACAGTACAATTTCAAATTCTCTTTATAAATTAAAGAAAAACAAGGTAATCTCATACAAAACCTCAAGGAATAAATAAAAGGGAAACAAGTAAATACTGCAGACAAAGATTCAGACAGTTCACAGTAATTATTGCCAGGAGGGTAACATTAGCAAAAAAGAAAATATATCCAGGAAGAAAATGATTCCAGATGAAAATATGGAAGTGTGAAAAAGAAGGACAATATTAGGAAGGGTAACTATAATGGGTAAAGTTATAATCGACTATAATAAACTGTTTTAATCTCCTATAAAGTTCAATAATATACATCAATATACATGTCCCTAATAATGCAAAGGTTGGAAGAGGGTTGTCACATTTGGTGTCTTGACAGTTAAGTCTGCCACATACAGTCCATGTACATCCAAAGGACCCCGTTTCAAAACTGAGACTGGATGGAACAAAAAAGGTGAACAACTAAATGAAAGTGCTTCTTCCTCCTCTCTCTTCCTGCCTGCCTGTCTCTGCTTTCCCTCTTTCCTGCCTGCACTTTGTGTTAAAAAAAAAAAATGTTGGAAGAGGAATAAGTGAAGCTTAATGATTTTAAATTACCATATTGTAAGAATAGTAAAAATAATTGGTTTTCAATTTATAATACATCAAACTCATATTGTCATATTTATAGTTAACAAAATAATAAAAGAATAAATAGTAATTTAATGCAATGTAAAGTGCAAGCTAAATATAGTCAATTAATCGATGAAGGTAAAAGTTGAGATAAAAGATCACATAGACAAAGTAAAGAATAAGATGGGTGATACTAACTATACCAACAAATACCAGTGGATTAAATAAGCCACATAAAACACTTAGGTTATCAGTATTGAAAACAAACAAAAAGAAAGCAACTGGATGTTGAAATAGTTAAATATGAACTTAGAAAGCTTGAAAGTAAAGAGAATGCAAAAGAAACTTCATGAAAAGAAAATGGATAGTTCTATTTCAATTTCACATAAATTCAATTTTGAAGCAAAAGTATCATTATTAGAGGGGGAAAAAAAAACATTTTATGTAGTAATTATGTGTAGCTGAACAGTAACTTCAACTGTGCAACAACCCCCCACCCCATATCCATGGTCTTTGAAATTCATTTAACTAAATTGTTAGAGTGTATTTTCTCACCCCTTTAATTTAAGATGGTTGGTACTACTTGTTTGTTGAAAAAAAAATGTTAGCAGTCAGTATAGGTCAAAGCTTGATGAAATATTTTTCTTTTGCTTTTTCTCTTTTTTCTCTGTGATTTTTCAGGAGAACATGCCTGAGCTATTTTCTTCTGGGAGAAGTTTAAAAAACTGTGGATAAAATACTTGGAAGCAAGATGAGTTAGGTTAAGCAAATCTCTGATAGAGGGGCCAAAAATCAGTCATCTTTCAAACAGAGTTTGGGAACTAAAAAGAAAACACAGATCAGCAAAATAACCTAGCCAACCTGCATCTGACTAAAATTATAGAAGTGAACCCACAAGAGCAGTCAACATGTAGACAGGTAATAAATCATTCTTTTTATAAGTCATAAGTTTAAAAGTGATTTTTACTTTATTTATAAATCTTTTATTTATTTTTTTTAATTTCACTGCAATACACTGCTTTATCACATGTAGGTTTAAGGTGTGCTTCATTGTAAGTCAACATCTATATACACTACACTAAGTTCACCACTAGTAGTCCAATTTCATTCTTAATTATATAATTTAGATGTTATCCAACTTTACATAAAACAGATACTGATGTCATAAATAAATCTCTGTCAAAACAAAATCAATAATATGGAATTACTTCAGCACCTAACAAAGAAAAGAAGTTGAAAAAAATGCAAAACTCATAGCAAAGGCAGGAAAGTTGCAAGAAAATTTTTATAGGAGTATTGAGTCCTATGTTTTATAGTGGTGAAATAATAATGCAATTATCATCTTCATTAGATTGAGATATAGAAAAAAAATGCACTTGTATTAAAAAAATCTATGTGAAATGTTGAAAACTCACTTTGATCTTATTAACTACGTATAATCAAGTTTCTTTGAAAAGAGATGCATAAGAAGAGATAAAACAGAACTTTGTAGAAATAAAGAACCAAGAAAACAACGAGCTTGATGTGAAGGTGTAATCTCCAATTATTCTAGGTGGTGAAATATTCCTAAAGGAAAATACATAATAAAATAGAATATAATGTTAATAGTATGGCAGCAAAAGCCATCTCAATTTATTAAGGCATTATACAGAATATCATCTCAGCCAAGGGAAAAATAAAGCTCTCATTATCTAAAAGGCAGATTATCATGTCAAAGTCTAGGAAGAGTTATATCTTAAAGACAATTAGAGAAGGAGATTTTGGTATATGGTGTATATATACATTCAAGACAACACTAGACAACCCATAGTGTTTTTAAGGGAATTTAACTGGCAAAATTTTCTCCAATTTTGACTAGTAACATAAACTGGTACTACACAAAATGCAAAAACAAAAATGAAGCACAAAAAATAAACCTCTAGCAGTTCTTTCCTCAGACATAAATGAGGATAAAATCACTTACAGAAATCACAATTGTTTCAAAGTCAAAGTTGTCAAGGGGTTAAGTCAAAAAGAATGAATGTTCGAAATATCAGACATGAAATGTGTAGAGAAGGAAAGTGTTCTATTTATAATTATAATACCTGGAAATAGTTCTGAAATGAATTTCCCACATTAAGGACAACATTTTTGTAAGCTAGAGTTCCAAATATTATTGAAACCATGACTGCTCTATGCCCATTGTCTCCATTCTTGACCAGACAATTCTATTTGTTAAACAGATAATTCTTTTTCAGCTGTATTTTCCTTGTTTCACTTCTAAAGTTAAGGATGGGAAGAGCAGAAAACTTTTTGTCAATAACGCCATAGGTCATAAGGTGCTACATTCAAGGAAACATTTGGATTTAATGCAGACCACAAGACCCTAGATTATATACTTGATATGATTAAATTAAACTCTGGGGAAACATGGGAGAGAATTGATCATATTTTTCACGCGAAAGTCTTCCGAATAACTGTGTCCGGGGAGTGCTTTGCAGTGGATTGCACTGATCACCCAGTATACTTAGTTCTATGTATATACCTCTTTTTGTCTTATGAATTGGCATTTTTCCCACTAAAGAGTTGCAGCCTATTTGTCCATGTCAATTATAAATTGGTCATAGAATAATCAGAATTAGTTGTCAATTTATTGTTTTGCAGCTCTAAACTATCCTTGTACTTGCTATGCAATAATGTACTTAAATAACTTAAACAGACACTTAAAGTTATTTAAGTGTCCATTTAGTGCACACCCTGGATGAGTAGTGGTTAAGTCAGCCACCTCCAATGGAGCACAGTTCATGTATATCCCAAGGATCTGGGTTCACATCCCAGGGCCAGGAGAAACAACCAGTGTGACAAATAAATAAAATAAAAACATTTCTTCCTCCTCTCTCTTCCTGTCTGCATACTCACCTTCATTCCTGTCTGTACCTTTCTTTTAAAAAAAAAAATCCTTTTAACAGGGAACATGATGATTTTTCAGTAAAGGACACTGGAATGATAAAGCCAAAATCAAAAAACTTCTCAGCTTTAGTGTTCTGTATTTTTTTCTTGCCTCCTCTTCATGGCTGATGGTTATGGACGTATAGATGTCAAGTTGGTCTCTGCCCTACCAACATGCTCAGAATAGCTGTCCCTCGGGGATCCTGACCTTGGCCTCGGCTTACTGACTGCTCAAAACACTTTTCAGGCACACACTGCATGCTCCAGGTCTTATGACCATGGTGGCATGTGTCACCATTCCCTCTATGCGTTAGCCATGAACCTTGGTATCTTCAAGGTGATTTCCTGAAACTCTCATAATGCACAGACTGTATATTCCTAGTCTCATGCCCACAAAAGAAATCTGTGCAAACTACCAGTTTAGGCTTCTCTGAACTGCATCATGGGAATGTTGTTTCTGTGGTCTTCCTGAAGTGCAAATCATATGCTTCTGACATCATCATCAGAACAGTGCCATGACACCCTCTATGTGCTTTTTCAGTACTTTGGTTTTTTTTTTGACTCAGATGATTATTCCTTATAACCCACTCATGGACTTTGAGTGCTCCCAGCTTTTCAAATATAGTGTTATCCCAATTCCCAGTGCATGCTGAGAAGTTAGGCTCAGTTCACCTGTATATTTGCAGGTAATCACTTGATTGCTGGGGAAGTACACTAGCTCTGACAGAAACAATCTATTATACATCTTGGTCATCAAGTCACATCTTCTCCAGATATAATCCTTACCCATAGAAGACCTCCATTTATAATTGCATCCTTCTTTGTGAATTCTCTCACAGTATTCGAGCATCCATTAGCTATGTTTACGTTTTTATAGGTGGCTCTACTAACAGCCTTGTGGTTATTTATATTAAATATCTCTTATTCAAATAACTATGTTATTTCTGTCTCCTGATTAGATCCGGCTTTATGCTTGTTCTGCCCAATAGGATATAAGCAGATTTCTAGAAAGTAAAGGCTTTAAATAGTGTTGTGTGTTTGTGCTCTTTTTCATATTTCTCTACAGCCATCTTTAGTATATTCCAAGGTTAGCCAGATGAAAGAATAAAATGTGAAAAAATATAGGGAGCATAAGTCTTCACATGGCTTATGAAAAACCTGAGCCAAGATAAGTAAGAATTGCCTAGGTCATCTAGGCATGATTGCAGATACATCTGTGAGACCAGAAATGACTGAAAATGTTGCTCAGTACATTCATATGCTTTTTGAAATAAATATGTATTGTTTGGAGTCCCCAGGTTTGGGATGGTTTATTATGTGAAAATACTATGACAAAAGAAAATAGACACAAGGACCCAAATGTCTCGAAATACTAAATACACAATCCTAAATCCGTCTGAAACCAATAATCTAATGCTAAGATGAATAAAGCCATTGTAAACAGAATTAAAGGAAAAAGTTTTAAATCCCTAACTTTACATGGTTCAATACAAAAGATCCATAAACCACAAAGAGAGACAGAAACTCAATATGAATTGGCAAAAGAAAAAAATTTGAACAAGCACTTCACTATAGATCTCATCAAAGCATACGCAAAATTGCTCAGCACTATTATCAGTGAAAGGCAAAGTGAAAGCACAATTTGATACTAGTACATGTATTAGTACCTTAATGACTAATGCAAAAAATAATTTAAAAAAACAAAAAATACTCTTCTAGTTATCTATCACAGCAGAATCAACTACCTCAACACACAGTGGATGAGAATATCTCCATTTTCTTTTCTTTCTTCTTTTTTTTAAAAGGAAAAGTACAAACAGGAATGAAGGCAAATAGACAGAGAAAAGAATAAAAAGCATTTATCTATTTAGTTTTTCATCTTGGTTCTCCCCTTGTCACCCCATGTCTTGAACCACACAATTATTTATAAGGAGGATAAATTTCTGGCTGACAGATCACAAAAATGATACAGCGAGTATTGAAAACTATTTTCAATTAGCTTGACGCTAATCACAGGCATACTCCAACTTCCAGAAATTATATTCCTAGCTAATTTCATAAATGTAAACTTGTTTTAACAAACATAATCAGAGAAATGCTACTTAGCAAAATAAAATAATGGCCTTCAATAGTAAAAAGATGTGTATCAGACTACAATAATCTCCATTCAACATGCTCTTAAACTATGTCCTGGACAATGTTATTCTCATCCTACTCCTTCGATTCTAGATAGATTGGTGGTTGTTAAAATGACATTCTGTGACTTTTGAAGCTAAGTCATTAAATGACAGAAAGCACCTACTTGATTCTCTTGGAATGCTCGATGAGATCTGAGGCACCAGGCAATAAAGAAATCCAAATAGCCCATTGAGATTCCAACCTGGAAAGAAACTGCGCCTCGGATGAGCCTACAGCTGTCATACTGTGCCAATATGCCAGCTACGTGTTAGCCATCTTTAAAATAAATCCCCTAGTCCTGAGTCTACCCTAGGTGACATCAAATGGAACAGACAAGAGTTGACCCAGTTTAGTCCTACCCAAATTATAGGGTTGGCTGTGACTAAACTAAATGACTTCACTGCTTTAAGCCACTACATTGAGGTGATTTTAATGCCGCAATAAGAACTGTAATATAACATGGTGATAGAAAAGAATGCCCAAGAAAAAGGTGACAGGACTAAAAACAAGGTAGAAACCTACTTTCTGAGAAAATTGTTAGTGACATCCATGGAAGTAGTTAGTGAAGATGAGAGGAAAGAAAAATGCTTTTGGGAAGTTGGAGAAAAGAGGCCCCATGATATTCAGAGGCAAAGTTATTGACCACATTGTCACTTGCAGAACTACAGAAGAAAGGCTAAGACCCTGTGAATTGGATGGCATTCGAAATTCAGGTAGAATATTTGAAGTGGCACCTGACATAAGTATCTTCACTGTCTATAATAAAATATCAAGAGACAAAAGAACTTCCCTAATAACCTTAATCTAGGTTTGTGATAGCCTTTGTCTGTTCTGAAACCAGGATGCCCCCAGTTGTAGGGTAGACAACACATTCATTGCGACAGTAAAAAGACTAGGTTTCCCTCTACCTCTCTGTAGGTCGATGTCAATTACTTCTCCTCTTCCTGAGCCTTTAAACTAGTTACTTCAGTTACTTTACTCTTCTCTTTTCCTCATCTATAAAATGGAGATAATAATAGTATCTACAATAGAAAGTTCTGAGAATGATTAATTGAAGAAAGAGCTTAGCAAGCTGACATGTACCCTGCAAAAATAGGCAGCATGCAATATTATTTTATTACTATTATGTCTATATAAAGAAATTCAATGCCCACCAGAAGTAACCATGGCTTAGAGTCCTGAGTTCACTGTTTTGATTCATCTCTAATTGTCTAGATATCCTTGTTAAGGGATTTCTCTCTCTCTCTCTCTTTTTTTAAAGATTGAATTCATGTTGCTGTTATCTCCTGAATTCTTTCAAGCTTATACTGGAATAATATTGTGACTGAATAATATTCTTGGGTCACATCTTTCCCTCGGCACTTTGAAGACAGTATTTCATTGTCTCCTGACTTTGACTGTTACTATGGAGAAGTCAGAGACCAGGCTAATTTTTCCTGCTTTTAGGTGATTTTTTTGGTGTGATTGTCTAAAGAATTCTATCTTTATCCTTGAAGTTCAATAGCTTAACTTCAGGCTCTCCGCATTCTTTGTTAAAATACCTTGCTTGTGTTAAATGCCCTTTAGCAGAGTTCATTTCAATTAATATAGTGGTGTAGCCTATTCACATAGAAGAATACCGTGTCATTGGGCTTCAGATCATTTTCCCAATCCAAACTGTAGGCTTAGAGTCTTTATTTTGTTGGAGAGAACCATCCGTATTCAATTTACCATGTTTTAATCTTTTCTAGCTGACAATAGCTCCCACTACTCCCTAGTCAGGGTTGGAGACAGTATGCCCATTTAGTTTGTTCCTCTGTGCATGTAGAGATATTAATGGTAATTCTTCAGGATGTTATAATATTTCCAGGATGGCTTTTTGAAAAGACAGTTTAAGGAAATGTGATTCTTGTTTGCTTTTCCTACCAGACTCAAGCAAATCATATTTTGTTCCTTCGCTTGACATTTTGAACAGTGTTTCATTAAGTTATACCTCTTTTCCTTATTTTAATGAAACTGTTTTGTGCTTTTCATTTGTTGACTACCTTTTACTAATTTTTATTCACTTCATCAGAATTTGGTAAAGAAAATTCTACGAAGTTTATGTTCCCCCTCATATTTGTGCTGTATACACAGTCGACCAAGAATGCACTGAAGGTGAGATAGATTTACATAAGATAGACTTGGTGAGCTTGAGATAATCCTAAGTACTTTAAAGAAGTCAATAAAGAAACATTAAAATAATTATTCATAATAAGAACTTTGGGGGAAGTACTTTTGGAAAACTATTTAATATCACTGGCTTATAACATTATATATGGGTTTCAGGTATAAATCTTTATAAATCAACATCTGTATATACTACGTTATGTTCACTACTTAAAGTCTAAATCCATTCATCACAATAAAATTGGCTCTTTCTTCCTAATTTACCCACCCTTCCCCGACTCTCTTCTGCTAATCACTAAACTAACTTAATCTTAGTCAAAAAGTTTATTCTGTACTGACTTGTACTAGAACTCTGGTGGTGTGTGTGGTGATAGATACATTGATGTATGAAATATATTCTCCTGGACTTATATAGAATTGTAAACCATTGAAACAAGAAATAAAGGTTTATGATTTATTTCATCTACTTTTTTTTTCATTATATAACATATATGAATGAAATCATATGCCAATTGTCTTCCTCAATCTGACTTATTTCACTAAGCATAAGCCATCTAGGTTCATCCATGTTTCTACAAATGGCAAAATTACATATATATGTGCATATACACATCTACACACACTAACACATATATGTGTATATCTACATATTATTTCATGAGAGTATCCTGTTTTCTTCTGTATATTGTAAGTATACAGATATTATATCTAAGTTTGTAATCTACTCTGAATGGACTAAGTGTTTACATACACCACACACTCTTTATTCAATCATATGATAATAGGCATTTAGGTAATTAGGTAATTCCTGGTTATTGTAAAGTATACCATGCTGAACGGACATCCTGAATCCTGAGGTTCACTATCAGAATATATCTGTTTGAATCACTATATTTGTATTCCTGGGTAAATTATCAGAAGAGGGAAAACTAAATCACTTAGAATTTTTAATTTTCTGAGAAATCTCCATATTGATTTCCTAAGGGTTGCACCAATTTACATTCTCAGCAGCAGTGTGCATGGTTTTCATTTTCTCCACATTCTCTCCAACTCTTGCTCTTTGTTATTTGGCTGATAATCATTCTTGCAGGTATGAAGTAATATCTCGGTCACTGATTTGTATCTTCCTTATAATGACAGATGAAGTCTTTTCAAGTGCCTTTTGTCCCTCTGTATATCTTCTTTGGAGAAATATCTATTCATATCTCTGCTCATTTTTTAATTGGATTGCTTGCCTTTTTGTTGAGTTTCAAGAGTTCTTTATATATTTTGGATATTATCCTATTCTTAGATGTATGATATGCAAATGTCTTCTCCCATTTGGTAGGATATCTTTATCTTTTGATGATAATATTTTTTTGCTGTGCTAAGCTGGTTTGTTTAATGCAGTTCCACATGTTTATTTTTGCTTTTGTTTCCTTTATCATTGGAGTTGATTCCCCAAAGAACTCTCTTAGGCCAATACCAAATAAAATAACACCTACGTTTTCTTCTATGATTTTTATGGCTTCAAGGCTTATAATCAAGTCTTTAGCAAATATTGAACTAAATTTTATAATTGGCCATATAAATGATATAGTTTCATTCTTTTTTTGTTTTCTAAAGGATAGGTACAGACATGAATGAAAATGAGCAGAGACAGGCAGGCAGGAAGAGAGAGGAGAAAGAAGCATTTTATTTACTGTAGTTGTTAATCTTTGTTGTCAGATTCATTTTTTTGTATGTGGTTATCCAGTTTTCCCAGCACCATTTATTGAAGAGATTATCCTTGTTCTATTGTATACTCTTGGCTACTTTGTCTTAAATTTGTACATAGATATGTGGCCTTATATCTGAGCTCTCAATTCAGTTCCATTGATCTATGTGATTGTTTTTATCCCATTACTATGCTGATTCAATTACTAATGATTCATAGTATAGTTTGAAGTCATGGAGTGTGATACCTCTATTTTTTCTTTCTTCGGGATTTTTTTTTTCTATTCAAGACCTTTCATTGTTCTAAATAAATATCATAATTTCTTATTCTGTTTAAATGAAGAATACCATTATTTTTAACAGGGATCTTACCGAATGGAATTTCATTCCAATGTTACTTTTTTTTAATTAACAAAAGAAATATAGAATGAAGGCAAGAATCATGTGTATTATATACAACCATATATAATTGCTAGACTGGTGATCATGAATATTCCCCTTTATAATGTGTGTAAGCTACTGTTTTATAATATACCTTATATACACATAGTGAATGAACTTACTGATTTTCTTAAGTCATAATGTCAACATAAATGAAATTCATAAAAATTTTATCACACCACTGACAAAAGACTCAACATAGTAAATAATTGACATTACAAAGAATATTTATACCTTTAAGAAATGATATGTTCAGAAGTCTGAAAAAACAGAAGTTATGAAGTTAATTACATGTTGAAATTTGTATCCTGTTGCACGCAATATGTTTTTGAAGATACTATTATTTCAGTGTTATGTTAATGTTTCTAATTTTGGATAATGTTATCAAGCATAACAGTCATTAAATAGCTTGATATTTTACTATAAATTCACAACTAGTTCTTGGAAGTAAATATGACTTATGCTGATCTTGAAATGTAGATCTAAATGAAACCACAGATATCAGATACTATAAAACCCTTCAATTTAATGAAAAAAGAGTCTTACAAACACTAAGTCTTGCAAGCTTTCGTCAATGGACACACTAGTAACAGAAGGATGTAACTCTTCCTTTATAGTAGGAATTCCATACGCATACTCTAATCTTTAAAGAAATATGACTCCTATGTTTGCTTGCTTTTTTTAGAATGTGTGAATCTCTGCACAATTGTGATTGCTTTCAAATTTGAACTACAGTATAATTTTTAATTTTTTTCTGGCATATACAAAAATTCATTTCTGAAAAACATTAACATGCATTTTCAAGATTTACTTAATCCTTGGCCTCCACAGCTTTCCTGAAAGTGTGCAATTATACAGCATCTCTTGAGATTCTGTCAAGAAGATGCACGCACATAGATCTAATGAGAATCTGTGGTTTGAGTCGTAAATTTTCATCTCATGGACTCCTGATTTTAATTCCAACACATGTAGAACAACTCTCTATGGAGAAAGTCAAATGATAAGAAATTGAGAAGTAAAATTCTGAAATAGAGCATTCCTCTCAGAAATAATACATTTTAGCAAATTTAGAATGACAGACTGCAAGAATAATATTCTGACTAGTTACAGCTTGTAATTTACAACCAGATTGAACTCTTTGTTTATGACGAGAAAAAAGTCTCAGATTTACAATGGATAGCATTTGAAAAGTAGGATTTTTTTTTTAAGGAAAGGTGTAGGCAGTAATGAAGGGTAAGCAGACAGGCAGGCAGGAAGAGAGAGGAGGAAGAAGCATATTATTTTTATTAAGTTGCTCACATTGGCCACTCTACCCACCACCCAAATCCACTACCTTGGCCCAGGGACACTAACCAGGGTCCTTGGGATATGTGTGAACTGTGCTCTTTTGGAAGCAGCTGACTTAACTGCTACTCCATCATGGTGCACTCAGGAAATTCTATTTTATATGAAGACAAGTGTGAGCAAAAGTGATCTGAATCTTGAATGCAAACATTTTAGGAACATAGACGTTATTAGGAGAGAGCTTCTATAACTACTACACTGATGGTCTTTAATAGCACAAGAACAGAAACTCAAAGACACCCAAGAATCTGCAATAATAATTTTGATGAAAATAATAACTCCAAGGAGTCTAAAGTGCCACTATCTCTCTAAGTTTTAGATTACAGAAAATCAGACTCAGAAAAAGATGCTAAATGTAAATTGCATTATATTTTGCTTCCTTGATTTTGAAATTCTATCAGTATACCTGTAACAGATATTTGGCATCAACAAAGACATTCCTTTCTGTAAATCATTCTGGAAATACTTATTTAAACCCCATTTTTTTTTCTGAATAACTTTACAAGCAATCTCCGGTCATCTACTAATGCTGTATACATAGCATTTAATTAATTTAACCAGCCTAATATTGCCTAGCTTCACAAATTCAAGGATTTATACCATTATTGGACTTCTTCCAATTGTGATTAGGTAGTCTTAAGATTATAAATTTGTTGGTTTATTATATTTATTATGCTCTTTACCAGTCTTGATTCATCAACTAACTGTAAGAATAAACTCATGTTCAACTTAGCAAATCTCAAGGTATAAAAGGTTCGCACTAATGATAGATTCCTATTCTTCTTAATTATTCATGCTTAGCATATATATAAATATATATGTATATGCAATCCCTTCTCACCCTTTCCCTGCCAGCATTCACTCCCAGTGAAGAAGCAAAACATTCTATTATCCTTCTCAGTTCAGACACTAAAATGACTTAATGCGCTTCTGTTACTATGAAGCAGTAATATGGTGATTCTTTCCCTGGGTAATATTGATACCTTTCCCCTACTCATCATATTTATAATCTCTTTGCTACTCTTCATATACATAAAGTTAATTTTATATATCTCTTTAGAGACCAGTATTTTTCTCTTTCCTTCAGTTAATATATTGCTTATAATTTCATAGAACAAATTTTCTAGCATGGACTAAGTGTCCAGATTGTCAAGGACACGTTACATAACCACTATCCATGCCTCACTCTAGATACACAGTTAGCAAAACTCCTGGATGTTGCTGATAAAATAAAAAAAAAAAAAAGTTGACCTTTTCTGATCAGCAAAGCAGCCCTGGGAACTAAAGGGAATTGAGGCTGCATCCTCATTTTAAAACATGATGAAATTGAGTTTTGTTAAATCATAACTCTCAAAGAGAAAAATACAAGTCAAATAAATCAATAAAAAGTCTCTGTGAGAGGGTTTTAACAACTTATTTATGAGCCAAATTTCAGTATTCCTCTGGTTATTTAAATATTGTCCTTCACCCCAGTTCAGGCTATCTACTTTTCTTTGCTCCCCTGGATTTCTTTGCTCTCTACTTTTCTTTGCTCCCCTGGATTTCTTTGCTCTCCAAGAATCTAGTCCCTGATTTCTAACTGAATAATTCTACCTGCTGACTTTTTGATTAAATAAAAGAGATGGAGGTAAGTTTTCCCTGTTCCTCTGACTTCAATCTCTTCTCCCTCACAGCAGTAGTTGGCCTCTGATGGAAATAGGCCTCCCACTAGCTCAGCTCGTGACTGGGTCTCCTCAGCTCCAACTTTCAAAGATCTAGTAATACCTATTCACATCCTTATCCATTTACTCCTGAGAGTGATAGTGTCTTCCCAGGGATGGTGCTATACTCAGAGATGGTACCTATGTTGAGATTTTATGTGTCTTTATCCCTGACCAAAATCCTTTGTAAGGATACTGTTTATACTCTTCACTAGAACTCTTCTTGGTGAATTATATTTCTAGTTAAAAACCCTGATACATTGTTAAAAATTCACAATAACCATGCATGATTTTGTTCGGTATATTATTAGTCATGTATTTCAGAAAAGTCTGTATTGTAAATAAAGCACATTAACTGCTGGATGTTAGTTAACTTCTACTAGTTAAATTGGAAGAAAAATGAAAAAAAATAAATGAGTAAGTATGAATAGACTGACTTCTTAGAGATTTGATTTGCACATGTGTATATTTGCTCAAAGATAATAAATGAAAATGTATTTTATTACTTAAAGCCATCCCATCAAATGCAAGTATTGGTAGAATATCAACCAACACAGGGCTTACACTGCCTTAAGCAGAGACTTTGTGTTATGATGAGGTTCTATTACTTACATACCTAAAATAATTAAAGAAGTTTTAGGGTTAAATCAAAAAATGAGCTGATTTGAGATTTCCCATATCCCTCTTTCCTTACTTCCATACCAACTTCTCTACTATGAAAATTCCACGGAAAAATGGTATATTTGTGACTCTTGATGAACCTATAGGGAAGCATTGTCATAACCCAAAGCCCATAGTTTGCATTACAACTAATTCTTGGTGTACATTTTATGGATGTGAACAAATAAATAATGCTATGTATCTTTCATTATGATTTCATCAGAATATCATTACTATCACCCTCTACCCTCTGCCTATGTCTTTTCTTTTCTCACTCTCTTGCAATTATTGATCTTTTTGTTGTACCCATAGTTTTGCCTTTTCCAGAAAGTCATATAATTAGAAGCATGCTGCATGTAGTCTTTGAGATTGTTTTTTTGAATTTCATAATATGCATTACCTCCACGTCTTTATATGACTTCATATGTTAAAAGTATATAGTAGTAATAAAGAAATAACCAATCCACAAATCAGAAAAAAGACATCTACCAAAAGTGTTCTAAAGAACACCTTCCAGTCTTTACATTAGATGAGCTCCATAATAGGCAGATATTAGCCTGACCTGACATTAAGATTTGTTGTACCAGAACTGAAAAGTGATTGCAACCAGGGTTTTGGAGTTCAAATGCTTGAGCTGAAATCATGCCCTAATAAGCTGTGTGACTTTGAGGAAGTATACAACTTCTCTTCAGGCAATTTCTTCACCTATAAAAATAGATACTTCAGAGTATAGTTTTGAGAATCAAGTGAATTTTTCAATAATATCTAGGATAAAGTTTGGAATACATGAAGTAACTGTAAGCTATATTATAATAGAGACAAAGAAAGTATCCAGTCAACACAGTAGAACATCAATAATATCAAGAAGAAAAATTATCAGACTATTCCATTCAAACACTAGAGGGCTATGGTGACAGAGGTCACTCCCTGCTTTACCCTCAGGAGAAACAACTAAATTAGACAGGAATTGGACCCCTAGAAAATCACAAAGTGTGGTGTTCAGGCTGGGGCTCCCCCTGCACAGACCACATCAGAAGGGACACTGAGGAGATGCGAGAACGAGTGTGATGAAAGGTGGGTAGACAGAAAGGGAGAGATGTGACAGCTCCTGGGCAGGTCAGAGAGCACCAGGCTGACTGCTCAGCCGATGGCCTTGGGGACGAGAGAACAGAGACAGTGTGGCAGCACACACCCTTGGCCCTGGTGAATCTCACAGCAGAGGAGGTGGGGTCCACCACATTGGCTGGACACCTGGCAAGAGAGACAACAAAGCAAGTCTTCTCCATGATACCCCTCACCCACCTCTCCGGATTTGTACGGGCATCATGAAGTGCACTAACAACAGATGAGACGTAAGTGAGGCACTTCTGCGTTCTTGAGTGTTGTCTGAGAAAGAATTCAACAGAACCTAGCATCAGTGGCACATGGAAAGTTTATTAACAGGAGAGGCAGAGAGAGGAAAAAGGAGAGTGTCTATGGGCAGCAAGGCTACAGTTCCTTTGAGCTGGGGCATAACATTATATATGCCATGAACAGAATGTTTTACTGGATTATGGGTTAGATATACTTCCCATAATAGATATTCTTCTCTATCTTTTGATTAATTGCTACATTGTTTTATAGTGAGGGGATGCCCTCCTGCAGTATGGTGCTAATTAGCATAGCCTGTCACCCTTTCCTTCCTGTGTTTATCATTCTTTACATTGTTTCCTCATTCTATTTGCTGACCCTCATCAAGGTTCACTACTAAGTCTCATCTGGGACCCCAGAGAGGAAGACTCACTTGGGTACAGGACACACACGCCAGGTCCCCCCACAGTGGCTGTGTGCCTGCACCCTATATTCCTCCCCCAACCAACTGACACAGCAACTGCCATTTAGTGGTCTAAGTACCTATAGAAGTCAGCAGAGATCAAAAAAATAAAATAAAATTATAGTGTCACCTGTGGGAAAAGTTAAAAATAAGCACCTCAGATTGTGCCCTGGTGGCCTAGAGAGCTAGCATACCTGGAAGCAGTCTCATACATATCTCAAGGTCCAGGGTTCTAGACCCAGGCCAGGGTGAACAACTAAATTAAAAAATAAATAAAATAAAGCTCTTCCTCCTCTTCTCTCTTCCTTCCTTCCTTCCTGTTTGCCTACTCACCTTCATTCCTACCTGTGCCTTTCCTTTAAAAGAAATAAATGAATAAGCACCTCAGTTCCAAGTTGTTGATCCAGATTGGAAAAGTGGAGATGAGAAAAAAATAGAGTCAACAGGCACATGAGAAGATATTCAACATCTCTTACTGTAAGGGAAATGCAAATCAAAAGGACAATGAAATGTCTTCTCATATCTGTGATAACGTCTGTTATCCTAAAGACTAGAAATAGCAAATGTTGGAGAGGTTGTAAAGAGAAGAGAACACATACATTGCTGGTGGGAGTGTAGATTAGTAAAGCATTATGGAAAGCAGTATGGAGATTCCTCAAAAATTAAAACTAGAAATTCCATATGACCTAGTTATCCTACTTCTGGGTATTTACTCAAAAATGAAAAAAAAAAAAACAACAGTAGTTGAAAATGTACATGTTTCTTGCAGTAATACTTAACAATAGCCAAGAGCTACCATCTAAGTCCCCATGACAGATGATGGGATAAAGAAGATTGATAAAGATGATAGAAAGAAAGGCAGATAGATACAGATACACAAAGCCTCAGCCATAAAAAAGATGAAATCCTGCCGCTTGCAAGAACATGAATGGACCTACAAGGGATTATGCTTAGTGAAGTAAATCAGACTAAGAAAGACAAATTCCATATGATTTAATTCATGTGGTAGAAAGAACAACCAAATGAATAATCAGAAAAAAATAAAGACTTTTAGTCTATAAGAGTACAAGGGCACAATATGCAGTGCTGGCATTGAATAGTCCCAGAGGGAAAGTGTTGGTCAGCAGCCCTCAGGAATTTTCTTTTCAAATACCTCAATTTCCCTGTCCTTTAAACGGACTAATTCTGATATAAAATCTACAGTCTGTGATATAGTTCCAAGTAAACTCTAGTTACCCACAGTGGCAAATTCCTGGGGCAATAATAGCTTGCATGCTTTCTTTCAGTTTTATGTCATTTCCTAGTAATTACCTTCCAAATAAACTCTGTACCCTTGAAAGCTTGTCATAGGTTCTGCCTTGGTGACAGCTCACACCAAGATGTTTAGTTGAACGTGAATGTGTCATGTGTTTATGAAAGATGCTTTAGTAGAAAATTTCTAAGAATTATTACTTAGAAATTGTCATAAGTAGCAATTATTGACAAGTTAATCATAACTACTACTAAGAAGCTTAACTGGTTTGTTTTTTCTTTTTTCTTTTAAAGGAGAGGTGCAGGCAGGAATGAACATGAGTAGGCAGGCAGGCAGGAGAGAGGAGGAAGAAGTATTCTATTTTATTTAGTTGTACTTCATTGCCTCCCCTGGCCCCGGGATGCGAAGCAGGATACTTGGGATGTATGGTGTTCTGTGCCAGCTGAAGGTAACTGATCAAACCACTACTCCACCAGGATGCTCCAAGAAGGTGAATTTCTTAAGAAACTGAAGATTATTTTCCTTAAGAAAAATGTTACATTTGCCTGTGGCATTCTAAATTCTTGTATTTCTTTGAATAATATTCTTACAATCTCACTGTCACGAAAAAGGCGTGTGCACCCAAAGTCACAAAAGTGCCTAAAAGAGCTGAAGTTCTGAGTTATAGTTCATTGTGGAAATATGTCTGTACCATCCCATACTGAGGTATCAAAGGAATTGAAATAAGCTATAGCCCACTGGTAATCTAAACACAAAGGACAAAAGGCAAAACCTGACATAGATGCTGTACGGTTATTGGAATTGATCATTTGATTAACTCCTCAGATACAAGTATTGGGATGAGTAAGACCAACTGATGTCATACTTTAAAATTAGTAAAGTGATGGGGAGTTGATGACTGCCCACAGAGAAACAGAAGTCTTTAAAGAAGGCTTTGGCTTCTATCGGCTCTATTAAGCTGCAGAGCATCTCAAGTTGAGATGACAAGAGGAGATCACAAGAATGCCTTCAAATGTTGACGTTGACATTAGTGCTTCAGTGACTTAAAAACTGTATGTTGTTCTATTAGATTTTAAGATGAAAAACTACAAAGAAATATTTTTAAAAAGAAAAATAAAGTTTCAATATGATCTTCAGCTTGTTTTCTTTGTAATGTAGAAGTTGTGGTCAGGGCACTTCCGGAGAAATACTGCAAGTACTTTAAAGTCACTAATAAAATATTGAAATGGCAAATGTTAAAGACAAGACATCTGCTGTAACCTTTAAGGAAAGAAGGATGATAACACAATTAAAGTACAACATATTTATAAAAAATAAAATGTATAACAGTATTTGGAAAATGAAAAAAACATTAAATTATGAAGTGTTGAAAAGATAAGAAAGCTTCTAAATTAAAAGATCAATGAGATTGTTTGTGGATTATGAGTAATTTCTTGAAAGTTTACAAGCAGACAACTACACAAGAAAACAAATTTGTTTAAATGTCATTTGGGTGTTTTTTATTTTGTTGTGAAATGGCTCTTGGGTGGTACCCACAAATACTTGATCTCTCTCTAAGCTGCACCTCTCCTGGGAAAATGTTTAATTTATTTTCAAATCAACTCCCTTTAGGATGGTTGTTTATCTCCTATTTCCTTTCCCCTAAAGATAACTCAGCTTGGGTGGCTATTTTTGCTAAATTACACATCTCCTTAGGCATTGCTTGTTTATTTCTAAATAGTCTTTCTCTAGGGCGATGTATGGAACATTTGCTTTGTCTATAATAAAGAATGACTATGTTTTATTAATGAATAGTGTGTGTTAGCATGGAAAAGCTATCAACACAAATTGAGTCTAAAATTTGTATATATGAAAATATAATTTTTAGTGACTAATTTGAATCTATACCATTTACTTTTAAAACTGTCATACCTTTCATTACTAAAACAATAAAAGGAATAAATTCCCTAGCTTCAAGCATTTCAAGATTGTTTTTATACCAGAGCAAACAGTATTACGCAGAGATAATAGTTCTTCTACAGAGAACATTTCAAATGCTAGAGAAAGGGATGCATCATGGGTTCTAATATTCATTTATGTATAGGTAAATAACAATTAAAATACTAGTATTATTCAAACATTACCCATAAAAATATCTCCATGTAATTCCTAGAGACCATTTCATACAGAATTTATCCTAATTTTTCTTCCAAGAACATCAACTGAGAGTATGCACAATAATTTAAAAAGTTATAAACATATCCTACTACTGAGGATAGGTGATCCAGTCTAAGCTTTCTGCATTTGTTGTTATATCTGACACTAGATTTCTTTGAAAGAAACGAATTGTCTAATCTCTGCATTTAACTAGATTTTGTTCTAGAATGGCTTCTGTTTATCTGGCTATTAACTTTAAAAGATCCTGAGCACTTATCCAGCTTCCACAGCTTCACTTTTACTCAAAATTATGATTGGTAACAACATATTTCTGGGTTCTTTCACTCCGACCAACCCATTTGATTAATGACACTACTGGTGGGAGTTTAAAATGGTGCAACTATTATGGAAAGCAAAATGGAAATTCCTCAAAAAATTGAGGATGGAAATTTCATATGATCCAGTTATCCCACTGCTGGGTATTTATCCAAAAAACACAAAAATACTAATTCACAGAAATATAGGCACTCCCATGTTCATTGCAGTATTACTGACAATAGCCAAGAGCTGGAAACCAAAGAAGTGCCCATTGAAAGATGAGTAAATATAGAATATTTGGTATATATACACAGTGGAATACTATTCAGATACTAAAAAAGAAGAAATCTTGCCATTTACAGAATATGGACGGACCTAGAAGAAACAATGCTGGTTGAGGCAGGTCAGAAAGCATAACCTCTAAAGTTTTTTCTTTGTATTGAAAAGTGAGAAATGGCCAGTATTTTAAGGAAAATATTATACTGGGTAGGAGTATTGACTAAACTTATATACTTTTTCACTATTTGAAACCAAACTCTACATGCTAATGATTTATACACATGTACCTACACACACATAAATATAGACAGAGGTAATATATTATGTTTATGTCTACATATGTCTTATACACTCAGTAATCTGATAAAATTATTATAGGTTAATATAAATTATAAACTTGAACTCCAGAAGTGAGAGAACATAAAACAAGTCTAAAAAATTGAGCAGTGGGGTAAGAACCACTTTCACCAAAATCTGGAAGACCAGATATTTCCTTAAAGAAAGGTCTTTAATCTTTCAAGAATTAGAAACTCCAATTTCAGATGTTCTAGAATTTTTAAAGTTTCTAAATATTGTTTTAAAATCATTTTAATTGAAGTATAATAGATGCATTCATGTTAAGAGTACAGTCTATGGTTTTTGACAAAACTCTCCAAACTTAAATGTTCTTTTCTTCTGTAATACCTGTTCTACTGTTAAACCTATCCAGTGAAACTTTTTATTTCCTATATTGAATTCTTTATCTCTGAAAGTTCCATTTGGTTCTTTTTTTAACACTTCCATTTTTTTTCCCTCATTATGGTCATTTATTTTAAATACTCAAAAAATACTTGTAATAGTCTTTTTTAAAGATCTTGTAAGTATTATCATTTCTTATTCTTGCTTTAATTTGTTCAAAATAAACAACATTAAAGGCTTATATTTTCCTGCTCTCTTTTCTAACAAATTTTCACTGGATGACAATGTACTTTCTAGATTGTTCAGTGATTATGTTTTGCTATTTTCCTTGAAAAACTGATGACTTATTTAATAAGAGAATTTAGTTACATGCACATAAAATTTTTCATCTAGAATCTTGTTTTTAAGTATATTACAGAAGACATAGTTCTTACTCAAGGTTTAGTTAAATAATACTAAGGTGTAACCATACTTACAATATAATGAGGTCTTTCTATGATATAGGCTGCTTAGAAAACAAACTCCCCATAGCCCTATGAATGCTTAGTTTAGAACTTCTTGGTAGTTCAGTTAGGTAGTAGTTAACCATGAGCAGGAAATGGGGGACTGTTGGAAAACACAAAAAATGTGGGGGCCCTCCCAATCAGATTAAAGGTCAGGGAACTTACAAATCAACAGTTCACTTTTTGGTGAACTTGACCTTACTATGATCTAATTATATAAAACATTTGTGATTTTGACCCCCTTTGTGGGCAATCAGGGCAAAACAACCCTAGGTGGAACCATCTGCATGGAATCAACCAGAGTCCCAGAAGGGCCCAAACCCTTGGAACTCGGGGTTGTCTCCTCTAAAAACAACCCATCCTCTACCACTGCGGGTGTATTCTAGCTTTATCCATTCTACACCCTTACTTTCACTTTGCCACTTTGTCCTCACTTTGCCCACCTTCCACCCTTGTTTTCACTTTGCTACTTTGCGAATAAAACTTGACTGCTTTCTTTCCTTCTCCACAGTACTGAAGAAAATGTGATATACTACAGATTGTTGGGGTAAATCTTCTCCCCAAGAACACTAGAACTAAAGGTAAGACCCTTTATCAATTATTTCTCAAAAATGCTTCTTCTGCTCATCTGGTAGTAGTCTCACTCTCCCATAGTCAGTTTAGTAGCTAAACAAATTCTTTGCCCATATCTGGAACTATATTACTCAACCCACCTCCCCTCAAATATTTTGTGCCCAAATTTCAGTTTGCCTCAATTTCTCCAATCTCTTATCTTTTACATTCATTGAGAACACTGTGCTCTGTTTACATTTATTCTCTCAACTCCATGGTCTAGAAAATGGTTCCAGCTATATAAATCATTTGGTCACATGATGTAGATAAAAATTAGTTTCCTTTTTCAGGTTTCATAATCCTGCATCATTTGTCTTTCAATCTCTGTAAACAATTATTAAGCATATGCTGCCCATATATTAATTTTTTAATGATTGGAGGGCATGCCTAGTAGCATTTACTGTAACATAAAGTAAAAACTCTAAATTCTTTTTTCTGAATCAAGCAAAAAATTAACCAAAAATCCCCAGATACATGTATGTTAAAAATTTTGCTAGTAATGTAAAAATCCTTATATAAGTAGAACTATTAGTAAGGAATGACATGAAGCATACATATAATAGGCCAAGATTAAGAAATCTATTAAAATAATTCACCATATAATAAAAACAAAATGAAAATAATATAATCATATCTTCAGCATATTGGGTTCTTATTTCCAACATCCATTCTTGATTTTTAAATGTTTCTTTAAGTAAATATATTTTTCTTAAGACAGTTTATATAAAGTCTGTCAGCAAAAAAGTATTTATTTATTTTAACTATGTACAATTATCACTTTCACTTAGCATTTTCAAGGTATAGCAATAAAAGGCATAAAGGGAGGTATACAATCAGTATTTATAGATAATTGCATTATATACATAGAAAAAAATGAAGATTCAACTGAAAAATCATAAACATTTAGAGAAATTATCATGGCAGATGGGTTCAAAATTAACATACATATAACAATGTCCTTCCTGGTTAGAGATAAAACAGAAAAAAAATCTAATTTTTAAGGAAAAATAAATTCTAAAACCAGCCAGATTCTACATGAAATATTTTTAATACTACTGAGAGACATAAAGTGATTTGATATAAGGGCACAGAATACTTTAAGTCATTATCATAAAGTTTGCAATTTTCCCAAAGTAAATCTTTGTGTCAGCCATAGTTGAATGGGCATGAATGTTCTCAAGTCTCTTTATTTCTTGCCTCTCTACTCTCACTTTAAAGGTATAACAAGTCCTTTGAGCTTTCTTATAATTATAAGTAACAAAAAATAATTTTAGGTGACAAAATATCCTTGAATTAGTCATCAGTAAGCTGTCTAGCATACTCACTATATTCATTTTTCTATGGCCACCGTAACAAAATACCATAGACAGGGTGATTTAAATAATAGAAAATGTATGTTCACATATCTGGAAACTATAACTTCGAACCCAATGTGTCGACAGAGTTATTTCTTTAGAAGTCATTGTGGTCAGCCTGAAGATAGACAACTCTGTCTTTACCTGGTCGTCCCTAATGTGCTTCTCTGTGCTAATCTCCTCCAAAGACACCAGTTATGTTGGATTAGGGTCCACCCTAATGACCTTACTTGAACTTACTTTATAAAGTCTTAATATCCAAATACTGTGGTATTCTGAGCGATCGGGGTTTAATATTTCAGTCTATGCATGTGGCAGTAAACAATTTAGTCCATGCAATAACAAGATTTTAAACTTTGGTTTAAGAATTACCCATTCTCATAGTTTTGATCTATGGACCGGTAAGTACTTCAAAGATGAGGATTTTATAGGCTTACTTTGTTGTTTTGGCCCTTTGTTTGCACACGTCTGCAATACTGCTAACGTAAGATTTAACCTAACTTCAAAAGAGGTAGAAAGAAAGTTTTTTATTTTGAAAAAGGATTCATCCTCTTTGGACCTAGTTTATTGCTAACTCCTTGTTGGGGTCTTCTTGTGAGCTCTTTGGAGTATCCATTACTGTAAGTTTTTCTCTCATTTGTAGTTCTCATAGTGAATGATACACTCATTAGTCAGCCAATAATATTTTTTTTCCTTTTGCTCCTGCTTCATAGAGAATTATCTCCATGCAGATGTAATATTTAGAGAAAAAATGGCATCTACCTGTATCAATAAAAGCATAATCTCTAAACTATACTGCCAAGGTTAAAAAATATCAAGGTACACAGGAGAGTACTTTGTAAGCTACCATTTTGAAAAGCAGAGTTTTCTAGCAAATGTTAAGTGGTTAAACAATTTTAAGATGGAGTTAGGAGGTTAGAGAATAAAACCTTGCATGGTACAACTTTTTGTTCTATATACAGTGTGCATGTATTTCCTTTTCCAATAAAAAATAAGGTACTTGCTATATAAACAACAAAAACCATGCATTTGTAGAATAACATAATTTAGGATGTGCATATAAATATTTTTATTTTGAAAAGAGATAAAATTAAGACATGGAACAATTAATTTGCTCTATGAACTAATAACTACTACTTAGTACTTACTGTTTTCTAGGAGTTTAACTTTTTTATTTATATTCTTGGGAGAAAGATATTAAAATCATATAACTTAATGAAGCCAATGAAACTTTATAAACAGACATTTTAGTCAAGTTCACAAATAGAATTTAAAAAGATAGGCATATGATAACCCAAATATATCTAGCTTTAAAGCAGAGAGTGTTCAAATTAGATACATTATCCATGCAAAGAGCAACTGATAGAACCAGGTATATAATTTAAGATTTTTTAGCAATTGGGAAATTACTTTTTCCTTTTCAAAAATTCTGAAATTATAGAGATTTATAGCAGGAATTTAATTAGAAAAAGAACCATGATTTTTTAAATCATCTATGAATAAGTTGTTTCCATATTTAACATGAGATACCAAAAACATAACCTCACACTCAGCAAAATACTTGCCCCACATTAAAATACTATCATTAGACTTCCCAGCATCCAGGAATAGCTAGTTACATGATTTCTGGGATTCAGTATAAAATAAACTAAGGGGAGGAGTTAAAAACAGAATTTCAATATGGTGACAGAGGAGCATTTAACCAAGCATAAAGCCATACTTAGTGTTTGCCTGTGAAGATTTGGGTGGCTGCATAGGTCATACACCCATGACATCTGTCCTGACTGGCCCCATCCAATCTGTTTGAGAGACAATTAGCTTAACCATCATCTCTTAATGTTAGTCAACACATAATCATTGAACACATTTAAAACAAAAATTAGAATGTAATACTGTCTTGCTTTTCCTGCCACGTTTCTTCATAATCTTTGGTATTTCTCCTCTTTTGTCCCAAATTTTATATATTGAAGTAGCCCAAGCTCTATCCTTAGTTCTCTTTTCTTCTCTATGTAGAGTCATTCAATTGATTTTCTTACTTTCTTACCTAGTTTCATCATTCTAAATACCATTCATGAACTGATGATGCCCAAGTTTGCATCTTTTGCCAGGACCTTTTTCTCAGACAACAGACTGAATCTTTCTCTGCCTACTTGACTTTTCTATTGGGATAAGTAGATAATCTAAGTGCCTTTAAGAGAAGAAATATTAACTTCTGATCTCTTCCTCACTAAAACACCAAAAAATAAATGAAAACTATTCCATCCAGTTTCCCATCCCAGTAGATAGCATTTCAAATCTTCTAATTACAAAAATCAAAACCTTGGGAGTCACTATGTTTCTCTGATAATCTGCATCCAGTCTAATAGCTAATTGGTGCCTTACTCTTCAGAAGATATCCAGAAACTTTTTATGATCCCATTTATGCTGATTATCACCTATTCTTTGTATTATTGCAGTAATCTCTAACACATTGCTTTTTTTTAATCCCTATAGTCATGTCTCTGTGAAAATTACCATTTTAATGTCAGCATATTCACTCTTCCACTCCATACTCTATCATGGGTCCCTGTTTTACTGAGAATAAGAGATCTAGTCTTTACAATGGACTAATAACTCATAAGCCCACCAGTAATAAGGCTCTCTACCACCATTTTCACCTCTTCTCCACATCTAAGACTCTCTCCCCTTCTTCCTACAGTCAGAAATACAAGCCTCCATATGATACCTCAAACATGCCAGGCTTCTACCGAAAGGCATTTTTGCTCTTGCTGGTGTCTTTATCTGACCCACTCTTCTTCAGATATCCCACTGCCTATAGTTCTGTATCCAACTCGTTTTTCACATCTCTCAACCACCACAGCTAATGCTGCTATCAGCCAGTACCCTGTAACCTCATCAGCTCTGTTATTCATGTTTCTACACCACCATAGTTTAATATTATGTGTATTTTTATTATCTGTCCATGCCTAGATCTATAAGCTATGGAAGATTCACAAGGCACGTTTTTTCACTGATGCAATAATTTTTATTTTTGCTAGACCACTCCGCCACCCCCGCCACAATAAAAAGTTTTGAAGATGTCTAGAGCATTATCTGGAATCTAACAGATGCTACCTTAATACATATAGATTAAATAAACTGATACAATATTTTCAAAAATAATGTTATTTATGATTTATATTTTCACTAATTCCATTTTCATCTACAAAATGAAACGTATTTAATCTTGTCAATGATTTCATGACCTTCGCCTTGCACTTGAGTCTGAATTCTTAGAATTCTGCCAGTAAGCAAGCTTTTGCTTCTGAATTGAATTTCTAGTTTTATATAACATACTATGCATTATCTAGGAATATCACAGAATGTTTAGCAGTAGACTATTTACTTTGAAGAAACAATTATTTTCATTAGAGGAAAAGGAATTGTGATGGCTAGTGAGCACTGTGACAGAAGAACATTTAATTACTCTGTAAGTGGCCTAGTGTATGGCATCCTCTCGGCCACCTCTGCCATGGTAATGATTAATGGTTAATAAACAAGTGGGCATTGTATGGAATGTATTCTTTTCATTATATGATTATACTTGAAAATGTAAGAGGTAAATCAATTTTAATTTTATCAAGGAACTTCACACAGAAAATAATTATATCTCAGTGTTATGTTCACCAATTTTCCTTCAGAGTCAAAATTAGCATCCTCCTTGACACACAGCACTTCCTTTATAAATATTTTGTATGAATAAGTGACTGAATTGACATGTTAAAAGAAGCTCACAAAATAATAAAAATAACAAAACTGTCCTTTGTTCAAATATGTTTCGCAAATAGATTGTAATGTTAAAAAGAATAAAATCAATTCTACTTTCTAGATTAGCCTTGTTTTGGTGAAGAAAAATTTAGAGAAGGGCAAAATGGACAAAGGTAACCTGGACACTTTTGTCACCTATGCTGGGACCAGATGGGCTAAACAAATGACATTTTCCAGCTCTGCTTACTTTCAGATGTTGCTTAAGTACAGAATAGAGGAAACTGACAAATCTGTCTTCTTAACTGAAGACCTTCTATCTGTTCTCTTTATCTAGCCTACTCTTCTTCAGATACCCCGTTGGATTAAGTATTTCAACTCTTTCTTCAAATCTCGCAATAGAACTTATCCTGACTTATCCTGATGAATCACTGATGAGGTAAAATGTTCTTAGTATGTTATGGAAATAGAATTAGTGGAAGAATTAAATCAGAATTTGATGAACTACATTGCTTTTTGAAAATATTTTATCAAACTTAGGATAAAAGAACCCACAGAGACTAACCCTAACTGATCAGACTGGAAAATGTACAAGATGGAGGCAAAAGCATAGCTAGGGTCAAGGAAAAGCACATTATAATAGATAATAATAGTCAAATCCCCCTCCCACTCATGCCACAACAATTCTGGCCCCAGCCAAATTAGGGCTGGAATGAATGTGGACTTCCACCCCTGGATCTCCCCACTCTTCTGAAATTTTGTAGATGGCAGAAATTTGAAAGTGTTAACCCTGAACTGGCTCTTTTCACACAAGGCCATAAAGTCTCCTGTCCTTTTGTTTGGAATAGGAAGAACTTTAGAACATGAGTAATATAGTCATCAAATAAAGTTTTTCCTTTGTCAGTACATACTTGTGGATCTCAATCATTATCAGCCAGTGGATAAAAAGAACATAGAAATTTTGTTGACAATATTGCAGCACTCCTGTCACAAAATTATAATCGGTCAGACTACTAAGGATCAGAAAAGAGGACTATATAGGAACTGCATTGATCTAGACTAAAAATACAGTCAAAAGGGTTTTTTATTTTTGGAGTTTCTATTCCATTTTATTTTTTAAACAGTATTTTTTTGAGGTAACTTTGTTTTACAAATTAAAACAAACTCCTTTGTGTAGACTCCCCATATGTGAAGGTTCTCCATTCCTCAGATATATATCAACACTGGCCTCTATCTGTCAAGATAGAAACTGAGTTCTTTACCATTGTCCAGAGGGCCCTGTCACCATTTGTCCCACCCCAACCCCATCCCAATCCCATCTGCTAACCTCAGTTCTTTGGCCTATGTCCAAGGCTGGTTTTGCTTCATTTGTTCCTTTGTTTTGTCTTTTCATATCCCTCCTTTGAGTGAGATCATCTGGTATCTATCTTTCTTCTTCTGACTTATTTCACTAAGCATAATCCCCTCTAGATCATTCCATGTTGATTCAAATAACAGGGTTTCATCTCTTGTTAGAGTTGTGTACTATTCTAGTGTGTCTTTATACCACATCTTCTTTATCTATTCATCTGACATGGAGACTTAGGTAGTTTCCAGTTCTTAGCTATTATAAATAAAGCTGGAGTAAACATGTATCTTTAGAATAAATACCCAGAAGTGGGATGGCAGGATCCTGTGTGATTTCCATATACAACTTTTTGAAAAATCTCCATCTTGTCTTCCATTGGGGTTGCACCAATTTACATTCACACCAACCGAGTAAAAGTATTCTCTATTCTCCACATCCTCCCAACATTCTTTGTTTATAGACTCTTGGATAACAGTCAGTCTTTCAGGTATAAGGTGATATTTCATTAATATTTTGATTTTCAGTTCCATAATAGCCAGCGAATAGTAACATTTTTTCATGTGCCTGTTGGTCATCTATATATCTTCTTTGGAAAAATGTCTCTTTTCTGCATATTTTTGATTGGATTGCCTATTTTCCTGTTAGTGAGTTTTATGAGATCTTTGCATATTTTGGATAGTAAATCCTTGTCAGAGTATGGAACACAAATATCTTCTCCCAGTTACTAGGCTGTATTTTTATTTTGGTGATGTTTTCTTTCACTGTGAAGATGCTTTTTAGTTTGAGGTCATCCCAGTTGTTTATTTTTTGTTTTTGTTTCTCTTGATGTTGGAGTTGAGTCCCCACAGATCGCTCTAAGGTTAATGTCATAATATCTTTCCTATGTGTCTTCCAAGAATTTTATGGTTTCCGGTATTATGTCCAGGTCTTTCATCCATTTTGAGTTACTTTTTGTGAACTGTGTTAGACAGCAACCTAGCTACATGCTTTTACATATGACTGTCCAGTTTTCCAGATACCATTTATTGAAGTCTTTTCTTTCTCCACTGTATGCTTTAGATTCCTTTTTGTATGTTAACTGACTATAAGCTATGAGTCAGTTTCTGATAATTCAGTTCTATTCCTCTGATCTTTGACTCTGTTATTATTCCAGTGCCATACAAATTGAATCATTATTGCTTTATAGTATAACTCAATAATTGAAAGTGCAATACCTCCAGATTCGTTTTCTCTCATAATTGCTTTGGGTAGACAGGATCATTTCTTGTTCTACACAAGTTTTAAGATTTTTTGTTCCATTCCCTTGAAATATGTGCATGAGATTTTGATGGGGATTGCATTCAATTTCTAGATTGCTTTAGGCAAGATTAATTTTTCCCAACTATGGACAGGGGCTATCTTTCCATCTCTTTTTATCCCCCCTCTATTTCTTTTTAGGACTTAAAATTTTCATTTTACATGTCTTTCACCTCCTTTGTTAATTATATTCTAAAATGCTTCATTCTCTTCTTTTCTATGTTTAACCATGTGGCTTTCTGATTTCTTTTTCTTCTAGCATATTGTTTGCATATAAAAAAATCCAACAGATTTTTGTGCACTGATTTTATAGCTTGCTACTTTACTATATTCATTGATTAGTTCTAGTAGTTTTTTGACAGAGATTTTAAGGTTCTCAATATATATAATCAGGTCATCTGCAAATAGTGATAGCTTTACTTCTTTCTAATTTGGATTCCTTGTATTTCTTCTTCTTGCCTTATTTCTCTTGCTAAAACCTCCAGTATAATGTTAAATAGCAATGGTCATAGTGGACAGCCTTGACTTGTTCCTGATTTTAGAAAAGAATGCTTTCAATATTGCTTTTGCCATTGACTATGATGTTGGGTGTTTGTTTATCATATGTGGCTTTTATTGTGCTGAGATATATACCTTCTATTCCCTTTTTATGCAGGGTTTCATCATAAATGGGTGTTGGAATCTTGTCATATTCTTTCTTTACATCTATGACAAACCATTGGCTAGATTCACAAAGAAAAAGAGAGAAGACTCTCATAACTAGAATTATAAATGAGATACGTTACAATGAATACCACAGAAGCACAACACAGTGCAACTGACTACTATAAACAGCTTCATGCCAATAAAGTGGAGAACCTTAACAGCCTGGACAGATTTTTAGAAAAATATAGTCTGCCAAGACTAACCCTGGAAGAATTGAAAAACCTGAATAGAACTATAACAAGCAACAAAATTGAAGAGGTACTCAAAAGTCTCCCTAAAAATTAAAGCTCAGGACCAGATGGCTTTACTAGTGAGTTTTAACAAAACATCAGAGAATTAATACCTATTCTTATCAAACTCTTCCAAAATATTGATGAACAGGGAACACTGCCAAACACTTTCTACAAGGATAACATACTGATACCAAAAGCAGTTAGAGACAGCAACACGAATTAAAATTACAGACCAATATCTCTAATGAACATAGCTTCAAAGATTCATAGCAAAATATTAGCAAACTGAATCCAACATTGCATCAAAAATATTATACATATGACCAAGTGGGATTTATTCCAGGGATGTGAGTATAGTTCAATATATGCAAATATTTTAATGCAATACACCATCTCGACAAGTTCAAGGAGAAAAATCACATGATCATATAAATCAAAGTGTTTTGCTGACACTGAAAAAATATTTATGTGTAAATAATAATCTAGGACAACATATTTTTAGCAGGTGTCACTGGATAGTTACACAGTATATTGAAAATAAAGAAATTCAAAAAGGATGAAGTTTAGAATGAGACATTGATAATTTAAGGTTTTTTCTTTTTAATTTAAATGTCTGTGAGAGATCTAAGAGATGATTTAAATAAACTGGACTCTCTGGAGATAAAATCTGAGAGCCATCATAAGACACATTATAAGCCATTTATAAGACACAAGTATGGATCACAAGTTGGGTACATATATTTACAAAGTCTTCCAACTCAGAGAATGTCTCCAGAAGGTAGAAGAGAAAACAATTATTCAATGAGAAATCAGAATGTGACATAGGTTATAGCCCCATTTCTATAACTAAGCAGATACAACACATTTAACAATCACAGATCTTCAAATAAGAGGACTTGACAGCACATTTATCATACAATTTATCCTAAATTCACCTGTCAATTGGTAACTTTCTGCATTTGTTACTTGGTTTTACACAAAGGAAAAATAATTTTTATTCATATCTTTATTATAGTAGGTCATTCTGACACTGGAACCAGGCTCCAGTTGAAGTTAGGTTCCTAAACATGCACAAGTATTGGAAATAGAGGCTTTCTATTTTCTATTTATTTTTTCAAACAGATGATTCTAAGGTCCTTGAGAAAGATGTTCTGGGTCTTAAATCTGGCAAGAGGCTTATTAACTTTTAAAAAGCTTTACATACATTTCCATGAGATAGAGAAATAACTCACAATGACAAGCTTTCTAAAGTAAAGGCTTCTTTTTTAGTCTTGGTATTTTGTCACAGCATCTGTAGGGGCTACAGAATAAGTTCCTTTATTTCTCTGAGGTTCTTCACAGGCTAAACAAATGAACAAAGTGACATTAGGCATGATTACTAAGAAAAAAAAGCCCAAATATAATAACATATATAGTTTACATGATTCTGAGGTAGCTAAGGAAGACCCATGATATACACCCTGAGCTGAGGCATGGAAAGAAGACCTGGGGTCTTATGGGAGAGAGGAGGGAGTCAGGGATGACAAAGTAGAATGACTCATCCTTACTCTGAAAGTAAAGATAAATAACTTCCCCTTTTACATTCTTATAGAGATTAAGGTCAAAAGATCATTTCTGGATTAGGAGAATGGTGAAGGCCCAGGGAACACAAGATGGTTTCTATAAGTAAGGGAAGGGATAAATGTTTAGAAGAATCAGCTCTTCTCCTTTGCCTGTGGGGCTGTCTTCCCCTGTTCTTGGCTACTCATGTCAGTGTGGGGCATCCACAAAAGATCAATTCTAAGAGACTTGGGATATTCAGTTTTATCCCCTCACAGTCTAAACAGATTAATATAACATGTTAAAGACATGTAAGAGGAAAAAGCTAACAAAATGGTTAAAGAAAGGTCCAGAGGACCAAAGGAAATATTCTCTAGAGAAAAAGACAAATGGAGAAAGCCTTGTAGGCTTTCTGACGTATTGTATAGGTTATGACTGTTTCCGGTTCTCAAAAAATATATTAAGTCATCAAGTGAATGTGAAGCTGAAAGGGGAAATGGAAGAGTTTCACAATGAAAGTGGTAAGAATAGTCATGATACTGGAAAAGCATACAAAGTTTATGCCAAATATAAAGGTGGCATTAAAATGATCTTTCTGATCATAACATTAAAGTAGAAATAGTTTATGTTTCTCCAGAAGTATTCTTTGGTTGGTAGCATAGAAGACAATATGCAATGAAATTCAAAATTAGTTGTAGTTTCTCCAGAGAAGTATGATTAAGTAAGAAAGGAGCAAAAGAATGTGGATGTTTTCTTGACTATGATATTGACAATAAATTCTGTGCTTGGAAAGTAGTATACATGCCCAGGAAGAGGCATGCCCAATAAATTTGGGTTGGGGGTCAATGAACTAGTATTGCAATGTAGTAGAAGACATTATCCAGTGAGCTTACTGGATCAGATAAAAAGATGAAAGGTGTACTTGTAATATTTGAAATTTGATGATAGATTTATGGTTTGAATTGTGTCCTCTCATCTACCAACCTGCAATACCTTGGGAAATTTTTTTTTTTCTAGTTATGGAAAGATGAGCACTACACAAGTGGGAAAACTAAAAACATAGATTTTATACTATAAAATGTAAGCACTAAAGGGTGTATATATATTTAAGAAATGCTCAAATTGTCTATAGTGCATTTTAGTAAAAATTGTAGGCCGGAAAAGATCAGAAATAAGATAAGAAAATGTATTACTATTCCCTTTATATTTTGGATTATGAGAATATAATACTCCAAAACAATAAACAAAAGGTTAAAAATACTGAAGAATGTAGTACCTATATAAGAAATCTTATATGGTTGACTTGGAGATATGAGAAAGTATGAAATCTTGTTGAAGCAAAAGACAAGTATTTGTGTGAAGTTTTGCTAAGACTGCAGCTCAAAAGACACAGATTCAGAAAGTCTCTGAATCACGTTATTCAGAAAATGAAGGAAGCTTATAAAGGTTAAAATGCACAAAGGATGGAGGATAGTTCTCACTCTGGTCCACCACACAATTTAAAACGTAAATTGGGATTAGGTAAATTCAGTGAAAAACTGGTCAAGTTTTGTGATAAATGAAGGTTGGAAAAGGGGTATTTGTCAAGTAACCATTGGTTAAAGTTCCAGCCTCAGGGCTCTCTGCCTTTGTTTGATAAAGAAAATGGCTTATTGCCTTTGTCTTAGTTCCTTCCTGAAAGTACAAGTGGGTGGACATGGCTGAACATGTGCTCAGACCTGTGTCCCAAGAGCCAACCAACTTATTTTAGTTACTGTGACCAAATGATTCATTTTTATTTTGGTCAGAATGCATATCTTGTTTCTTTTAAATGATCCCAATAAAAGGTAGGAACAAAAAACAGAGAAGCTGACTGTTAATGACTGTGGCTTCAGGGTCACTCAAGCGATCAGACAGATCCAGTGAGTAAGCAAGTTGAGGATTTATTAGCAGGGAGAGAGAATGGAGCCAGCCAAGGGAGGCTAAGATTCAAATTGGTTGTTTCAGGGACAGAGATTTTAAGCACAAAAACCACAAGATGGGAAGAGGGTCTTTAGGTTGGGGTGTCAGTCTCTGATTAGGTGAGTCAGGCTGACCTTTAGCTGATAGGTGTGGGCTGTTACTGAGGCTGACCATTGCTGGCAAGGTGACCTTGCTGTTCTTAGTTTTCCTGCACATCTGGTGCAGCTGCGTTTTGTGCTGCGCGGGCAAAGTGACTGCAAGCTCATCTTGGTTCCTCCTGTTTTCTTGCCCAACTGGTCTGTCAATGACCACATCTATTTTGATTGTGGCTCAGCATTCTGCTCTCACGTGTGGACTGGGCATTGTCCATTTGCATATTCAGACAGTCAGAGGGCAGAGTGTGCTTAAAATACTGCGTTCACTTGTCTATTCTGGGGAGATGGAAGAGTAGAGTGGAGGATGAAACTGAACTCAGATTGGTTCAAATTATAAAGGTCTTCAAGAGTACACACAAGGCACAGCTACTTATTTAAACTGCCTGTTTAAATTTGATTATTTAGAACAATTTTTTTTCCATACAAATTTAGCGGCGAAATTAGCCTCTTTGTCTGAGTTCAAACAATAATTGCCATCTTGCCAATACCTGTATTTGAATTTAATCTCTGATAGGTTTAAAAGTATTACCTGAGGCATCTACATCCCAACTCAGTGCTCAAAGCACATGTTTCACCAATGAAATGATGTCAATAGTCTGAATTAAAGTGTCAGAGGTGGTGTTATAAAAAGATATGAGATGAGGATTGAAACATAATCAGGGAATTTTACATCCAACACTCACCATTACTTGCAGATCTGAAAAAGAATCAACTTCAATTTTGCCTAATTTCCATTCAAAAAGAGCCCAGGAGTTTACAGGAACTCTTGATTGTGTGAGAAATTTATTTCAAACAAAAGAAGGCCACAGGTGGCTTCCAGGAATGGGGTTTTTAACTCCTTTTTTGTTAATTTGAGGAGGCACGATTTAGAGGAAAATGCTGAAAAGAGTAAGTCTTCCTCTGAGCAGTGTTTTTAAGTCATTGCCGCTGTAATGCTGCAGATGCAAACTGTGATGCAGCAATCTTTTTAACAGTGATACCACGGGGAGTTTCACCTTTGTCATTCTTGTATTCTTGGGGAAAACATTTACACCAGGTCACCCTGGTACATCAGTTTCACCAGGACTCAAGAGAAGCAAAAAGCAGAAGTTTTATTGGCAAAGTAGCAAAGAGGGAGTAAGGGTGGAAAGGTGGGCAAAGAGAAGAGTACACTGTCAAGGGTAGAGGGCTGGTCGAACCCAGTAGGGGCTTGAACCTTCTAGGGGCTCCACCTAGGCTTGTTTTTTTCCTGATAGAGGTGAAGAGTTCCTCAACTGATAACTTCTGCTTTTATACAGTACCCACAATTCTCCCTGATTGCCCAAAGAGGGATCTAAACTGCAATGCTTATTTTATTATAATGAGCATATGAGCCAGGTTCACCAAAAGGTGAACTTGTACCTGCTGCTTTGCACACTGGTTGGGACCGGGCTTGTAAGGTTTGGCTCTGGTTCCTCTTTGCTAATTCACTGATTGGTGCGTCCCCTGATATTTAAGCTGATTGGTGAAGCCAGCTTTTGGTTTATCTATAACCTCAATGTCCTTTTTCTGATCAGTCCTGACTGCACTGAGGACTGTGGCCTCATCAGCCAGCATCTGAGTGTCCTTCTCTTCTACTCTCTTCTCTCACCCCCCAACCCCACTTAACCTGCTGCATAATAGAAGCTTACTGATGTGCCAGGAATTGGAAAGAGTCCTGGTCTAGCAGCTTTCAGAGGCCCTAGATTGTACACCCCCATCTTTTAAAGCCCCAAAAGTTCTACTGAGGAACGTTAGATGAGAGTGATTACATCAAGGGGTCAAACTCAGAGCCGAGGAAAAGCAGCCAAAAATGTTGAAATTTAATAAAATTCCAGATGTAACATTCATGTATCTAAATGACTCTAATGGCATTCTCTCATACTTTAAATGAAACATGATGTATATATTATTAAACACTCGGATAAAGTTCATCTGATTTAAATAGCAATGGGTTTTGAACAAAATAATCCACTCTCTGCAATGCAAAGTGGTAATTTTATTTTGATAAGAAATTATTTTAAACATTCCCCTATATATTGATAACTAAACATTCACATCTCTACAGAGCATTCATTCAAAAAGCCTGCCTCCCTGACCCATAAGTTTAAAGCTGAAGGTGCTGACAAGTGACTGGAATCGTAAAACCGCCTTCCTTTCTCCTGCTACTCCCAGGAGAGGTAAAAAATCCCATATTAGGGGAATGTCCACTCTGGTTGAATATGCATTTTTCCCCAGCCTCAAACAACACGATTTCCACGCGGGTGCCTTAGTTAATATTTTAAACAATTGTACACAGCACCAAAAAATACTTAAAATTATTTGACTTGAAAAAAAATGTAGAGAAAGGATTATTCCAGATTATTAAAGTTCAAAGGTACTTTTGAAATTCCTGCAGCACTGAGTGTCTGTTCACAGTCTTTTTTGGAAGATAAGGTACAAACTTTTTTCATAGTCTCAAAGAAATGATGTGACTCAATAATTTAGAGGGGGTAGGTGATGTTTAGCGGCATTTACAATGAGGCTTCAAAAGCACAGTACTGAATATAGGATCTCAAAGACCCATCTAACTTAATTCTCAAGATCCTCCTTGGGCAAGTTAAATTTCTCTCTTCTTGACCTCAATTTTCTCCCCATTAAAACAATGGAGTTGATCTATAAAAGACATAAATTGCATTATTTAATTAATTTCTTAACCAATACACCTGCTATGAGTTGAACTATATCGCCCATCCCCAGTAAAAAGATATAATCAAGTCCTAGCTCCTTGTATCTCGGAATGTAACCTTCTTTGGAAATAGATTAGAAATGTAATCAAGTTAAAAGACAGTCTTTAAATGGGGCCCTAACCCTAATAGGATTGGTGTCCTTAAAAAGTGGGAAAATTTGGATACAGAGACATGAACACATAGAGAAACAATATGAAGTTAAAAACACAGAACTTTGCAAGCCAAGAAATGTCGAGTATTTCCAGCAAACCACCAGAAGCAACCAGAAAAGAATGATATAGATTCTCCCTCCCGAAGGAATCAACCCAGCTGACACCCTGATCTGACTTCTGGCCTCCAGAATGTTGGGACAATAAATATGATTTAAGCCAGTCGGTTTATGGTGCTTTGTTATGGCAGAAAGTAATCCACAACCCTAAATCAGATGAATAACTGTGACATAACCCATATTATAACTCTGATATCAAATGGCAGTGAGAAAATCACTGCATAGTGCCAGATTTATGTTTGTGGACTTTTCTTGAAGTCGTTTGGATACTTTTTTTCTTAAAAAGGAAAGGTGCATGCAGACAGGAATAAAGGCACACAGGCAGGCAGACAGGAAGAAAGAAGAGGAAAAAGCATTCTTTTATTTAGTCGTTCACCCTAGCCCAGGGTCTCAGATCTAGATCTTTGAGATGTATGTGGACTATGTCCAGTGGCCTTATATGCTAAGCCACCAGACTGTACCAAAGGATTTTCAATCTTACTTTCTGAGCATACCTATTTTGGTGATGGTGTGACTACATTTGAATAGTTAAACAGTCAAAGATCCTCAGGGAAAATAATTACTGGTAAGTTCCAGCTAAAAACCTGACAAGTTGAAGAGAAGCTGTATGATAATAATTTAACAATCTAGGTATAAAGGTCTGAAATACGTAAGAAATTCTTGTTGTGAGTGTCTATCACTGTCTGTTCCCTCGGTCTGAGAGAAGAATGAATTCACTTCACAAGGCAGGGTGAAGAAGGCACTGATGAAAATAGAAAACAATATTCCACTTCATAAGCCTCTATAGCATCACACCCAATAACAGGATGTGTGATTCCAGCCTCTTGGCTGCACCAGTATTATTTAGGTTTGAAAATTAACTTCAGCTTGACCCTCTGTCACAAGTGAGCTCTGTTCATCAAGCATTTTGAAGACTCCGCCATTCCGCTCTGATTTTGAGCTGTGGTGTCAGTTCTTGCAGACAGTTTATTATTTATTTTTTCCTCAAGGGCTCTATCCAAGTCCCTCACATTAGCCACTTCACAGATTTCTTCTTTGTTATTGGACAGCCCATCCATCTGTCTTTTTCTGGTAATTTTCTGTGTGTCGTCCTTTAGTGCCATTTTGCAGTTGAGCATTGTTCCCTGGAGTCTTACAGGCGGCTCCATAAAACCGTCTTCTTTATGTCCCTCCCCGGTGCCTCCCGCCAGGCTACAGGCTTCACCGGCCAGCAGCTCACAGTACATCCTCGGCTGCTCTTTCCAGCCCCTGGTCACAGCCCATGGCCCATGTGTACTTAGGACCGTGGCCTGCCCAGATGACATGCTGATGAACAGGACACTGTTAAAAGAATGTCTTCCTCATCTCTATGATGGAAGGGAGAGTTTTCTTCATTATTTTTCCTTTTGTTGACATTGCTATATGATCTTCAGGATATAAATATATTTATATAGAGATATATAAATCTGTGTACATTTCATACCACAATTGCTAATTTGAGTAAGTGCAACTGAAAATGTACAGCCTATGTAACCTAAAATATTTACTAGTTAACCCTCTTTGTAAAATGCTTTGTCAACCTGACATAATTCTAAAAGACTAAAAACCGAACTTCAATTTGTTACATTACACAGGCTAAATATTTGCTTCATTTTCTATCAGTTGAGATGCTTTTAGTTGCAAGGAACAGAAACCTAATTCATCTAGAACTAATTTTAATTCCTAGAACCTAGATCTCTTCCATCTGGTCCTCGTCCTCCTAACAATGAGGTTATAGTAGCTTTTTTCAATTCCACAGGGATAATTCCTGCGGAATAATAAAGAAAATGAATAGTTTATATTAAAATTGTAAGTATTATTGGAAATGGTCAGGTACAAGTCTTCTGACAAAAGTTCTAGGTATCTCAGTGTACTGAATGGTTTTTGTTTGTTTTTAATAGTTATACTAGTATACACCAGTAAACAAAATCTCATGAGTATCCTTTCTTTTCCCACATAACAGCTCCTCATAGCTTAGAGGCAAAGAAGGGATATTAACTTGTTTTGTATCATAAGCAGAAAAGTACTCAGATGATTAAACCATGGATCAATCTGAAACAGGCATAGAAGTAATTTTTTTTTTAATTGAAAGGTGCCAGCCAGAGTGAAGGCTTAAGCAAAAGTAGGCAGGCAGGAGAAAGGAAGAAGAAGCATTTTATTCAGTCATTCTTCTTAGTTGTTCCCACCAGGCCCGAGACATGAACCTCAGGACCTTGGAATGTATGTGGACTATATCTAATCACTCCACCAGGGTGCCCCAGAAGTGATCTTATCAAGTTCCTTTATTAATTTTCCTTATTCGCACAACTCTCCCAACTTATAAAACTCCAGCCAGGTTATAAACTTTCTTTTCTCCCAATCTTCCACCTGCCCTTACTTACCTAAATATTAAAAATATATTTAGCTACAGATAGAAAAACCTAACTAAAAGTAGTTTAAGTCATGAGGCTATGTTTTTACTGAATGATAAGTTCAGAAGTAGATAGATTCAAGGAAAAAGAAAAGAACCATAATTCATGGTATTTCTATAGTTACTAAATTTGATCAACTTAGCATATCAAAGAAGAGAGAAACTTTTTCTTTTCATTTCCCCCTCTGAGTTATCTCAGAGAACTAGCTTTTGTGCTAGACTTCCTGTTTTTGATGGTGAGATGGTTCATTTTAGCAAGGAAAACGGTCCCTGCACCCATCTCCCGGCACACTTCCATAAAGTCCAAAAAAGCATTATAAGTTCATGCCTATATCACCCATGGGCTGGGAGAGTCAAGTTTCCATGACTAAGAAAGAAATCAAATTTCTCCTGAAACAATGGTGTGAAATAAACATGCCCAAAATGTCAGTGACTTAAGACTGTGAACTATTTTTCCTTCATAGGACTGCAGGTCAAATAATGTGCCTTTTACTTCAGAATGCAGGTTAAGTCCTTACCATATTCTCTCAGCCACATAGGCACACATTTAAAGTTCACATAAGACTGGAATACATTCTGTCTGTTCTCCCACACTGGTCAAGACAAGGTGCACAAATTCGAACAGTATCAGTGCGCTCCCTCCTTTTCCTCCTGGAGGGAACCCTGTAAAGTCATACAGTAATGGGTAAAGATAATATAATGTCATTATATGGATGAGACCCTGTTGGTTTAGGCTGGGGTGAAGACCATGTAAATCCCAAAGATCTGGGTTGGCAACACAGGGCCAAGGAGCCAAAACAAAATAAAACAAGTATATGCTTCTTCCTCCTCTTCCTTCATGCCTGCCTGCTTGCTTTCATTTCTGCCTGCCTTCTTTCCTTTCTTAAAAAACAAAAACATTAAAAACAAGACCCAATCTCACAACTCAATTCAATATTTAACTCTTGAACAGAGTGGAGGAACAAATTCCCAGAAGTGCCGTCATTTCTTCATATGATCCCAGCCTAAGGATTTTGCTATTCAGAAAAAAATCAAAGAATGAGTTTTATGCTTCTGACCATAATGTTCTACCTGTTACTACAGCATTTTCGGCAAACTAATAGAACACAAGATCTGGCTTTAACAGTAACACAAATATAAATAGCCTTAGAGAAGGAAAGTTAATACAAAAATATTCCATATCTTTTCTTCAGTAAAGAACACATTGATATAAATGACTCCTAAACACTCCACAAATACAGGAAATTTACCATCCTGATTTCATCTGCGTTCTTGTTAGTCAGAAACAGCAATTAACTATTTTCTATTCAGCATGATCTAGTGACTCCTCTTTTCTCTTATCATTTTTATGTGAAAAATACTCAATCTTTCTTTCTAATAATGTTTAAAACAGCCTAACGAACTACTTCTTATAAACTTTATACTAGACCTGTGATAATACTATATATATCTGTGATACACTATACCTGTGAGTTCTTTTATATCAGTTACTCAGAGCTAAATTGCCTTTCTGATGTTATATGTCAAAAGACAAGCTCTTTAAGATACAGAATATTTAGATTATTTATATCTTTCCTTAGAAGTTGATTTTAGTCTTCAAAATGTGTTTCAAAAATTGGAAAGCATTATTCACATTAGATCTTTAAAAAAAATTCATCTTACTGTCATTAGCAGGTAAAGTTGGCAAAAACGTTAGCACATTCACTGATGATTCAGATGGAGGAAAATTTGTCCATAATGTAGTTGACCTGCTAAATTGATGAATTTTTCAAATATGCAAACAATCAGCATATATAATGTAGGAAATGAAAATTTTTTTAGTCATAGAGAATTAAATCAGAGATTGGCAAAAATGTTGTGAAAAGACTTAAATAATACATATTTTAGGCTGGGTAGTCTCAATATTTTCTGTTGCAATTTCTCAAATTTGCTAGTTTAGATAAAAACGTAAATAAATGATATGACTGTGTTACAACAAAACTTTCGTTACTAAAGCAAATGACAGTGTCTGAATTTGACCTGGATAAGATGCTTTCAGCTGCAGGTAACAGAACTACCAGTTCATGATATTTCCAGAGTTACTAAATTCATCCATTAAGCAGTTCATTGAAGAGAGAATCTTTTATTTTTATTTTTCCCTCTGAGTTATCTTCAGTGAACTAGTTTTTGTGCTCAACTTTACCTGTTCGTGGTGGTGAGATGGTGGTTAGTTAACTATGAGACAGGGTAGAAGGCCATCATCATTTCCTAATGAACTAATAAATGACTGAAGCTGCCACAATAATTAGTTAAATGGTGTTCATTCTAGAGAGAGTTTGTTTGAATAAAAAAGAGCAGGCCAGATTGGACAACATAGACTTACAGCTATGTTTCAAGGAAGAGGATTCTATCCTACGATCTAAAAATGACATTAAAAAAAGACACTAGGTCAATCATTAGTTATCCTGTTAGAACCAAAAACCTCTGGCAGGCCAGTACATCTGCTTCTAGCAATATGGAGTTGTAGATGCTCTGAGACACTCTATAATACCAAAAATAATAGATTTAAGATTAAAATGTGACTACGATAATTTTTAATATAGTCCTGTTGAAAAGAGTCGATCTTCTAAGAGACAAGCTACCAAGAACAAATAAGTAAACTAATGTATCAAAAATATACAAAAAACAAACTGACGCCAGAACCGGGAGTGATACAAGTAGACTGTAGGAGATGCAGAAGCTTTGACGAATAGTGTTATTCTCAAGTCAGTGACAAGGTAAAAATCTGAGACACATAACCCTTACTTTCCACTAGAGGCATTCATGCAATGTGGACTCTATTTGCTTCAAGCTTTAATTCTTCTGAATCTGAACAGAAACGGACACCATTTCTTTCTTAGAGGCTTAAAATAAATCATATTACAGGTAATCCTCACTAAGCAAAAGTAGAGTATTCCTATTTAGTATGGCTTGGTAGGTTAATTTTTTTTTCTCAAAATGCTAACATTATATGGAAAAGTTTTTGAGTCTTTCCAGAACTAAAAATTAACCTAATAAATTATACCAAATAAGAAGCTGCCACTGTCAGATTATGGAGGAAGCCTGTATTTAAAAGTCACCAACTTTTCAACAGTAAATTATTGATGGCGGTAAACTAATACATTTAAAGTGACTTTGCAGACACTCAGATCAGAAATTATTTCTCTTAACTGACAGTGAAATAAGCTCATTGTCAGACAAAAAACAAAAACAACTGGAGACAGTTGATGGCAAATGTACCTTCTCTAAGGAAACTTCTAAAGCATGTATCTCAAGAGAAGATTAAAAAAAAAAAAAATGATACCAGAAGAATGGTATGAGATATATGAAGGCTGACTAAACAACATGTCTGAAAATAAATATTTAACAACTAACTATAAAGCATTTAATGTGTGAGGTTTAAAGATCAAAGCATAAGTTACAAGGGAAATGACACAGCAAGCAACTTTTAATAAACTGTAGAAAGGAAAAAAATAGAATAAGTAAGCTAGAAAAGACATCACTGAAATAAAAATAAACCAAAATGGAAAGAAATAATGAAAATAAAAAAAATTTTAAACTAAAAAATTGATAAGGGAAAAAGTCAACTATAAGATAGAAAATGGTGACAAAATAAAACCATAGCAGAAATTCCAAATATAACATGAGTATTCTATAAAATAGTGTCTATAAATATGAAATTTAAATGAAAATATTTATAGAATAAACAGCTTTTATCTAGTTTATCTACAAAATTTATAGGGAAAATTACAATTTTATTTTAGGTTAATTAACATAAGTTGTCCCACAGATTTGAAGAAACAAAATAAAACTGTTTTTTTCTAGTTTTCTTGAGGTATAATTGACAAAATTATTACAGGGTACAATATGATTGTGTGATATACATTGTGAAAGTATTCCTAACATCAGCTTAATTGACACATCCATCTCACTTTTTCTTTCTGGAGAGAACACTTACATTCTACTCTTAGCAAAGTTCAACTATACAAATACGGCATTATCAACTATAGTCATCATGCTATAATTAGATCCTCAGTTCTTATTCATCTTATGTTATCTTACTCATCTTTACCAACCTCTCCTTACTTCTCCAACCCAACACCAGATTCTATGAATCTGACTTTTTTTTTTTAAAGATTCCATGTGTGAAAGAAATCATGCAGTATTCTTGTCTGGTTTACTTCATTTGGCATAATGCCCTCCAGATTCCCCCATGTTGTTGCAAATAGTATTTATGTTAGGCTGAAAAATATTCCAAATATATATCACATTTTAATGGTTCATTTATCTGTTGACATACATTTTGGAGGTTTCCAAACCTTAACTCGTATGAATAATGCTGCAATAAACATGGGAATATAGATCTTTCTTCCAGATAATACTTTTGCATCCTTTAAACATATACGCAGAAGTGGGATTGCATTTCATTTTTGAGGCTCCTCCTAACTGTTTTGCATAGTGGCTATACCAGTTTATATTCCTACAACAGTGTACAAGTATTCCCTCTTTACTTCACAATCAGCATTTGTTATCTCATTTTTTTGATGGACATCCTAACAAATGTAAGGTTATATCTCATAGTGGTTTTGATTTGCATTTCCCTGATGATTACTGATGTTCAACAACTTTTCTTGTACCTATTGGCCATATTTATCTTTTCTTTGGAGAAATATCCAAATGGAACCTTTGCTCATATTTTAATAGGACTATCTGTTTTACTATGTAGTATTAGTTCCGACAAATCATATAGATACACACACACACACACACACACACACACACACACACACACATACGTACACACCCCTTTTCAGGTATGTGTCTTGCAAATATTCCCTCGCATTCCAGATTGTCTTTGTTTTGTTGATGCCTTCCTGTCCAATGCAGAAACCTTTTAGTTTGATGCAGTTCCACTTATTTATTTTTGCTTTAGCTTTTGGTTTCAAATCTAAACATTTATTGTTAAGACTTATGTCCAGGACTTTTTCCCCTATGTTTTCTTCTAGAAGTTTTATGGTTTAAAGTTTTATGTTTAAAGCATTAATGTATTTTGAACTGAATTTTTAACTGAGTCAAACTGAATATTTTTGTGTAAGATGGGCCAAAAATTTATTTTTGCATGTAAATATCCTGTTTCATCTATATATATATATATATATATATATATATTTATATATATAAAAGAGATTCTCCTTTGCCTGTTAAATATTCTTGGCACCTTTGTCAAAATTTACCCACATATTCATGATTTTTGCACTGGGCATTTTATTATTTCATTGAACTATATGCCTGTGTTTATGCCAATGCCACACTGTTTTAAAAATGACAGCTTTTTATTCTAGTTCGAAATCAAGAAATGTTCTCTTTTCAGTTTTGTTCGTCTTTTGCAAAATTACTTTGGCTATTTGAGGTCTTATGCTTCAATTCAAATTTTAGTATTTTTTTTTTCCTGTATCTGTGACAATTACTAATGGTATAATCCAGAAGAAGGAAAATTTCATATCCGATCACTGCTACCCAAGAATAATAGGACATCTGTTTCTTCCTGCCCTTCCAAATGAACCTTAATGTCTCTCAATAGAAAGGTTTCCTGTATGTAATAAAGAGCTGAGCATAAAAGAGGTGAGGTGATATCACTGAGTTGCTATAAGATCATTTGTCATAGATGTCTTAAGTAGAAATTATATGAATTTAAAACATATTAATAGGTAGTCCAAATGAAGTTTTAAAATATATTTTATAGCAGTTACATTCCTAGGTCACCTAGGAATGAATATAGTGAAATATGTGAATAATTTATGGGTAAACATGGTGTAAAGTTCATTTAAAGATTTAAAGAAATTTATATGATGGAGAATTATGTTAATAGATAGGCTTTCTTATCCATCAATTTCCCCCAAACTGATCCATAGTTTTAATGGAATTTTTAAAAGCAAACGACAAAAAATTTAAAAATCTAAAACAAAATCTTTCACGTAATTTGACAAACATTTAAAAATGTATATGGATGTGTGCTCTGGTGGCCAAGCAGGTAAGTCCAAAGCTTCAGATTGGCATAGTCTACAGAAATCCCAAGGACTTAGGTTCAAACCTGGGCCCGGAGAAACAACCAAGATGAATAACTAAATAAAATAAATAAAATGCTTCTTCCTTTTTCTTCCTAACTGCTTGCCTATTCACCTTCAATCCATTCTGTCTTTCCTTTAATATATGTATATATATATATATATATATATATGTATATATATATGAATGAGAGCATTAGGATACAGAATAAACAAGATATGATTAAAGGAAAACTGTTGGAAAGAATTTGCCCTAACTTGCCCTATGAAATATCAATATTTTTTATTGAGAAAATAATGAACACTTTGGCATAAAGGTAGACAAACTCACCAATAAAAAATTAAGTTGTAAGAAATATACCATTTACATGAAATTTTAACATAGAACAAAGAAGGTTTAAGGAACTCCAATGAAAGGAAAGGCTACTCCATGAAAGGCACTGAGATAACTGACTAACCACATAGATAAATGAAGTTGGATTCCTACCTCACAATTGGTTTTAATATTCCGATTCTCTATTTTTGATGTTTTAATGCTACAACTTTCAAATACATCACTTCTTTTTCTCTTATCTCACAGGTAGGTGGGAAGCCTACATATACAGTGCTAGTAGGAGGGAATATTTGCCTCAGCCCCACACCTAACCATAAACATGAAAACCTTAAGTCATCTCCTTTCTAGCTCTCAGGACATATTAGACCTGCTCAAAGGTCATCTGTTTATTATGCAAGTAACGAACTGTTCCACATTTTGAAACTATCAAAGCTAACAAAATTTGCCAGACTCAAAAAAGGAGAAATACAAAAGAGGAATCACAAAAGATATTTGCTCAATTTCATTAGGAACTAGAAATGTAAATTAAAATGACATTGAGATACAATTTTACACCTATTAAATTTCCAAAGTTAAGAAACCTGAAAATAAAAAGTGTTAGACATGATACAAATGAATTCTGAAATCCTTTTAGTGAAGGTGTAAATTAAAACAACCTTGTTAGAAAACAATATGGAAGTATCTTTAAAATCAATATTTACAGACTGTTACCACAAATTTTGCAGTGCTAGGTTTATTCTCTCAGAATCATTTGGTATGCAAAATGGAAAATTTATAGCAGCACTATTTACAATGAAAAACAATACCAAGAACAAAAAATATTCAATAGAAAAATGAATGCATTATTATATGTGCTATGGTATAGAATTTCGTAGTACTGAAAATGAATGTTCTACAGTCACACAGAACATGGGTGACTCTTGATTTGTAATATAGAGCAAATATATCTAGAACACTTAAAGTGTGATTAAATTATTTCACAGATAAAAACACACAAAAGCAATAATGTTTATGCAGGGATATATACTTAGGCAATTTTCTTTTTACAAATAATACATTAAACACAAAATTCAGGACCCTGATTATATTTTTGTGGAGATAAGGAATGAAGAGCATTTACAGAAATGCAATAATTTTGGTTCTCAGGTATTGATTTTTTCATGCTCTTTCATAAACTATTCTATCACATGTTACTTCTCTTTTGCATATATCAGATAGCATATTAAAAATAAATTTGGGAGGTAGATTCCAAGATGATGAACTAGCAAGATCTTAGGCTCAATTTCTCCCCAGACATGAAACAAACTTGCAATTACGTAACACCAACTGCTTTTGAAAAGAAAAGATTGTAAGGCCAGTGTATCTATAGGGAAAAGTGATAGAAAAATTGGAAGGAGTAGGAGAAGCCGAGATACTATTCCACCAGAAATATTACCAGGCACTGCAACCCAAGGTTCCTGAGGAATGAAAGGCTCACTCCCACATAGTTCCCAGTTCCCAAATGAGAAACTCCACTGTGAGGGGAGTGCATACAATCTGGTGTGTAAAATACGTTTGCATGGCAAAAGAAATTATCAGATTAAGACAGTCAACTGCATAGGAGAAATATTTGCATATCACAAATATGACAAGGGTTAATATTCACAATATATAAAGAACTTATACAATTCAACAACAAATAAAAAAAATCAAAAATAAGCAAAAGATCTGAATAGACACTTCCTCAAACAAGGTATATAGATGACCAACAGGCAAAAGAAAAACAATGCTCATCATTAGTTATTTTTAGGAAAACACTAAACAAAAACACAATGAGACTACATCTGTGAGAACGGACTATAACAAAAAGACTACAAACAAGTGTTGGCAAGGGTATGGATAAAATAGGAAAATGGATTATTTATACACAAATAATTTTTTTTAAGGAAAGGTGCAGGCAGGAATGAAGGTGAATAGGTAGGTGGCCAGGAAAGAGAGAAGGAAACATGAACATGATTTTTAGATTTAGTTATTCCTCTTGGCTGTTCCCTCCCAGCCCCACCAGTCTTCAGCCTCGTTCCTTGGATGTATGTGGACTATGTCCAGTGGCCTCATCTACTAGGCTACCAGGGAATGCTGAAAAGGGTATTCTTATACACTATTGGTAAAAATGTAAATTGGTGCAGACACTTTTGAAAGTAGTACAGTGGCTCCTCAAAAAGTTAAAAATAGACGATTATATGATCTGATAGTTCCACTTTTAGCTATCTATTCAAAGAACACGAAAAAACTAACTTGGAAAGACTTATGCACCCCTATGAACACTGCAACACCATCTAACAGAACCAAGATATGGAAACAACTAAGGACCCTTTAGCAGATGAGAGGATAAAGAAGGTGTGGTATATATACACATATATGAGCTACTGAAAACAGATGAAAACTTTAGCTGTTTGTAGCCTGGAACTAGAAGGGAGTATGTGAAGTGAAATAAGTCATAAAGAGAAAGACAAATACCAGATGATGTCACACATGCAGAACAGACAAGACAAAACAGAAACCAGCCCTTGGACTCTGACAACAGAACTGAGCTCTTACCAAAGTAGGAAATACTGGGTTGTGGCAGCAAAAGGTGGAGGAGTGCCAATGGACAATGGTGGAGGGTGCTAGAACTCTGGGGGTGGGCGTGTGGAGACATCACATTCGGTGAAGACTGAACCTGCTCTCCTAGCACTTACACAGTGCCATAAAGCAATGTGAAGGGAGGACCTGAGGGAGATGGATATTTAAAAAAAAAAAAAAAACCAAAAGGATGTACTGGGAAGAATTCATGGAGTGCACATCTATGGGTTGCAATTGAAAGAATTTAAATGTAAGTTATAATTAAGATAGCCACAAATAAACTAATCCTCTAGTTAAATACCATGCAAAGTTAAAAAAATTGCAAAACATTTTTAAATAAATGGTTTGAGATATTACCCTCTTGTTTTTCTAGCATGTGTATATAATTTTAAAAGTTAAGAAATGGAAGTTTATAAAAAATACAAGACAGTAAACTGAATTCTGCATTCCTCCTTTCACCACGTACTACACATAACTAAAGTCTTTTCACTTCTGTAAGCAATATGTGTGTGTAGATATGCATATGTATGTAGATATACATATCCACACACATTTATGTGTGTGCAAGCACACATCTGTGCACGTTTATGTGTGCATATATATGTTCAGGTTGGAGTTCATTCAGCAACATGTTATTTATAAGCAGAATATTTCCATCTTATTTAAGCCAAACAAATTAAACTAGAAAGCATATCGTGACAAGAAGTAAAAAATCAAAATTTTAAGTATATTTTGCTTTATCTATGGCTGATCCCCCCAGGACACTAGACCATGTAAACACTGTGTGCTATATCATCCCATACACAATTTAATGAGGGAAATTCCTCATTCGAAAGTGAGTCTCTAAGCAGCTATTCATCCTGAAAACTCTATAGTTCTCAGTTGCATTGCTGGGTAACAGTTATCCTGTGGGTGTTATGCATACACAATTTATTCCTTTATTTTGGCCATTTGTTTAAAGGTACGGATAGAAAAATATCATTTAAAAGTCTAAATAAAGTTGATTTGTTTTTATTCTAATCCACCAATTAAGGTATACACAAATAAAACTGACTTTTTTATCGTAAGCTTCTGCCAACCAGAGAGAACATTTTCATGTATTTCCTCCTTCAATTTTTGCATTGTGATTCTCTTGCCTCTGCTATAGTGGCAACATTATTATTATTTTTCCTTTAATTGTCTCTACCATTAACCATCAGTGTCTCTTCTCCATTCAAATTCCCACTGGGCTTAGCACCTTCCTTACTAAGTCCATTGTCAGGAAACTTGCATCACCACGCTCTTCTAAACACTAACAAGAAATCTCTCCTTCATATAGCTTTGCCCTCACTTTCTGCTTCAGTAGTCTCTGTTGAGCATTAACTTAGAAGACTTCAGAGACAAGTAGATGTTTGTGCACATTGCCACTTTAGCATATGACATTGTGAACCACTGAGAAAAATCCACATTAAGCATCAAGACCTGAAACGAAGAATTCCAGCAGTAACGGAAGATCTGATCCACTAGAATCCATGTCTATTTAAAGCTTACCTCGACCCCATATGGTTCTCTGGGAAAAGAAACTTTAGCTAGCAGACTTATTTCTATCTGTCCCTGATGCATTGTTTTAGCAAAGGATTGGCAGAATTTTGAAATCCCTTTTAGAGTTTGTTTTTGCACATCTCCCTTTGAAACCTGGGGCTCATACTGAATAACCTTCATGATCATAATTGGGACGATCACTGTAATAATAATGACAGCCGTAGTGAGCACCACAATCTGCATATAATCTTTATTGTACTTATGGTTCCAAAAAACCTCAGCACTGCGAAATAGAATTTGAATGTATTAAAAATAGTCAGCCATTCAGCATGCATCTTAGCCTCATCTTTATCTCTATTACAATATCTTTCCCTCTTTTTCTCCAGTCTTCCTATCTTTAAGACCTACTAGAGGTAACCTGACATCCCAGTTTACCCAGAAGAACTTGACACACACCTATCATGTAGGCATAATTAATAGAGCCTCTTTCCTTCTCTTGTTTTCTAGCTTGGGGACATTATATGATTATTTAAATCCCACTGGAGTTTTATGCTACCTTTATTAAGCTCCTGAAATGCCAAACCTACAAGTTCCATTAAGTCAAAGATAGTTATGAGAAGAGATAAGATTGAATTACATGGGAGAAAAGAAAAGATCATCACCATTGCCCTCATTTTCATTTTTTTTTAAATGGGAGCCTAATTATGTTTTCTCTCTACCTCTCTATCTTCTGCCCATTGAGCTGTTAGGATTATATTTGGCTACCAAAAACAGAAAACTCAAAATATAATTGGTTTCAATTCTAAAGATTTACTCTATCAAGTAAAAAAAAAAGGCCTAATGAAAAATTTAGAGCTTTGATAGTGCTACTTTTATTTTACCAGATACCAAGCTCTATCTGATAATCATATGCCCATGGCTTCCATCCTTGAGGTCACACTGAGATCCAGACTGCCTGCTGAAACTCCAGTCTTCACATATGCATTGTAATCAAAGGGAAAGATGAACAATAAAATATGCACATACAAGTATGCATACAATTCTTTAACTACACATCCCTCTTTTAATGGGCCAATCTCGAATCTCAGCTTGATGACTTTTGTTATCATTGGTTTAGACTTTATCCACACCCAAGTAGACAGGTCACATGTAAATAGAAAAGGGGATTACAGAAGTTACCTTCTAGTTGGGCATACTGCCTGATCAATAAAGCATACGCTCTCTTAGCATGAAAAATAGATGTTAGGAAGGCAAGTTTCAGTCTCTTCAATATCCCTAATGTACCATAGTATTCTAGAATGCTTATTTTGGGGTTTTGTTACAGATCCTCTGGTGAAACCATTCGTGTGAGTTATTTTAACCTTACTATGACTCACTTCCCTAAAAGGGAGACTATGAACACTTACTTGAGAGGGTTGTTATGAGGATTAAGACTCAATATAGAAAATATTCCAAATAATGTTCATATATACAATCCATGCCATAAAATAGAGTATACTTCTCTATTGTTAGCATATGGTCACTACTTAACAAATGAACTTTAAAAGAGTCCTTTGTCAAATCCCCTTTGTTATCATATTTTCTCCTTGAACAAACTGCCCTAAATGCAATACAGATAATATTTAGATTCAGAGTTCTATATTTAACTATATTTCATTTAATAAAAAAAAAAAAAAAAAGCCTCTGAAGTTCCAGTTGATTTACTCACATCACCTCTGTTTCTCAAAAGTACAAGGTAGATTAAGATGTTTCAGAATTTCGACATGCATTAAAGTTGGTGTCCAGGAGCAATTCCTGAGAAAGAAGCTGGTAAACTCTCTCTCAGAGCAGAATGTACCATGCTGGTGAACTGATGTAAGTTTTGGGTCTCATCTCCCAGGCTCCAAAAACTTTTAATAACACATTGCCAGGCAATTTGTCTCTCAGGTGGCCTTTCATTCACCAAACGCACAGATTTTAATTTACAATGAAAAATACAACTAGAAGGGAACTAGAACTCTCATATAACCAGATCTACACAGAAAAAAATAATTTGAATGTGTGTGTTGAAAATGGTGTTGTTGAACATCACATTGAAACAACAAATACTTTGTTTAAAGCCATGTTCACAAAGGCATTGTTTTAAGGACAGAATAGTGATACTGATTGTGTTTCCCTTCATGCTTCCTGAACAATACCTGAGTTTACATCTTTCCGGTCTTTCCTTGCCTTTTAAGCCTTCTTTTGACAGCTATGTCCTTTCTTAGATGCCCATGAATTCAATTACGTTTCATGTAATTTTGTAGAGAATCCATTCTGTCTTTTACTATTTTTATATATCTAGTTATTTTTTTTTGTGATGTAAAAGCCTATGTATCAAAGCAGCATCTCATTCCCTAGTTTATGGAGGTCTTCAGCCATTATGTGAAGATAAGCAGCTCAAGGCCTAAGTAATCATTATATATAAAAGAAACCAGGCCTTCTTAGAACTTTCTAAAATTGAAAAAAAAAAGCGGTAAGTAAATAAACTGACATTAACCCAGGTCTATCTGACTCCACACACTTTTTTTTTGCATCAGTATATATTTTTAAAGGTTCTTACAATATTTTACCTCACTGTAATTTATTACTTAGTATTTCTCTATTTATATATCACCCAAAGGTTATCACTGAACATACAGTGATTTATCTGGAAGGAAGCAAACATTAGTGCATGATTTTGCAAAAGCATCAATTTACTGAATAAATCATAAACCAAACATTCACGTACAGATGCGTCACAGAGAGGAAATTTGCTTTTAATAGCAATGGCTGGTGAGAGATAATATTCCCTAAGGATATTCCTCCATAATCATTGCTCCTTACTTCTATCCTTACTGTCTATTTCAAAAGGCCTATTCACCACCAAGCCAGCTCATTGTCTTTGCTGTAACAGCAGCTTTGCTTTGTGGTATGCCAGGTGGTAGCAGTAAGATAATGCCATCATGTTCATGCGACAATAGTAGAATCAGGCATGATTGAAAATTATGGACAGTCCAATTTGTCACAGCTCAGTACAATCATCCCAGACTGGTATTTAAGCAGCAGGATTGACATAATCAAGATTCTACTTATTGTGGGGCCATGTAGGCAAATTCTACTGAATAAAATCAACACATGTTGTAGTCTCATCTAATTCCATCATCATCACCTAGACTTTAAATTCAGTCTGTCATTTGGAAACATGAATCTACAGGATCAAAGGTAAAGCCAAGTTCATAGGACCAATGAGTCACTGTTTCAGACACAGAAGTCCCTGAAAGACTATTAAACTTGCTTTCTATGGAAGATAGATGGTTTTCTCCAAAATTTATCATCAAGAATAATTTCTTTCTCTCTTCAACATAGCCAATAACAATGAATATACAGAGTAATCCAGTCTTCTATAAAAGTTTAATGGATATACTGTTCTTTAGTAAAGGAAAAATGTTATGAATACAAGCAATAGGGCATCTCTGTTCAGTAGGAGGGTTTGGATAATTTACGGTGTCCCTAACATGGATTCCCTTCCCTAGGAATGTCTCCAACCATCCTTCATGCAACATATTTTTAAATCTCTTTTCCTGATTGCATTCCATTTATCAAAGCTTTTCTTAAAACATGTTGGCTAAAGTTACATATACAACACCAGGTGTTCTCTGTCTCATATCCAGTGGGGCTCTTCATGAACAGAGTATATCTGTATTCCGTATATAACAAAATGCATGTATATACAACAGAATATTTTTATTAGATATCCTGAGCTTAGAGCCAAATGGATCTCTGGAATTAATTGTAATAGCTAATATTTGATGATGGCTTACTCTGGGCAACGATTTTCCAATAGTTCTATGAGCTAGATCCTACTATAGTACAGATCTACTGTACAGATAAGGGGACCAAACCAAAGAAGCTCAAATAAACTCATTAAAGGGAAACCAGCCAATAAGTGATTGAGTTTAATAACTTTAGGCAGACAGGTGCTAGATACTCTGCTAGTAATTGTTACTTTAAACCAGTGATTCATCAAATTATGAATTCTACATCATCAAAATCATCATCAGTTCCTAGTCCTGATTTTCTGAATCAGAAACTGGAGGAAGACTGATTAAAAATATATCTATATATTTCTATTAACCATCCAGCAATGCTGGTATATGTTGAAGTTTATAAGCCACTGATCTCTCCCCATCATCCATACAAGTTCTGAAAAACACAAAAGTACACTCAAAATTCAATCAAGAGGACTGAAAACAAGGTTCCTGAAAAAATCAGAGGTAGTATCCTTTTAAGTTGTAGACTACAGTGGATCAGAAAGCCCTACATTAGCAATGTTGACCAGCAAGACTTTTAAGTAACTTACCTGCTTTGAGTAGAATATTACTTCATGTGCCAATGAAAAGAATGTGTTTTGCAAACATTCATCTCTGAGAAACTATTCAGGCCTCTTAAAAAGATTGAATCATTACACCCCTCGGCACGCCCCTCTATTATTTTAATATTGCAGCTTAGATTTGTCTGTTTATTGGGAGTTGTAGAGTTTTTATTTATCTATTTTCTCAGAAATCATATAAGTATGGTAGATAATTCCACAAATAGTTTTGCATCTTCAAGATCTCATGGATGGAAAATTAATTACTTGTTCTAGGCAAATTGAAGATAATGAAAATCCATGCATTTTCTTGTATTGCTTAAAGAACTCTCTTACTGAATGAAGTCAAGGTCATTAAAACCTCTTGGGCAGGCTCTCTATGAAACTTCTAAGAAACTAATAGTGAATCAATCACCATGACTATTTGACTTTAATTATTTTCATTATTGTTTATATATTACAATGTGTGGTTATTAGCCCCTGATACAGTAGAGTAATAACCACCAATAGTCAATTGCAATTTATAGTTGCCATAAGTATAGAACCAGCAGAATATATCTAGGTGTACTAATTGGTCCTATAATTCAATAAGACAATCCCATCAAGATGCTGTAACCTGCCAAATTGCTGCCTGTGGCAAGAGGAATAGTCAACCAGAAATTCCTATTAACGGACTTTTTAGGTTACTTATTTACTTAATATTACTTAATCCAAAAATGTCCCCATGGAGGGTAAATTTATTTCACCTTTGGTTTTAATGGTAGGGAAACATGAAGAATTAGAGTTCCATGTATGTGTAAGATACACTTATAAAAATACCAGTTATCTCCAATTATTCTCCCAAATGCAGATGATGAGGTGGCAGCTGTGGTTAATAAAACCAGCACATAATTTTAGAATCAGAAGACTTAAGTTGTTTGTCACACACCATCTGTGGAATTTTGGGCAACTCACCCCTGCAACACTGGGTTTTATTGCCTTCTATGGCTATGCTAAATATTTAACTCGACTTCAGAGGATGTGTGAGAGAATTCATGGAAATTTACAGGGCAAAGCTTATAGAAAGGTAAAACTAAGCTCAACTACGCTGTTTCTAAATTATTTTAATCAAACAAGTAATTGATTTACCCTTCTTCCTAAATATCCATGTACATTCTTCCTCGAATATTGGAGGAGTATTTGTTGAATTTTTGTCTTTACATACCACATTTGTTTTTAAAGTACAGAAAATAAAAAATATACAGATGACCAAAAGTATCTTAGTTTAATGGAGCAATTGTCTTGTATAATATATTTGAGATCATGAAAAAGAAAATTAACAGTCAATAGGGTATGTTTATAAGCAGGTTGAAGTGAGAGTTCATATCTCTGCTAGTAATAGATACAGGGACCCAAATACACATACACACACACACACACACACACACACACACATCTTGTTAAGGATTTGTAAATGGATATCAAATTACATGAGCCAGGATGTGCTTTGTGATGGTTTGGATATTGAATTAAAGTGAAGAAAAGTCCATTTTCTTTTCTTCTACGAAACTAATTTATCTATATTTGTTTTAAAAATAATATGAAAAGCCAGAGAAAATATAAATATCCTATCATTTCATATTGTCTCTATCACAGACCTAGCACTTAACTGATTTTGTACAATAGCAATTGAAAAAATAAAAATAAGCCTCAAATTTGACTCCACTCTTATCTGACAGATAAATCTCTCTACACCCCTGTGTTTCTGAAGGAGTACTTGCAAACCACAGTTGGGCTATCAGAAGTAACGAAATATTCCTTGTCCTTGCCAATGCAATTTCTCTAGCATCACAGAACTTCAGTTTTTCCATTCTCGTCAAAACATACATTTCTCATCTCATTTCTTCATAGATATAGACATTAACCTTTCCTTTTATGACTCTGTTATCACCATTATCTAAAATTCTTTTTGTGAACATCAATTGTATAAATAGAAAAGGTATTTCCCAGTAAAGAAAAGGTAACTCTCCTTAGGGAGCTGACAATATAATGGAGTGTTGTTTGTATTAAAAGTGCAATTCTAGCTGAGGTTTTATTCTTTAAATACCTAATAATCCAAATTATTGCAGAGTCGAATCTACTCCCTGGTGGCCTATTAGAAAACTGTATTCACAAGGGCACTAAGTAAGTTACTATTAGGTAAGTTTCTACTCAGCATAGGGCAAAACTTGTTTTTAATTGACTTAATATTTCTTTGTGGTGAGAAAGAAGTCTAATGTGAATAATTGGAAATTAAAAGGCAAACTAAATCTGTTGTTTATTATGAAAGAGGATTACGGCATATATTCCCATTTTAAAGGTGACCATTTGACTAGCTACTCTTTAAGGAGATAAGCTTGTTCATAATAATTTTAAACCTGAGTACTTACAAAACTCAAATTAATATTTTCTAGAAGAACAACAGCAGAAAAATAATACTGAATGTGGTTTTTTTTTTTTTTTTTCTGTAGGGAAGGCAAATATGAGCCTCGAAAGGATGAAGGTACTAAGAAACAGACACGAAGGAATTAGTTGACTAAAGAAAAGTGACTCAAAAACAGGACGTTTACCTTCATAATTGCAAGTTATTCTTATCCCTATTACTATGGTTTGTTTCTTCTGCCAACAAAAATCATTTATTCAGTCTATGACTAATGTGTAGGAAAGAAATAAGAGTCTCACTTGAGGGTCAGCAGCAACAGTACAGAAGATGTGAGCATGGTTGATCTTCTGAAAGCTTTATCTATCAATATCCAACAGTCATTTTCTAGTTTTTAGAATCATGTTTTACCTCTTATCAGCCCATGGCGTCTCACTGTGTAACCCCGAGCTGGAATTTCCTTAAAAACATGGAGACCACAAAATATATTGGTTCTGATCATGGCCTTGGAAACAGATAGCTTTACATTTCTGGTAAGTCGCTTTCCAGCATTCTAAACTTAAACACTGAAACTGACCACGTTTTCTCTCCATTTATAAAAAGTGTGGCTCATTTAGAATAATGCATTCAAAATGGCTGAGACTGGAAGAGTAAATTTTAGAAAGAAGGCAAAGGGTCGCCAGTATCTAATTCTGAAAAGAGACCCTGTGAGTTCCTAAAGAGTTCAGACCTACTTAGGGCAGTGAAAGATACAAAGATCAATGGAGACATCAGTGACATTGGCAATCACTATTTCATAAAAGCGAGCGTAAAAATCAGAACTAGATTTGGGGTAGATTAAAAAGTATACCAAGTGGGAGGTGCTGAAGGTAGAGAATGTTAAAAACAGATGTTAGTGGTAAACAATGGATTTATGTACAGATGTTGATTTATGACGATGCACACCTGAAACCTACATAATACTATAATGCAATGTTCCTTCAACAAAATTAAAAAAAAAAAAAGAAGGCACTAATGGCCTAGAGGTAACGACTAGAAGAACGCATTGACAAGCTCAGTTCTAGACACTGAAGTGCAAAGCGTTTGAAAGAACAAGCAACAACTTGAGAGGAATTAGTAACCTCAAAGAGAACCAGAACACAGGCAAGAGTTAAGACTCAAAACTCTCTCAAGAAAAGTGAGACAAGCAAGTTATTCTCTAAGAGAAATTGCTGACCAAGTAATACTTCCTGGGGAATTGTGCAGGAAGGGAAGTGATGAATGAATACCTGGGTCAAGACAAGAAGCATATAGCTTGCATCATGGTCTTGATATACAGTGGAATGCAGGAGGCCTGGAGACAGATCTTGGGCATTGACCATAAATGTCATAAATTAGACAGGGCTGGGCCCAATGCATAGGTATTTTGCCTAACTCAATCTTGATATGCAATACTGGGATATGTTCATAACTAATAATCAACTTGTTTTTCATTATAAAAATGAATTTCTTGCTGAGTATTTAGCCACCATTGTGTCTTACTAAAGCTGTTTTATGTTCTATTCTAGCACGAATGGTACCGTGGAGTCCCTTGCTTTTTCCTGTGAGTTTCTTACATTTGACACATAAAATTTTCATCCTTACATACCTCTCCCAGAAACTGACTTGCTTTGATACCTTACAGATTTAGTTAAATCCGTATCCCCAGGAAAAACAATGTTATATTTGTGTCTGTAAGGCACTGTTTCCCAAAATTTGGTCCGATGACAGCACACATTTAACTTTTCTAGAGAACTCATGAAAATACACACTCTTGTACTCCACCTTACAATCACTGAGTCAGAATTTATGAGCAGGAAACCAGTCTTCTTTTGTAATCATCTTTCCTATTTGAGAAGTTTTTGTTTTGTTTTGTTTTAATTTTGAACTCCCTTGAGACCAATCGTAACACTTTCAAGGAGTAAATAAAAATCTTTGGAGTTGAGAACTCGTCGTTGATGCTTCTGGATACCAAGAATGATACACCTAGACTGCTTTGAAGAATTCCCATGTGTAAATTTACAAATGGACAGATGGGAAGACCATCCAGTTCCAGAATGGAATCCTTAGAGAAGCAAGGCCTTGGATGAGAGTGAACAGATGTGTGATTGAATATAACCATGGCTTGAGAAATCCAGGGAGTGGTGGGTTTGTTAGAGCAGAGCACTGAAGGAGCATCCCTGGTGGACATTCTCTAAGTGCCCGAACGAGGCAGCTGTGCTGTGACACCAGACAGCAGGGACCAGCTGGGTCAGAAGCACGTTGTCTGATGCGCCACGAATATGAAGATACCCCAACATTTTGTGCTGACCATTCCTGTTTTCGTTATTGCATTCCCCAACTCCACACAGATATATTTACTTCATACTTACTACATTGCCATCCAAGCAAACTAGCAATTCATATACTTAGGAAAGAGTTTCTAGTGCTCACCCCCCATCACCCAAACTTCTCAAATCTGTTCTTTTGCAAACACTTCACAGCTTGTAAATGGTGCCAGCATTTGATGGTAACAAGTAAAAGTCAAAGCCCATGAATATTCCTTGACTTTGCATTCCTCTCTATCATTCCCAGATAATTTCAATCAAACCCTGCTAACCTTCACTCTTGACCTCCAATAGTCCTTTATTCAATCAATTGCTTTCTTGCTATCTCCACAATTTCCACTCCACTATTTAAGCACAAAATAGCATTATTTAGTATATGCTTAATGTCATCTGATAATCTCTGCTAACACTAGGCTCCCTACAATTAAACAGCTAATTTATAAATCAGTTAATTTGTAGAATACTTTGCTCAGGATGCTTTTATAAATCTGAATTCATTAAAAAAATAATATAAGTAATACTAACAGTACTTACATTGAGAGAGGTGAAAATGGAATACGCAGTCACACTGCTAGGAATTATTTCTATTCTCTGAGCAGCCAGAGGGATCTTTTTAAATTATAAAACAGCCTTTTCAGATCTTCCAGTGGATAGTCATGACTTAGAATAAAATCCAGACTCTGTACCCTGCCTCACAAAGCCCTATGTGATCTTTTCTTCCCCTTTCCACAGATATCGTATCCATATCATCTTGTCTTTTCTGCCCCAGTCACATAACAATCCATGAATCCACAGAGTTTATAACTACACTCAGAGCCTTTGCATAGCTACCTTGGAAAAATTGTAATATTCTGTCCATACTGAATCGTCCATGACAAATGTTACTTACATGTATTCAGCTTTATTGTCACCTAAAATAAAACTTTGTTTTCTTCTGAGACCCATTCCTCCCCCTCTCTACAACTTACTTGAATATTAGCACCCAAAGGGAAAACACTGTTTTTATCCTATTCATTGTGGGACCTGTGACCCTTGGAAGAATATGTGGCATACAGTAAGTACTCAATAAGTATTTGTTGAAGAAATGAAAGGATAGATTATTCTAGCTGCTTTTTCATGCAGACCATTATTTTTCTTTATGTTTTTCTTCCTAACTGCATCCCCTTTAGAATGTAAACACAATGGAATAAAGTCTGTATTTCTCTTATTTATCTTTTTTTATCTCTAATAGCCAATAATTTCCTAAATATGAAAGCCATTGAGCAATAAAAGCACCCAAACAACCAGTATATTAAAATGTGGCAAAGAAAATGAAGATTTACTCAGCATCAGGAAGAATTCAGATGATCTCTGATGAATAGCTAGAATGCAACAATTCAATCATATTGTTTTGATTCCTTTTTCTAGTTATATTTGGCAAACCATGAATTGTAATAAGGAAACTGGACTAGGCCTATTATCAAGCCTTGATAGGAATTGTACAGAATCTCATGAAAGGAAAAATTAAAACACTGCTTTGATGAAATGCCTGACCATGAGCTTGAGACCTAATCAAATTTATATAACATTGCTATCTAAAGTTACAGAAAGATAGAGACCTTCTAAACTGAGAACGAGATTCAGTAAGAACAAATTTCTAAGAACACAAAATACAGTATTTCAAAGATGCTGTCTTAAGTAAGGGTGACATTAAATTTGAATCTCTTAACACCTCAGAAGTACCTGAGTCGAATACATAGGCATTTGTAAAACTGTAGCAACGGTGTTATAGCCATTTTAGATGTAAGCTTTGTTTCATTTTTAAAGAGACCACATTAAATCCTCCAGGGGGTCTGTGACACAACAAAGGTTAAATATTCTACCGACACCTTAGCATTAGGATTTTAAAGGTGTCTAATTATGAATGATGAATAATGGCTAAATATGAATAACATTAAGAAGCTATTGAAGCAAATACAAGTTATATAGATGGAGGAAAATTAGCGATCATTCAATCTGGTTTGTTTCTTTATTTGAGGAAATTGATGCACATAAAAAATAAGCTTGTTAAATATTTAATTTCATATTGGTGCTACAGGGTATGGTATTATGGTATGTGTGAAATAACAAGTGAATGCAGCATCAGTACAAATAACCATTATGTATCAGTCAGTAAAATTTTAAAAGAATAAAGTTTATTTTCATTATAAATAGAATCATTCAGATACTAGGGAAATATACCCAGGTTTTTGCTTGTACAAATTTGGAAATGTTCTTTTAGAAAACATTCAAATAATGAAGACACTAGACAGTGTCTAGTAAAAATTGGCCAGAATTCAAACTATAGAATAAAAACGTTCACATATCCCCGTAAATTTAATAAATGTCAGAAACAAAAATTTCATGAAAGTTTCAGGCAAAGACTGAGAATAAAGAAACTATTTTTTAAAATACATAATAGTAAAAAAGGTATTAGTAAGTTGATCACAAGTTAGCAATGTTTCATGGTTAAAAATTCTAAGTATGAATTTGTAGAATAAATGATGTCAGCAAAAAGTTTTAGTTAAAAATTAGTGATGTACCTTTTAAAGTAATATATAAAAACAATATAAATCATAAAGCAGAAAAGTACTATTATTTCAGGTAACTGTAACTACCATGTACAGGCATTTAAGTTTGGTGTTAGTAAACTTATCATCCATAACAAAATATATTGCAATGGCTGTGTGTAGGATCCTTGAGCTAAGAATGCTTTTTTGCATGTTTAAAAGGTTGTTAAACATGTAGTGGAAAGAGAAAGGAAAAAGAATGGTATGGAAGGAGGAAGAGAAGGAGGAAAAAAAAAGAGAAGGAATTTCTAACATAAAATCATTTATGGACTCCAAATCCTAAATACTGGCCTTTATATAAAAAAATGACTACCAATATTCTAGGCATTCAATTAAAGAAGGATTTAGTTTTACAGAAGTTAATGGGAACAGGATTATATCTAATGGATTTATAGGACAGCTTTTACATAAATAATTCTAACAAGTTGCTCAAGAACTGGTGAAATTTAGAAATTTAAAAGAATGTTATAAAAAGTGTCTTACATTGAAATAGTTGTAGTCTTTTAATATTCCTCTACATCTCTGAAAAATTACAGAGCAGGAATATTACATTATCTATAAGGGCAATTGAAGGTAGTAAGAAGTGATTACACTAGGGATCGAATATATCTGGATGGAGTTCACACTCTGAATGAGGACAGGTAGATTTCATGGCGTATAATCATTCCCCAAGCACATGACTATCAGTTGACCTGGAAAGTGGAAGATGGGAGGGAAACAGGAAATAGCAACTGCCTGGACCCAAAGCCAATCAACTAGAGACCCAGACCCCCCACAAGAGGGTCTGGAGTATGATAAAACTGGGTAAGCATACAAAGCCAGCTCAGAGAACTCCTTATACCAAAAAATTTGGATTAGAGTCTACAGATGTAAGAGAGCCAATAGGCATTTTAAGATTTGTCTTTAAGATCTACATCCTGGCCTAAGAACAACTATTTTTATATATCAAGCTCTGAAGAAAAGGATGCTGTAGTTAGCATATTTTGCTATGTAAAATGTGCACTTTTTGCCCAAATGTGTGAGGGAGAAAAATGAGGGTGCGTGTACATAATATAGGGATAGTACTAATTCATATTTACATAAATCTTTTCAATTATTTTATTTATCTTCTAAGTTAAAAGTGTAATTCTAGAAATCAAAAATGCTATCTGTATACAATACCCCAGACTATGATAATCAGTTTTGTTGAACTTATGAACTTATAGCAAAAGCAATTTCAGCCAAAAATTCAATGCAATGAAATGAAGAGGGATGTATTATTGTCCACAGAGCAAGTGACTGACTTGAGAAGGTAGGTGATGCCGACTGCACGACCATAGGGTGGACTGCACGACATTTCTCTTCATCCACTTCAGGTGGGAGCTAGCAATCTAGCTGATATTTTTACAAAAATACAGACACTGAAGGCTTTAAGATAACATTTATAAACTATGCTAAAGAGCATGGCCACAGAGCTGCCAAGAGATACTCGGGACCTCTTTCCATGGAGAGTGGCATCAGGCTGTGGAGGTCACAGGCAGAAAAGCTTCTTGTAACTTGTATCTATTCTTGTGTTTTGTAATTATTTGTTACTTAAGACTTCTTGTGCCATAACGTGTTACAAATAAATGCTAAAAGTCTTTTTATAATACAAAAGAGCAAATACCTAAGTATAAACAAATAAAAATTTGAATTAAAAATTTTTTTTTAATATTTTTTTTTCTTGAAAGTTTGAGTCAAAAACATGGGTGCACATTATACACAGGAACACATTATACACGGGTGACCATTTTGGATGGCAAAATATGATACTTAGGTTTCCTGATATCTATTAGTTCTAATAGCTAATTCAGGGTTTCTGAATAACAGCTCCACAATAAAATCTCCTGGGGACCTTTGAAAAGATATCTTTGGGATGCAACCATCACAAAAATAATTAATTATTTTGGGGATGGGTGGAACCCAGGAAAATATTTTTGAATCTCCCTGTAATTTCATTGTCAAGTTGAGGTTGAGAATCAAATAATTATGCACAAATCATCCGAGTGGGCTAATTATACCTATAGCAGTACATAGAAGTTATTGCACATATTTTATTCTGTAAAAACGAAAAATTAAATGTTAAGTACTAATGAGTTTAAGTGAACCGTTAAGAGATGAACAACTTGGAATTCAAAGGAAGAAAAATAGAACAGCCAAGGTAACTACAAAGTGTATAGGTAAGAGATGATAATACACAAGGACTCAGGGTCATACAAAAGATCATTAATCAAGAGTTAAGAGTTGTAAGTTCTAAAATTACTTGTACTACTCTGATTTTAATATTATTGGCAACAATTAAGTTTCAGCTAAATTCTTTATTTTCCTTCTACCAATCTTTTCCTAATAAGCCACAGGAGTCTTCAGTAAGACATCCTTCACTTTTGATATACCTTTATGTTAGAAACGAAGAGGTACAAGGCACACACACACACACACACACACACACACACACACATGTAATTTCAACTGATTCCTCATTTCTCCCTAAATATCCCTGGGGAAAAAATTTCAAAATTTATAGTCCTCTCGACCTCAATCACCATTAGAATTTACTTACCTAAAGCCTTTTTTCAATCTACATTCCATCTTCCTCTCTGTGACCTCCCCTCTGACCCAATATCCTACTCTTCCTCAGGAGGCTGGGAAAAGTATGCACTCCATCAGCAAACCCTTCTCTAACTTTGTCCCTCACCTTTTTTTAAGAGGAAGGAAGCAGAGAGGAATGAAGGCAGATAGGTAGGTAGGCAGGCAGGCAGGCAGAAGAGGTGGAAAATGTGTGTACTTATTTGTTCACTTTTGATTGTTCCCCTGGCACTGGGTTATGAAACCATAGACTAAGTCCCAGACACTGAATTAGTGCCTGAGTCACCAGGTCATTCCATGTCCTTCACTTTGCCCTAGTCTGAGTCAACTTCTAAACAGGTAGAAAACTCTGAGCCACTCTCACCATTATCCCAAACCCTTTTCAGCAACATACAGTGAAGATGGTCCTAAATTCCTGCCTTCTCCCTGAGGACTGAACAACTTCATCGACATCTACTACTGAAGGAGACCTTGTAAGTTCAATGATTAATAAAATAAAAAAACCTGTTTTTCTCTCTTTTTCTTCCTCAAAATTTGCTTAGCATCAGACATTACTGCTGTTAAAAAAAAAAATAAAACAAAATAAAAAACAACCCAAGAACAAAGTGCTAGGACACCTGGAGTCACTGCCCAAGGCACCATCAAGTCTGATTCCTTCCCAAATCATCTTATCTGTATCCTGTTGGGTCCACCTAGTCCCACAAAAACTCTGCTGCCCCAAGAAAGCTACTCCATTTGGGCTATCTCCCTTTTCCCCACTTGCCGTTTAAAAAGCTCCCGTTCCACTGAGAGATCAGGAGGGTTACTTTTGGACACAAGCCCAGCCCAAATCCCAAGATACTAATTTATTGAATAAAAGCCTTTATCCTCTTACTATCAATCTCATCCCTGGTGACTGGCTTTCAATGGTGACAAGCAGTGTGGACTGGACTCTTAACAGTATCCCAATTTTAGGACTTCCACCTGAGGGATGGATTCCCAAAAACCCTAAGTCTGAATCAGTTTAGTTTGCATCTATGAAACCCACAAGATAAGAGCAAACAAACATCTCTTCAGTGTTCCTAGTGATAGGTAGTAGTTAGACATGAGCAGGGAATGAGGGGAAAAAAGAGGTAAAGGTAAGAGACATCAGTGCACACAAGACTGATAAAGAGACATCTCAAGGCCAGAGACACCAGAGAAAATGGCAACCAATCAGAATGGGATTTGTGGTTAGCTAGCTTGACAAGGAACAGAGAAGTGCTTATCTGGTTCTAACTGGCCTGTAGGGCAGGTGCATGGGAGGTCAAACCAATTTTTTGTGAATTCAGCTCATTAAAATAAAATTAGTATTGTGGATTGACCCTACTCCCCACCCCCACTCCTTGTGGGTTTCCCTTAGGTGGTCCTGGGGACAAAAAAAACATGTGCAGTAAGAGTTTGGTTATAGAACTGTGTCAATCACCCTGAAAGATAGGAGCAGAATTTGTCCCAAGGGAAGACCTAAGTAAGGACAAATAGGGAACATAAGTCTCCAGAAGGAATATACTGGGTTGCTGTGCCTACATGGGTTCAGCCCATCCTCCTCCCTGAAGATTATTCCTTTAATACACTTTGTGGCCTCTACTGGGAAGGACCAGCTTTCCAACCTCGAGTGTACTTTTGCTTTGCCAGCTCTCCACCCTTTCATATAACCAATAAAGTTGCACTATTTGCTTTAACTTAACTGAGTCCTGGTAAAACTAATGCACAGCAGTGTCTTAGGGCAAATCATCTCCCCAAGACTCTCACTCCATAGAGTCCCTAGGAAAGTCCTACTTTTTTCTCCAGGGCTCAGCACAGAGGCATCAGAAAGGCCCATTTCCCAGTTTGTCCTCCTTAGGAGGCTTATTTGCATATCTTGAAAGCAGCAGCCTGAGGGTCAGCCTTCTAATTTTAATACAAAGGGCCAACTGACATTCTTTCCAGAGACCAGGGATACCATGGCATGTTTATGAAAGGAACTAAGCACACCTGGAGTCCCTTCTTTTGTAACTGCTACAAAAATGATGTATCCTATGATATTCCTCGGTTTAACAAGACTGAAGCAAACAACTGCTCTTAACTGCCTATATAAGAAGCTGGAAGGAGGAGAAAAGGGGAAGAAGGAAAAGAAGAATTCTATTCTACACTGTATTCTCCACATAATGACACCCTCAACCTTTCCTTAGTATAGGAAAGGCTCTATTGGCTTTACCAGTCATCCCCTCGCATTTATGATATATTCATAAGCATTTATCACTCATATTCTTCCCAGAACTCTTTCCTTCTCCATTCTTAGTGATACTAACAGACAGAAGATGAATTTACTTAATACTCTGGCTTCTGTATTTTTTAACCTTATCTGCACAGATTATTTTCTCCCAGTCTCCACTCAGTCACTAAATGCTATATCATATTTTTATCAAGAACTAAAATTTTAGCATCATCGGTAACTCAACTGGATAAAAAAACATTGTCAATTTCAGCCATTCAATTCTCAACTGAATACCTCCTATCTTTTCAATTGACTTATGAAAGGAACACCAACCCCTCAATTTTATTCTTAGAACTTTCCTTATATTGATTCTATTCTCTTTTATATTGTACATACATTCCTCCTGAAATCACTTCACTATGTAAATTATTCAAACTTCATAGTATAATCAACACTACAATTATTCCTTAACAAGTAACTTTAACTTTTTCTACCTCTATCTCCTCATCATTATCTGATAACACTCCAACTTTGGTTATGTATAGTTCTCTTTCTGCTTTGTACACATGCAGTCAAACATGACTGGAGGAAAAAAAGGAGGTATGCTCATTAATTTTAATACAGATTTAAGTCCAAAATAAGTCCCTGAGCACTATTCAAAAATCTTAGGAAATGTTTTCCTAATGATTTGCTTTTTTCTTCTCCAAGATGAGATGGTTTCTTTATTCACAAACCTAACATATTCATTCTTTCCTCCTTTTCTTACTTACTATGTTTTTACTGCATTTTCATGCATATTTAACATTTTCCTTGGTATCATATTGGGTAAACTTTTTTGGATTCTCTCTAAATTTAATTATTTATTTGTGAATCTTAGGCCCTTCCAAATAATAACTTTTCTGACATTTAGCTTTTATTCCCACATTAACTTTTTCCTTTTCTTCTAGAATACATCTATAAACATTAGAGTATCTCCCATCTTTAAAAACTAAATCCTTGACCTTGCAATTCTCTACAGATGTTGCTGAATGCTGATTTCATTTGTTCATTGTAATTCTCCTTTAACAAACACATCTCTAACAAGAGCCCCTACAGCATCATCTCCCAGTCTCCTTAACCAGCCCGACCACACTCTCATCAGACCATTCCCCTGCCAGTGATCTTGTCAAGTTCACTAGTGACCTACATCAGGTAATCACTTGGCACAACTACTACAATTCTCTTGAAAATTTTCTACACTGTTCCAGTTTTCCACCTAAATCAGTGATTCCTTTGGACCTCTGAATGTCGGAGTGGTCTAGGACTCACTTCTTTGACATCTCTCCCCTCATACTCAGTTTATCTCTGAGTCGCACATTTAAAAATATCATTTCAATGCATATTTGATGAATGAGTGGACAAATTAAGAAATTATGGTAGAATTAATCAAAAAGTCACTTTCGTAACTTTGCCGTAGGTTAAGATCCTCAGAAGAAAGACTAGTTTAAGCAATTCTGGATGAATAATTCAGAAATAGAAGTTTGAAACTTAGGAATAAAATGATTATATACATATTATCTTGACTCCTACATTTGAAATGATCTCTACTCATGTATAAAACTGTCTCCTTGGCATCTATACTTGGAAACATAATAGATATCTCCAACTTATCAAGTTTAAAATAGAATAGTTGACTCCATGTTCTTTCTTCACTATATTATGTGTATATATATATATATATATATATATATATGTCTATATAATAAAACAAACCTGCCTTGCCTATACTCTTTTTCATCTTAATAAATGGTGCCTCCATTTAATCAGGTCAAGTATTCAGGAAATATTCTTTCTTTCTTTCCTTCTCTCACCTCAAATTAAGTAGTTCTATTACCTTTACCTGCAAAACAAATGTCAAAAATGAACACGTCTCCCAACTTCTATAACTTCTTTTTCTCACTTCAGTCTAAAGTACTTCAACTCACTCATGGCCAGTTTATATAAAATTCCTTATTGGTCTTTCTGTTCTAAGTCTTGCCCATGTATGCTCTGCTCTTGAGAATTGAAAATGTCTTTTACCTACCCTGCGCATATACTCCAAAATCTTCCCATATCTTGCAAAACAATATGCAAAATCTGGACCTAGTTAGAACTGACTTGCTCTGAGTTCTGTCAATATTTTTATCTGTATAACAAATCCATCCTCATTTTCAAGATTTCAGACACACTAACTTTTTCAAGCTCCCCTAAATGCACCAGCCTCACTTTTACCTCAGCTTTTACACATATAGTTTCTTCTGATACTGTATTTCCTCCTTCATACCATCTCCTTAGAGAATGTCTTGCCAAAAATAGCTGTCACAGTACCATCTGTATTACCTGGCTACAAATCATTTATATATTATCTGTATTATGTTACTATATATCAAAAATGGTTGTTATTACCTATCTTCTCTAATCAAATTCATATTCATTAGACTTGTCCACAACTATATCCTCAGTATTTAAATCAGTGCCTGGCATAGAGAATATATTCAATCAATGCTTTTGAAAGGAATATTAACACCAATGTGGGTTTATTTCAGGCATCCTGCTAGAACCACAGGTAGCAAGATTTAAAGATATAATCTGGCAGGCTTTAAAGTTACAGCTTTAGATGAGAGAAAAGAACATGATTGACCCACCCTATAAAAGATGCATTTCTGATATGATGGATAAATAATCCCGAGACTGCTATTATGTGTCACAGTATATTTTCTAGAAATTGAACTACTGGTTGACTATACAATAAAATGTCATTATTTAGTAAATCAGTGCTTTTCAAACTATTTGGATTCTATTCCATATGCAACAATATTTTACCAGTATAGAAACATTTATGCTTGAGTTTCAATGAACACATCTAATGGAAAGATTTTCAAATTGTCTTATATATATAATGTATATCTACATTTTCTGCTGTTTTTTATTCTCTCTACTGTCTCCTTTCATTGAGTCTCATTTTGAAAATATTCTTACAACTTAATGAACTGCTTTTATGATGCATAAGTGTTCCTTAAACCACAGTTTACAAAGGACTCTAGCAGGTTAAAGTTTTAAAAAAGGAAACAAATTTTTTTTCATTAAATCTCAGGAGAGAATTCTAAAGATGCGAACCTCTTCACACATCTACCAGCCGTAATCCTTTAAAAGTAGCAAACAAGGGATGATGTTTTGTATCATTATAGTTATATTCATCTTTCAGCTACACATCTTTTTTTGTCTCTATGTAAATTGAAACAAATTCAGGTCAAAGAACCAGAGATTGCAATGTTTGTGTGTTTTTAAGCCATTACATTCAACTTAATTACCTCTGTATTATGTAGAAACATGTTATAGTCTCATCTTTATTCAGGTTTCTAGAAAACAAAGCAATGGGAGAGATTTTAAGAGCTACAGGTGTTTAGGGCAAGGACGCAGTGTGTAGGCGGTGACTGGACAAAGCTTCTTCCCCTGATTTACTCATAATCTCAGAGAGGAGACTATATCCTCTGTACATGTCTACACAAAGTTCTAGGAAGAGTCAAACTGAACACTGCAAGCATCGAAAATTGAGCTGCTGAAGTCAGAAAAAGCACCTCAATTTGCATGCAGCAACTAATGTGAAAAAAGAACTAATGATAAAATTTACACAAAGATCTAAAACAATGATCACATATGTAGAAAGTAGTCATTTGAAAGACAGGAAAACATTTTTCACTTTGGAATAAGCTGTAAGAGAAGGGCTGATTGTAAAAGGGAGGCTGAAGTATTTCTTTTTAAATCAAGCATATTGCATGTCTGAAGAGCCAGATTGGCCTTTAATCTAAGAACAGAGAATCATTTTGAAGGATCACATATAATAATCTGAGAGATATTCACTTCAATCTGGCAGTCTCAATATTTAGCAGTAGGAAAATGAACTGATTCTCAATGTATGTATCAGTATATTCTGAATTCAATGCCTAAGTTTTTATCTAATAACTGGTAGATTGTTAGAAATTTTATAATATGAATGCCTTTCAAAAATTATGTTTCTGTACAAAAAGAGAGAAATTTTTAAGTAATAAATATAGACCTAAATTTTTAACATTGAAAAAAAGATTACATATTCTTCATCAAGAGAAATCATCTATATATATCAATCTGTAAAGAATTTTTTTTCAGGACATCCCAGGTGGAAATTATCCCATGAATGTTGATGTATGGAACAAAGACAATCCTATCACAATGTTACAAAGATTTAAAACATCAGTAACAAAAATAAGACCGTTCTTTTAGTGTCATTTATAAAAAGAAAGTATAAAACGGTGAAAATGTATGAACTTTCATCAATTTATATTTGAGTTAGATCTTTAAAAAACTGAATAGAATTTGCTGTCAGATTATTTCATCCAAATATGTTATTTCTTGAAATTTAATATGATTTAATTAGTAATCTGATCTGTTAATATGTGACCCTGGTAATACTACATAAAATGTTTGATAAGAACTAAACCTCTGAGTTGAAACAGAATGCTTTTATGGTTTTCCTTAAAATGGTCTTACCTGATGGCAAAGCAAAAGTTAGGAGAGGGCGGAGGATATGACTTTGATTTAAATGAGATCAAGAAGATACCATTTTCCTCATTCATTGGTCAATGCCTAAAAATTTTTAATTAATGCCATTTTCTATGTTGCAGTTCTTTGAAAATTCAAATAAACCTAAGCTATTTAACACCTCCAGATGGCATACACATTAATCTGAATGTGATTCGTTTGATCCTTTCATGAAAGGAAATAATTGGAGTAGGAAAAGGACCATGAGAGATCATATATCCTGAGGGTATATATAAATTCTAAATATTCAAATTAAGGAGACTGCATATTTACATGAAATGCAGTGCTTGGTGGTTTCACTTAGATTTACTGAGGTTGAATTTGAAGCTAGGTAGAAATTCAAAAGATATGAAGATTTCTTAAGAATAAAAAAAAATTTCTCCCAAAGTTTTTAAATAAGGCATAATTATTCAGCATTATGTGTATATCATATATACACATACATATATATGTATATGAGCATATATATATATGCATGTGTGTGTGTATATATGCATGTGTGTATATATATATATATATATATATATATAAATAAAACTATGTACTGGGATTATATGAATGGAATGAATACATACATTTGCTTTTTCAAAGGAAAACTACTTAGAAATTCAGGCAGACCAAATAGTAAGCCGACACTATTAAATTCATTATAAATTATGCTTATTCTTCACTTTAACTGTCTTTGGTTGGAGCAGTTTCCATTAGAGTAACACATTTACTTTCATTTCCCCTAGTTCTTTTCTCCATGAAAGGAATAGCTTATGTAATCTATCTTGTCCTCCCTTCTATTTAGGGCCACCCTGCTCAAGCAGCAATCACTGCTATTTCCACACTGCTATTTCACAGTGCTCTTCAGGGCTGGACTCTGGCTGTAAAGTGAAGCCTTGTCATTCTCCAGTCTTCCCTGAACCTGAATGAGCGATTCTCTACGTTACCACAATTACTAAGAAATTCATCAACTAAATTCCAAATACACAAGAATCATCTTTCAAATCAGACTTTATCTGAATTACAGTGACTTGTTAAACTCATCCATTTCAAATTTGGGTTGGAAATACAGGTGTCAAACCCACACATCTCATGCAGAGATTGAGACTTTTTTGTATCAAGCAATGAATGGAGTTTGGATTGAAACCTACAGAGAGGCTTTTTAGCAGTGTGGGACTGGTCAGGGTAGGCCTCAGCTTTAGCAGCAGGATCTCCAGAGAATTGAATTTACAGTCACTTACAGCATGTGGTCAACGCCTCCAAGATAAAAACTTATGTTTTACAAGTGAACAGCTGTTTCAGATCAGCAGGAATGAAGGTCTTGCCACCTCACAAGAGATGGACTTTGGGATTGCTAGCCCATGCTGGTTTTATGCTGTGCGCTCTTGAGCAAATATTAAAGTTCATAGGCAGAACTTAACTAAAACATGGAGCTTGAGAAAGATCACATTTAAAAGGAAAAGAATCCTTTTAGCTCCATCAAAGACTCCTTGAAAGGCAGACAATGAGAATTCTTGCTTATTCGACTTTGTTTTTCAGTCTGATGGGTAAACCTGAGAACAGTATAACAGGATGATGTAACAGACTCTGGAGAATGACAGTCTGGGTTCAAATTCTAGTGTTACCATTTTAAACTGTGATCTTGGAAAATTAAGACCTCTATATGTTACTTGTTTCTCTTTTCCTGTCTCTAAGTAGAAGTTATGATACTGGCATACCCTGGTGGAGTACTGGTTAGGGGTTCACATCCCAGGGCAGGGAAAGAACAACCTAGATGAACAACTAAATAAAATAAATGCTTCTTCCTTCTCTCTCCCTGTGCGTGCCTGCCTACTTGCCTTCATTCTTGACTGAACCTTTCCTTAAATAAATAAACAGAAAGAAATTATGATATTAAGCACCTCTTAGGGTTGCTTTGAGACACATTGTAATAGGATAGTAAACCGGAAAAGAAACCTAGCACTCCAGCAAAATATGCAGAATGTATGACATTTAAATAACATATATTTAGTTGCAGATTAAACCTGGAGGAGGCACATCTATTGAACCAACAACCGTTTTCCTTACTGAGGCAAGAGGACCCCCTTTTTAAAGAATAGTAATATTTATTTCTTTTGTTCACAATGCTGTATTCATTTTAGGATACTGAAATTTCATGTCAGTCTAAATTTCACACTTCTTCCACCACCAGATCTCTATATGTTACTTTATGCTATTGTTCAGTCTCTAAAATAGAAATTATGATATTGGCATACCCTGGTAGAGTACTGGTTAGTGTTTCACATCCCCAGGAAGGGAAGGAACTACCAAGATGAACAACTAAATACAGTGTCTTATAACTGTAGTTATAGTGTCCTACAACACCACATTTTCCCCTCATTCCTCCCCTCTCCCAACTCCCCGAGGAACCACAGTCCTCTGTCCTGTTATTTTTGTTGGGATTTGTATGTTTATTGGTTTCATTTTATTATATTCCATATATGAGTGAAACCATCTGTATTTCTCCTTTGTTTTCTGACTGACTTCGCTTAACATAAATGATCCCCTCCAGTTCCAGCTAGACTGTTGCAAAGAGCACAACTTTATCCTTTTTTAACAGCTACATAGAATTCAACTGAGTATAGAGACCATGGCATCTCTATTCAGTCATCTGTTGATGGGTTTTTAGGTCGTTTCCATGTCTTGGCTACTGTGAACTGTGCTATTGTGAACACAGGCGTGCAGATTTTATTTTCTGATTAGAGATTTTGTCTCCACTGAGTATATGCTGAGTGGAATGAGGCAAGAGGGCTCTTGTTTGTCTGATAATGAAGCAGACTCCTCCTGGGGCCACCCTGTCTGCCATCACAAAGGTCTATAAAATCACTCCCTCCCCATGTTGTCTGCCTACAGAATCTCTGTGACCCATTCAGGAAAGTGGATCTGAGAAAGAGCGTGTCTTCCATCTTCTTAGCTGACACCCCTCAAAAATAAACCTAATTTCCTTTTTCCCTTGTTGGGGGCGGTAGACCTGGGTCAAGTTACAGAGTGAGCTAAAGTACATGCACATGTTTTAAAGTGCATGATACATGGGAAATCCTTAGTAAGAGCTTGCTATCACGATTCAACTTAAGCTAGAGAGAAGCAATGCATTTATAGTTTGAACTGTTCAAATTGAGAAAAACTATATAGTTCTAGATTGCACAGAACTACTGCCACTATTTTTTAAACAATGCTCATAATTACCTTCAGGGTTAATAAACAGCAACATTAAAGGTTTAATTTGAATTTAGTACATGTCCATTCATCACCAACCTATACTGGACTTGCCTTAGCCTTCAATTTGTTAATTCTTTACGTTCTGCCTTGGGTCAAAATTTCAGAGACCCAAACTTTGTATTCATTCAAAATAGTGGTTCTAATAAATACAAATTTTAAAAGTAAGGATTAGGAATTAACCAGTTCTAGTTAAGCTGTAGACACATCTGAAAGAACACCATTCTCATGATAACACAAACATTAACCCCACACGAAATGAAATTCATATTTTTAAATGGGGAAAGTAAAGATGGTTTATAAAAATAAACCTTGATGCACTGAATTCTGGGATGGGGGAAGGGGGACAGAATCCCTTCTTGGTAAATAGAGAGCCAGGATAATTCCATCCCTGTAGGTGTGTGTGCATGTCTGGGATGGGTGTACCTGTCCGAAACAGAGATGACAGAAAGTAATGTGAAATCAATGAAGTCTTAGAAGACAGAATGAGATAGCATGATGGATTGGAATCTGGAAGTTATAAATACAAAAGCAATACACTCAGTTCAATAGCCACATAGACATATATAGCTGAAATGATGACCGGAAAGCAGCAGTAGAAAAAAATGTTAGGCAGAGAAAAATGACCTCATGAACATCTTCACAAGTGTTGAATACAGGGACTCTGTCAGAATAAACTCTGAAAATAAACCAGAAATTCCTGAAACAGTAACCCACCCATCCCAGTTGAAATACCAAACAAATGAAAAGGAAAGTTTGGGAAAGTGGACATTAAGTGAATCAATTATTGCGATAAACTCAAATTAAGATGTAAATGAGACCTATTATACTCCTGTGAAGACCAGATAACATACCAATCTCTTAACTGTTCTTTGCCTACAATGTATAATACATAGTACATAAATAAATAATAAAGTTCTGCAGAGAAGCTAGACAACATAGCCAATATTTGGTAGAGGATCTATAGTACTAGTGATTCCAAATTATTGGGATCAGCAAGTAACAACTTTAATCACATTTTGAATAATGTAGGGTGCATATAAAAATGAGGAAATAGCTTATTTCAGAATAGTGATGGAAGCTCTAAGAAGAACCCCAGGAACCTTCTAGAAATTAAAAAAATAAAGAAAATACTACATATAAATCAAGATTCAGGGGATGAGATTCAACAAATTAAACTCTTACAGAACCAAGCAAATTAACAGAGCAATAGAAGCATCTTAATCTAATCATTGGAAGATAAGATTGCAAAGAAGTGAAAAGAATCTGTAACCTGTGAAATATTGCCTAACATGTGTATTCGTATTCCTAGAATGTGAATAGTGAAAGAATGGGTAGAAAATGTATTTGGAAAAAGTTAAAAAAGCATTCATGTAAAGGAGTACCAAATCACATATCCAAGACATATATGACTCCCAAAGGAGAAGCAGAAATAAAAGTATATAAAGACAACACGATTAAGTTGCCAAAAATCAAAGAAAATCCAGATATTTAAAAATCAGCAAACCTTAGAATACATAACAACACATAGAATACAAGTAAAATGGTGGCTGAGGACTCATGAAAAAAGAAATCAGTCAAGAGACAATGGAACTAAATCATTAATAGCTGAACGAGAATAAACACCAGGGGACACTGGAAACAGAAAGCGTGGGATTAAAAAACCATAGGTCCAGTAAGAAAACCATGAAAAAGTAAATAAAAATAAAAGCTGGGAGAAACCAAAACAAGCAAAACAATATAAAATCATTCAGAAAATGGAAAAACTCACTGACATGCTGGAAAGAGAACATGAACTTTATAGATGGAAGCACAAAGATAATGGATGAAAATATTCTGACAATAGACCAGGTGTTCTAAGGCAGAAGGGAGACTTTTACTGTACTTAAAAAACATTTCAAAAGACAAAATCACCAATATTTGAAAAGATCTTAAATATATATGCAACTCTGAAATGATTTTAAATGAAGCAAAACTTAAGGGAATCAAAGAGCTATACCCAGTTATAGTTGTAGATCTTAAGACTTTTCTCATATTATTAAAATAACCAGCCTAACCTATTAATTTTCATTGAACTCTAGCCACCGTTCCAGAATACAGTTATTAAGTAAATATGGCATTCATGAAGAAGGGAATTGCAAGCAGTAAAATATATCCCAATAAATTAAAAAAATTTGAAACCATACTGAGTATGTTCATTGTTGATCATAACAGAATCCAACTAGAAATCTATAGTAAAATATAACTAAAATCTCCTCAAAATTATAAAGGTGACTACAACCTTCTAAATAACCTATTAAATCAAAGAACTCAAAAAAAACTTAATGAAAACTATAAAAATTCACTGCATACAAAGCAAAGCTGACCTTGGAAATGTATCATGTAAATGGCTACATTATTACAAAAACAGAAAACTAAAGCTTTTACCTGGAAAGCTAATGAAATAAAATTGACTTTAAGGTTGGCAGAAAGAAGGGTTTATTTTAAACCAATGAAGTAGAAAACAAAACGAAGGAACAAAGAAGCTGACTATTTAATACAATTGGTAAATTTACTAAAATTGATGAGTGTCTACTAAGAATTAACAATAAAAAGAAAACACAAATTATTGTGTGGGGCAAAAATACATAACTTCAAACCCTAAGTACATGAAAACTATAAAGTAAATTTAGGAGCTTTAAAAAAAGAACAAAATAAATAAAAGCAGAAATTGCTAAAACTGACAAAAAGAAATACAAAACTTTCATTATCCCATATCTGTTAAAAATATTGAGTTTCTAAATGATAATTTTTGAAAAAATTACATGCCCAAAGAGCTTTGCTGTTTACTTTTAACATTTAATGAAGCAAATGATATTAGTATTAGAAAAGCTTCTTGAAAATAAAAATATTCTCAATTCTTTATGAGATCAGCTTCATTCTTATACCAAAATCTTATACAGATATTATACGGCAAAAATAAAATCACATAAAAACAAAAGTCCTATCGAAAATATTATCAAATCAAATGCAAAAATATATTGAAAATATAGATTAATTATATATTGTAAAAAGCAATTCACTAGGAAGAAAGCATGTGATCATATGCATAGATGCAGGAAAATATTTGATGAAACATGATTAAAAAGTAAAAACTTAGCAAACTGATACTGGAACAGAATTTCATCGGTATGATAAAGAAAATATTCAGAAAACCTACAGATAGAGTTATACAGAACGAAAGAGAGCAAACCTTAGGATAGGAAGAAATTTCTTAGACATCACACAAGAAGTACGATCAAATGAAAATTTCTAGACTAGACTTTCTGAATTTAAGATTGATTCTCAAAGGCATCAAGAAAAGCAAATAAGAGATTGCGAGAAATTTTTTGAAATGATACACGTGGCATTGACCTTGCAGCCAGAATACATAAAGAACTCGCGCTTGGCGCCTCCTGGTGGAGTAGCAGTTAGATCAATCGTCTCTGAACTAGCTCATGTCACATAACCCTGAGTGAGTCCCAGGTCCAGAGGGATGATAAAAGCAATGTGAGCAACTAAATGAAAATAAGCAGGGTGCTTCTTCCTCCCCTCTCTTCCTGCCTGCTTGCTTCTGCTGGTCTTCATTCCTACCTGCACCTTTCCTTTAAAAAAAGGAAAAAAGACTTACCACTTAATGAAAAACACCAAACTTTTTAAATGGTGAAAAATTTAAAGACATTTCAAAAATAGGATAAATGGTCAATAAGCACATCAACATAAGGAGACACACTGATTTATCAGGCCTCTTCCAACCTTTACAATGTTGTGATTAGGAAGGGAGGGAGCCATAGACATTTTAATTTGGAAAAATATAAAGACACTATGTAAAGTTATGGAGATTTCCTTCACCAAAACAATGCTGGGAGAATTTGTTTATTCTTCTTCTAACAATTCTATTGTACCTCTGAACAAGAGAAAATTTGGGATGGTATATATTATAATATTGAAATACCCACAATAAAACTATGGCTATAACAGTGATGCTACAAAATTGAGTGACAATGAAAATGTCATCTCATTTCCTGGAATTCCGAGTCCTTGGGCGCTGCTAGACAAATGGAAAGGAAGAGGGAAAAGCAAACAGCATTTCTGAAAGACCTGGATCTGATTTTTCCTAAGCTTTGTGCTATCTATTCAAAAATTCCTGAAAGTATCACTTCAGTCCCATAACTAAAGGTATTTCAAATGCCAACCCATAGAATTGTTTTAAAAAATCACACAGCTACTGAATGGCAGAGTTAACATTGAAACCCAGATTCATGATCTTTTCATTATGGGATAGAGATGGTAGATCCATCTCATGCTTAGACTTTATTCATTTTACTGAAGTGTCTTAAGAGAATATTTACCTGCTGTTTATAATTTTCATCCTGATGGCAAATAGTAAGAGTTTCCTTCTTCCCAGACTGTAGGGTACCATCAGAAAAAATAAGTTATAGCCATAATTGTAAGACCAAATAGATAAAGAAGAATTTTCTACTTGAGACAGAATCACTTTACTCAGGAAGCGATCAATGTGTCCCTAGAGGAGGACCACCTGCTGCTGTCTTCTACTCGATTATTGGAAGGGGAATGAGGGGGTTGGGGAACTGCGGTGACATTGAATATATGCCATGTGACCACTATGTGAGAGAATATACAATGCAAACAAGAAAACATGTTCTCTTTTATTAGGTTTGCTAGTTGAAATTTTGCTGTTTTCTATTTAATCATTTCTTGAGAGGGTTAGACATGTTTATTTGAGAGGGATTCCATTTTATATCATTTTTATCTTTTCATAATAAAGAAGATGGCCTACTAATGATGGATATTTGATTAAGAACAGGTACCACATGGAGTAAATGAGAGTCAACGGTGGTGCTAATTGATTAGAAACCTCACTTCAATCAATGTACCGGATGTATACATTAATTGCCTTCAGGCTCAGAACAATCAGATGAAAGGGAGCAGGAAGTCAGCTAGCAAATGAGCAAAAGTTATGTCATATGTGCCAGCATAAATTATCATTAAAATGTCTCCCGGAGGAAAATATTATTTTTTGTTTTCTCTCTTTTAAATAAAACCCCAGTCACCTAGATTGTACATTAAATGAAATTTTCATCTACTCAGAGAGCACTCATTTCACATCTCATCTCTTCTGAGGATGAGATGGGAAAATTGTTCTCGCTTTTTTTTCCTTGAACAGCATAAAAGATCCATAGTGATTTGCACATTTATAATACAAGATTATCCATTCTATCATTTTCAGAATATTGACTCACTATAGTAATCTTGTCCATGACAACGCCATACGCTACATTTTTATTTGAGCAAATCTTGCTATTTCAGGCCATCTTCAAAATCCAAAAGCCAGACACTTAAGCAAAGAAAAAAAACATTAAGTCGAAGAAAGTGTTAATCAAATTCGTGTCAATCCAAACTCTTTGAAGCATGCTTTATTTTCAGCTGCTGTGCTTGAAAACACCCCTCTTCCCACAGTTAGTAGTTAAGAATTTCATCATAAAATACTCCCGTAAAAACGATTTAATTTTCCACTACAGGGAGGGAGGGGCTTTGAACTCTTATTAAACACTTTATGGAAAAGTCTGAAAGTGCTTTCTATTATTTATCGAAGTGAAATCTAGGCTTTGGAAACTGCTGGCATTACACACACACACAATATTATCAGCCCACTGAGTGCCGTTAGGTCGTAAAGCGCCCCTGTAGCAATGTCTCTGCTACAGCTGCTGGTGCTCATGCAACTTTTACTACAGTTATAAAGTCATTTATTACATTTTCTTTATAATGCTAATGCATTGTGGCCTGTTACTTTATTGTTCCCACTGTGATAAAGACTGAAATGTATGATATCGTGAAAATATATTATCTATATACATTCACATACACCCATATATCCCTAATAACAAAGCCTGTTGCATAAAAAATCATTTAGATAAACGTAAAAGGTCTATAAAAATATTAACAGGGGATATCTAAAATGGAATACTTGAGTTGTATATTTGTCATGTGTATCGTTGTTCCCCTTAGAATTCTTTTTACATAGTTTTACTTTCCCAAAATATACTAAGGATGGTATGAGTATCTGGTCAAGTTTTTTTTTTTTCTTCCTTAATTACAATATCATCATTGTGCTAGAACATAATTTGCCATTCACTAGGAGGAACAATAACTCCATAATTTCTAAGTAATCATATGAAAAAAGGAACGAAGTCATTAACAGATAATAATGTCCACGGACCCAAAGGTACCCATAATTGATAATTACATTTGGTTCAAATCATCTAAACTTAACTCCCCCTATGATACAATTGTACATAAAGAGAATGCTGTTTTCTATGGAGGGAAAAATCAATTATATTAATTAACCACTACCTCGAGCTAAAGCTTACTTAGCAGATGACACGGATAGCACTCTCATCATCCAAGGGGAAGTCATTCCCAGCCAGGACTCCTTGGGAGTTCCAGCCTCTTACTATTTGGATTGGAGCTACTTCTGTGGCCGCTTCCCCATTTCTCTTATTCTCTGCTTTCACTCCTCCTCTTTATCAAAGAAAAACAAAAATTCAAGAATGAAATAAAATCCAAAGGCAAGAATCACTTGCTTAAGCAGTTCTTGAAACTGGGCCTCCTACTGACAAATGTGTAAATCCAATTTTCCCCAAAGAGCAGTCAGAATGAAAAGATATATAATATTTGAGGAAAAGCTTAACATTATGTTTTAAGTGATATCAAAATGTATTTATTTTCAATTTTCTAATCTTTGTGATTTAAAGGAATATAGAGTCTATCACCACGATTTGTGAAATTTTTACTGCAAAGGGCTAGGATTATTTTCATAATGGGTTCAAATATTATTCAACTACTGAAAATGACTTATACTGGACTTGGGACTGGATGCACTCTTAGAAATGGTTTTCCTTACTCTTATTAAAGAAGCAAAAAAGTTTGATTCAATCAGAGTTTTATATAACTGCATACTACAGACTTCATTCTTTCTTAGCCCAGTTTTAGTCTCAACATGAGTATGAAGATGGAAGAGAGACACACTTAAAGACTTCCTGGCTGAGATGAAAAGTCAAGTTACTAGGATATTTGGCATCTCCGCCTGAGGGCTACCATGGGCAGACTCCGAAAAGTGTGAGTTACTTTCCTGTATTCTATTGCAATTTGATTATAAACAGAAAATTTAGTTTGCGTTACAAACTTCTACTAATGAAGTGCAATAAGTTGGAATAAATAACACAGAGAAGCTACTTGTATATTCGAACTAGATGAAAAGAAATACAAGTGCTTTAGATAGAACATTTTCAAAGCAAGGCTATAGTTGGTTAACTTTGGGCTATTAAATGCATTCCAAATATTTCTGAAGTCCATGTCCATCATGCATTTATTCCATACTAATAAGATAATTACAATGAGATCAAAAAATTACACCACGAATATTACATTTTAAATAAATTTCTGATTTAAAAAATACTATGAGTACCTTTTCATGTTCATCTCTTAATCACAATTACCTTCAGAGATATACTGTAGAAGAAATGTCTAAACTTACTCAGACTCCACCACAAGTCTCCAAATCACCAAATTAATATTTGTCTCTACAAAGCAGTAGTGATAAATTCAAAGGAGAATCCTTATTCAATTTATCTATTTATTATAGACTGACATTTTACCAGCACAATTTATCAGTATGTCTTTAGCATAATTACTATATGTACTGTTTTTACCTGTAATAGATATTGTTTTCTAAACTAGAAAATCAAGGACAAGGATGACAAACATTCCTCAGTCTGATGTGGTTATTTATAAATCAAAACATCTATTTCACATATTTGAACCATATTATTTTATGCTGGTGACTCCTAGACTTTATAGTGCACTAAATGTATGAAAAATGAGTTCGTTTTGTGTTTTTTCAGTTAATTAAAAGAAGTATACAGCATTACCAACATAACTTTTGAGACAGAAACTATATCAAAGCATTTCAATAGCGCAAACACATGGCAAAATGAATGCTGCATTGCCTATAAAATATAATAATTTCCTTATCACTACTTTAATCAGAAAAGTTGATGTATTTCAGAGAACACTGGAGTGTTTCTACATAAGGGCAATTTCTTCTAGTAAAATACATTGCATCTACTATAAAAGAGATATGGGGGGGTAATTGATTTTTTCTTGAAGTATTGATAAAATCCAGTCCTCAACCATTAAAACACAGATCTGAACCCATAATTGTCCAACGTGAGATTCTTTTTACCTAAGCCAATGGATTCAATTTATTTTCATTTGGATGGTAATTAACTTACTTCTTTCATATTACTTATCATAATGTATGCCTCATTATGAATTGTTCGCATTTTTACTGTCCATCTTCTGCTCTACAGTGTAAAACAATCTCCCTGAAGCGGAGGACTTCCTGTATGAGATGGTCATAGCTGCAGCCGCAATGCCAGTGTATACCTACTAGTTAATAGATACCACTTATATGATTTAAAGGGCAATTCACTGGAATTCACAGCTAAATTTTAAAATGTAATCTCTAGGATTTACTGTTAAGTATTTAATATTTGATATTTTCAAAGCATTGGAATAATTAGTAAGTTGAATTCTATACATATTTTACTAGAATGTCAAGGGATATTCTTATTATTTTTCAAAGGATATTTGTCCTTTCACATGTTATTGATGTCCTTGTACTTTATGTAAATATAAGTAAAATGCATAGTATATGAACAACAAAATATAGCTCCTAAAATGACAAAAGTATTTGTAAATGAAAAGACCCAGTTCATACATGCGCTCTCTCTCTCTCTCTCTCTCTCTCTCTCTCTCTCTCTCTCTCTCTCTCTCTCTCTCTCTCTCTCTCTCTCTCTC